>JAQMYF010000023.1:41741645-41751718 GCA_030014195.1 Neosilurus mollespiculum
TATATATATATGGAGAGAGAGAGAGAGAGAGAGAAAGACTGGATGGGCAACATACACTGTTTTGCATTTCAGCATCCCACAACAAACCGTAACAGACGAATAAATGCCAGGCCTTTCAGTGTGTGTAATTGCTGGCAGCTGAGTCTGATGGGTGTGTAGAGTTGGAGGATGTGGTGCTCAGGGGATGTTTTGCTGTGTTTTTGTCCATGTTCAACATTGTATGCCCGTGCTTCATCTGTCAGGTCCAAGTAGAGAACATGGCTCATTCATAAGCTGTATTTGTGACTGTCATGCAAAGTTTGAGTCCTGATAAATCTGTTGCATAGGCATACGAGGTATATTGTACGCAGTTCTTGTCTTCACGTCCCTATCTGTTTAGTGCGCCAAATATTTGGATTTGGATTTAAATCTATCCGGGGTGTGGCCTATACCAAATGGGGTTTCTTTTTTATGTTACATGACATGATTTTACTTTGTTCCCCTCTGCAATAGATTCAAGTTAGTTGCATACATCTGTGAACCTTTCGGACACTAGCGCGCTTCTCATTCTTATCTGTATGTCAATCATTATCCGTTCAGTTCGAATAATGTATTCACATTCAGATTTTTTTCCCCCATGTGCATACACACTGCCCATAAACAGATGTTTTATATTACAGCAGAGCAGATGATAAGTGAAGCTTAGCAACCGTTTAGACGTATTAAGTGTTTAATCGTTACTCTTCAGTTAGTTGGGCGGATTTATGCGCAAGTTTGTTGTTAGGATTCCTCTCTGTCTTTTCTCTATTCTCTTTGCCACCTCCACTCTGGCCCTATTGATTCCCTTTCACATTGTGAGGGTCCCTGCAGCGCTGATCGCAATCTGTTAATTAATGTATCCCCCAGCACGCACGGCCAGTGTTCGCCTCTCTGATAAGGGAAATTAAACACTCAGGTACCCCCTTTTTTTCCTTTTGCCTCTTCTTCTCCTCTCCATTCTGTCACTCACTCACCCTGCCACCACTCCAAAGTGCCACACGCCAAGCAGATAAACATCACCCTCTTCAACTCTTCCTCAATCAAATCATTTATATGAAAGAGAGAAAACATTGGAGGCAGGTATGCCGCATGACCCAGTCAATATTGTAATCTATCACCTTCCTAATCACGTAAGGGCAGACAGGACTGCAACAGTAAACTTGTAAAAGCAATCATTTTAATCATCAGACACCACAACCAGCACTAATATACTGTCAAGGTAGAGATGCCTAGCAGGCACTGAGACTGGGGAAAGGAATAAGGGAGGCTGTTTCAGTGCTGGCAGAGGGCTGTGAAGAGTTTATCGACTGGTGAGGGCTAAGGAAAAAGGGATGAGATGGTTATCAGTGCATCCCTGTGACACACTGTGTCTTTAACCACTTTAAAATCAGTTAGCTTGCCAGGGTTTAGTGATTTCCCTCACTCAGGCATTGTTTTTATTTTTTAACTGCACAATTGGTTGTAGTTCTCAGACTCTGTTGCTTTTCAAAAAAAGATTCTTCTGGAACAATTTCCGCTGAATGCATTTTAAAACTTTCAAGGCCACAGACAAATGATTAGCCTACTAGCCTCACTTTTTCTTGAAGCGTTTTGGTGAATCAACTTAACCTCTAATCAAGACAGTAAAGTTTGTGCTGCAGAATTATTAAAGATATATATTTCTTTGTGGGCAGCACATTGGCGCAGTGGTTAGCACGTCCGCCACCCTAATTAGGATTAAGCAGCTTAGAGAATGAGTTAATTTCTTTGTTTTTCTTCCTACAAAAACAAGGTTAAAAAAATATTTCACATCAAGAATTTTTTTTTTTTTGTTAGTAACTGTGCCAACTTTGTTAGCAGGAATAAAAAAATAAACACTTTCTCCTGTCTGGGCTTTAGGTTTTTCCAGTTTGTCTCTGGGAGATCAGATGAGTTTACTGCAGAGTGCTTGGATGGAGATTCTGATCCTGAGCATCGTCTTCCGCTCGCTGCCCTACGAAGACGAGCTGGTTTACGCTGAGGACTACGTGATGGATGAAGAGCACTCCCGACTCACGGGCCTCCTGGACCTCTTTGTCTCCATCCTACAGCTCGTCCGCAAGTACAAGAAGCTGAAGGTGGAGAAGGAGGAGTTTGTCACACTAAAGGCCATTGCTCTCGCCAACTCAGGTACAGCTGAAACCATGCATATAGAGTACTATAGTATTATATAATAAAAGCTTTAATATAACAGTTAAATTAAGTATTTTGCAAGTTCTGATTCGGTTGCAGGCAGTCAACAGTATATTGGCTATAACAGTATGAATATATGCATTTTGTTCATTTTTATGGTTGTTTGTGAGAAAATAGTGGTCGAGTGGTCGAAAACTACCTTGAGAGATTAAACAAATTGAACAAAATAACCCAAGAATAGGCTCCATCCTGAATGCGGTCTAATCTGCTCCATCTTGATGTGGTGCTCTAAATTGATACAGCTGAGATAAACATGAAGGACACATAGAAAGAGAAAGCGGGTGAGGGAGGAGGGAGTGCCGAGCTTTTAATTGAACGCCTTCCGTGTTGTGGCATTCCTCCATTCGTTCTCTCTCTATCTCCATAACAGTAGCCACGGGGCCCTGCAGCCACAGGAGATAAATTTAGCATTTCATTAGGAGCACAGAGGCTGTCAATAAAATGTGTTAAGTCGAATGGAATGAGTATCAGGGAGTGATGGGCCTCGTTTGTTCCGGGGGAGAAGACGAGGCACCCGTATCGACAGCATGCTTTTCAGAAGGCACAGTCTGTCCCTCTCTGATCAATGTCTGGACAGAGCCCGCAAGCAAGTACTCTCTATCCCTCTATCTCCCTCCATCCCTTTCTCTCTCTCTCTCTCTCTCTCTCTCTCTCTCTCTCTCTCTCTACCTCCCTTTTTGTTTGCTGGAAAAATGAAAAATGCTGAGGGTGGGCTTTGCTTTACTTTCAGATGACAGACCTTTTGCGGAGAGGTGGGGCGATGAGGAACAGGGTTGGGGGAAGAGCAGAGCGTGCCGAGAGCTGGAACAAGGGCTCTGTGCAAAGGCTCTCATGGGAGTGCCTCTGTCTGACAGCTGTGAAAATTCATAGCGATTGATTTTGTAATTAGCAGTTTATCAATCGGATCGACGCGGCCTCTCTGATGGATTGCAAGGAAATTGTTTCTTCAAAGTTGTTTTTTTAATGCTCCCCATACACACTCTATCTCTTGGGCACAAATATAGGAATGTTCCATCCTTTATTTCTACCTGTCCAAACACACACACACTCACACAGAGTGCATGTGGGAATGTATGCGAGAATAAACCTGTCACAATGTAAAAGACATTTTAAAAAATATTTATATTTAGGCAAATTGTACGAGTGTAGTTTTTATAAGGTGTTGTGTTTCAATCTCACATTTGGCATCTCAGTGTCATATGCAGAATGTCGCAAAAGTAAAAGTATAAAATCATTTTCTCAGAACAGTCATTTTTCATTTGCGTAATCCATAATTTCACACACGTTTTTTTTTCTCCCACTGACTGTCGTCACCTCATTCTCTTGTTTCAAAAACATTCTGTCGTTCAGCACAAAGTATCTCAAATGGTCAGATGGAGAAATATCTCAAGGTCTTGGGAATGCAGCTGTTCCACTCAATGAATTTTCGAATTCTGAAATCTGTTTTCCTTTTTATTGTCCCACATGGTGAAATATTCACCAAGGTTAGATCAGCCAGGCAACCAGTCACATCCCTCATTTGAGGTGTCACACGCCCCTTAACAACCGCTGTCTCAGTGTCCCTTGGTGTATCTCTCTAAAAGAGTGCGTGTATACGTGCGTGTGTTGTTAGAAGTGGAGTTTAGCTTTATCATCCTCTCTGTGTGTATTTAGTTACAGTGTTGTGCAGTGAAGATTATACACCACCACTTTGGTTCAAAAGGGCTCCTAATAAAAAGAAGTAAATAATTACTTCTCTATAATTTTTTTGTGTGAAAATGTATTGAACAATGCTATTGTAGACAATGAGAACCAAAAAATTCATTCCAACAAGTATATTGAGGTAAAAGTATGGCTAATAAACAAAAACACTGAAAATATATGGAATGGTTTAGCGAGTGAAGAAATAAAAAAAAATGTGAACACTGTGCCAGAAAGCTTAAATGCTGTAATCAAAGTAAAGGGTGGCCGCACTAAATATTGACTTTTTTTTCTCAAAAAAAGAGACTGTTATTTTTCTTATTACTATATATTGTTCTTTGTTTACTTATTCTCATCAACACTAAGCTATATATGTGCATATACCTACATACACATATATACACATACCTATATGTACACATATAGACACACACACACACACACACACATGCACAAGGTGCATGGTATACACAGGGTGAGAGGTAGAGCTTTTTAATCATAAGGTGCATGATACTAAAATGTTATATGATGTTTGAGACCTGCTCTAAACATGAGTATTGCACATAAAGAGTAATATTGCACTGTCCAGGAAGATGGTCTGAATGATGGTTATATTCAGTCAGTGTATGTGACGGTGGTGACGGTGGGGTTGCACGTTTAACAGCTTGCGGGTAAAAGCTGTTCTTGAGTCTGTTAGTTTTTGTTTTTAGTGTCCTGTACCTTTTTCCGGAGGAGAGAGGGGAGAAAAGGGGGTGTCCAGGATGTGTGGGGTCCCTGATAATTCCACTGGCTCTCCTCCGAAGTCTGCCAGTGTAAATGTCACTGAGGGGAGGGGTAGTGTAGTTCCAATTACCCGCTCAGCTGTCCTCACCACCCGTTGTAGGGCCAAAATGATCCAATATTACATTAAATAAATATTTTTATTGTACTTGGTTTCTGATTTATCTTCATTGTTAATTTGTATAAGTGTATTTTATTTTAAAATTTCTTCACTCGCTAAACCATTCCATATGGTCTGAAGCCAATTCATGCTATGCAAAAGTCAAAAAAATAAAATTTGCAAAACCTTTCAATTTTTCTGAAACATTGGTATTTTCAGTGTGTGTTTATTAGCCATACTTTTATCTCAATATACTTGTTGGAATTTTTTTTTTTTTTTTTTTATAATAGCATTGTTCAATACATTTTCACCAAAAAATTATAGAGAAGTAATTTTTTACTTCTTTTTATTAGGAGCCCTTTTAGACAAAAGTGGTGGTGTATTATCTTCCTTGCACACTACTGTATATAAAATACTTAATTGTTTATAAATTAATAGATATTATTCGATCAAACAGTGATATGTTGGTAAGAGGCCAATTTCCTGAAAGAATCATCTAAAAAAATGAATTGGTGGGGATAGTGTTTCACGTGATACACATGTAACGATGATCTTTGTGATGTGATTCAGGGGAACTTTGATCGGGAGTATTAAATATAATAATTCCTCACTAAAGGTGAGGTGGATATTGCTGAATTGGCCCCAAGACAGACCACGGAGGTGAATAATTGTTTGAATACATACAACACAGAAACATAAGATAAGGAAAAAATAAAACTAGAATGTTTTATTATTACATTTTTACTTGATTTAAACATTATCCCGAGTTTGTGGGGTGGATACTTAAGAAGTATAAACTGACTATTTAATCCACCAAGCCGGAGGGAAATAACTGTTTCAGTATATGCTACACGGGAACATAAAAAGGAAACAAAATTAGGTTTTTATAGTATTTATTTTTACATATTTTATCCATGACAGGCATGTGAGCTCTGTGAGCAGAGCACAATCGCTGTGTAACATTCATTCACTCATTCATTCATTTTGTAAGCTGTTTATTCCTTATTAGGGTCACAGGGAGACTGGCGCCCATCTCAGCCGCCTCTGGGGGATGGCGGGGTACACCCATTGCAGTGTTTAGGACTATATCACATTATATGGAATATAAATGACTGTTGAATATTCTTTATGAACAGAGTATGTGATTATTAGGGAAAGCTTGCTGACAGGCAATGTCGTGTTTGAACTAAGTATTCTTATTATTGGACTGTAGTCTTCCATGACATAAATACTGATATTGAGGAAATGCATTACTCTTGCACATGGAACCTAGTGTTAATGCGCATGTGTTTTGTTTGTTTTCTCCTGTCGTTAGACTCCATGCACATAGAGGACGTGGAGGCAGTTCAGAAGCTGCAGGATGCTCTCCATGAAGCGCTGCAGGACTATGAGAACAGCCAGCACACAGAGGACCCGCGGCGAGCAGGCAAGCTGCTCATGACCCTGCCCCTGCTGCGGCAGACCGCCACCAAGGCTGTGCAGCACTTCTACAGCATCAAGGTGCAAGGCAAAGTGCCCATGCACAAACTCTTCCTGGAAATGCTGGAGGCCAAGGTGTGAACAGGCCGAGGCTTCAGCAGCCAGGACATTAAGAGACACACTAACTGAGGAGAGACAAAAGGAGAGACACACTGTTGATTGACAAGCAGGTTACAGACTCATCTCTCTCCTTCTCTGTCTTTTCCGTCTCCCTTTTTTTCCTCTCACGGACATGAGATGTTTTTAAAGAACAACCTTAAAAAAAAAGCAAAATGAAAAGCTCGGTATAAATATAAATGATGAAGAGTTTAAAAATATATAGCAAATCCTATGTACATGTACAGTAATGATTTTTTCTTTTTGTTGTTCATGGTCTGTGATTATGTATGAAGAAAGAAATCTCTCTAAGTCGGAGTGTTCTCAATGAGATTGTCAGGTTTTTTTAAGTTTCTGAGAAAAATCTAACTCTATACATCTCATGATTAAATCAGAACCAGTATGAAACATGTGGAGAGATGTCAAACACATGTGATTGATCAGCCCCAAGGACTCGTCCAAGACTTGTAAATATTCATCACAGGGCGATAAAATAATGACTGGCAAACATCGGGGGGAATGGCAGCCATGTTGTCTTGTACTCGAAGGGATGAGAAGACGTGTAAATCATAAAATGTGAGCTTTGTTTTTCACTTTAAATGTTCTTGAATATACCTCTTCAGAACAGTAAACCTGCAGCAAGGATTTTGTCCAACCATGTACAGGAAGAGACACAGCTGGTAAACATGTTTAAGCAAACTAGTTGAGCCAGGTAGTCAGTCGTCTTACTGCGTAGTAACTCAGCAATAAAGGGAGCCGATGGTACAGATCTAATCAAACTGCTTCACAATGCTGCTGCCATTAGAACACATTTCATATTACATTTCATACATTACGTGTACAAGTTGGTGCATTTCAGCAATAAGTCGCACCGCTTGCCTGTTGCACTGTGCCCGTTTGCTGATGGTCATTAGCATTGCTGATGTTTCCTCCAGCCCAAATTTGGTCAGCGGCGTAAGCTGGTGCTAAATGTTAGCTGGCAGGCTGACAAACAGGCCTGATTTGGGTAGAGTGAAAGATGAGTGAGGGATTGGAAGGGGTTAGGCTGTGGAGAGGGGAATAAAGTTCATAGGAGGAGGTATTAAATGATTTATGCCAGGTGGCATACATCCAGGAGATTCCATGTTCAAACAATCAGAGGCCCATACGTCAAAGGAACTATTCTGGGTGCGTTAAGCCGCGGGTAAAGCCGTCCCGCACAGAGGAAGAAAGGTGCCCAGCATCTGTTCAGCCCATTTTAGAAATGACCAGGACTTTTTATAGTTGCAGCACTTTTATAGCGATGTATCCAAATGAAGGTGAACAGCAGGTGCAGGTTTTTCACACCAGCGATATTTTTAGGCCTGCGAAGGTGGCAGAAGCCTGAAGAATAGTGTGTGCACACATTGAGGGTGCCTGACCCCATGTTGGCACAACAGCACTGACGCATTGATTACTAAAAAGGGCTTTGGAGCATAAACAGCTAATTACCCTCCTAAACCTCCCCCTCTGAAGGTTTCCAACTATGCGAGTGGTCCTGAAGGATGACTAGAAACTACCGGCATCACTCCACTCCTGTCTAAGAGCAACATCAGAGCAACTGTGTGAATTGCGCTCCAAAGAGAGCTGCCATGTTGTTTTGTTTGACCTTTGTGGTGCATGATTGGAAATGTAGTTCAGTACTGTAGATTTCTGTCACCCCCTTTATCCTGCATTTGAGAGCGTCTAGACGAAAAGAGATGGCTTATACTACTGATGTCATTTTATGTGATGTTGTAAATTGTGGCGCTGTCACAATTCAATACTGTGATCAAAGGAACTGACATAGTGAAGGGTGACGGTGGCCAGCTCACTCACTATATCATTGGCCAAGGAGAATTCTGCTGTACACTCATTGGCTACTTAATGGCGAATAGGCATGCACCTGTTCAGTAAAACTGTTTAAACTTGAAGTGGCCACAGTCCTGTGTATGGAAGAGGCTCAGCCAAGCAACTAAGGACAATGTAATACAGGGCATTTTTCATTTTATTGTGCAGATGATGTGGGTGACAACAAGGACCAATTCTGACTACAATCATGCTTTTACTATTCCTAAATTATTCAGTACTGTAGTTTTGTTTTGTTTTTTGTATTTTTGTTTTTTTCATACTGCAGTTCATAAATTGTGCATTTGTGACTCTAGCATGCAGTTTGACCTTTCTCTGTGTTTAATGCTTCCAGTTTTGACATGACAGCTATTCATATAAACACATTTGTGATCTATCTGTATTTACCAAAATTACTTGAATTACATGTACCTTCCAGTTAACCACCTCACCATGCGAGTCTCTTTGAATAGTCATGTTATTAGCACATGCATTTTGAAATCTCAGTGTAAGCTTCATATACACCGCACCTTCACTGTAACCTTCAGTTATTCCTTCGCATTAAACAGTTATATGTAAATAAACAAAAAAAAACTTTAAATGTAAAAAAGAAATAAACACTATAAATGTTCCCATTCATCTAAAAGCCCTTTAAGCATGCTCCAGTCAGAATTGGTCCACTGTGTTCAAAATGTCAAAAATGAAACGGGATTTTATTTTCTCCTAAAGTATATTTATTGTGTGTATTATATCACTTTGGTCACGCTGTACAATAATATCTCAGATTGTTCATTTAAGAATTCATGTGTCACATTTCCTCCCCCCCCCCTCCCTTTTTTTTTGTTTGTTTTGATGTCAAAAAAATGAGAAAAGGAACAAAGAAAAGATATACTCCCAAAGTGTTTCTCTTCTTGTTGCTCTAAACACACACCAGACACTGTACACGACACAACACAAACTCAGTGAAATGGAAAGGCCTGGCAGTGTCCTCAAAGCATCAGTGGGCTCTCAACAGATGACTAAATATGTCTGTGCAGTTACCCTTGTCTAAAGCACTGGAGTCTGGCTATAGATTCAGATCCGGAGATTCCGAATTTTCCTTCTGTAGCCTAGCATTCCTGAAAATTCACATTCCATGCATGTCCTGAGAGATCAATGAGAGGCTGATTATTATAAAGGATGTCGACATTTTTAAGCTTGTCGCTTCAATTTCCAGGCTCTGAGAATGAGTATGGTTTGCAGGGCAGATGCTGAAGTGAGAAACTGTAAATTATGTATACTAATATGTATATGAATTATGAGAGCCTGCATCTCTGGACACCATGGCAGTTTGGGAGTAAATCATTGTTGACACATTTTGACATGCTATTTATACGTTTCTTTTATATCTTACTTTATTTATCACCGTTAGCATAATTTCTGACAGCACAGTGGCATAGTGATTAGCACGTCCGCATCACAGCATGAAGGTCTTGGGTTCATGTCCCGGGCTCAGCAAGGGTGTTTCTGTGTGGAGTTTGCAGGTTCTCCCTGTGCTTTCGTGGGTTTCTTGCAGGCACTCGGGTTTTCTCGCACAATCCAGAGACATGCACCTTAGGCTATTTGGCTGATGCCCCTAGGTGTATGTATGTGAATTGTTGTGTGTCTGTTGCCCTGTGATGGTCTTGTGAGTTGTTCAGGGTGTACCCTGCCTTCACCCAATGTCAGCTGAGATAGGCTTCAGCCTCCCTGCGACCCTAATAGGATTAACCAGTTCGGCAACTGAGTAAGTGGGAATATAATTTTATTTATTTATTTATTTATTTATTTATTATTTTGCCAAAAGAGTTTGATATTTTAAAAAGGCTGTTAGATAATATATATA
>JAQMYF010000023.1:41758435-41795021 GCA_030014195.1 Neosilurus mollespiculum
ACTCATCACAGCATTGTACTGATCTCAGAACATGTTGCACACAACTGAGGGCCAATACTGTCCCATCTGTTTCTGTAACTTTACAAGCCTGTGAATTCTGATTAAAACCCTTCCAAATAAAGTCTTTACTGTTACTGGTACCTTGGGTGTGAATTAACTCCCCTTCTGACACCCAGTGTGAAGCAGACATCCGTCCACAAGGAAGAATACATATAAAAAGGGCTAAGGAATATGGAGGCACATTGAACAGTCCAGTCCACACAGTGTATTTTTATAATTAGATTTCCCTTGACAACTAAATTAAGTCATTCTGCTGCAGGGGATCATGGGCAATTGTAGTTCTCTTACTTGTGAAAGACTGGTGTGTTAAGTAAAGAATAAGAAGGCAACTGTTTGGGGTGGAATGGGTGCATGTAGCTTGTATTTTTTTTCCTCCCACTCGCTTAAGGACAGGTAAATTGAATTTTTGAAGCTGGATTGTAGGCAGGACAGATGGGAATAATATATTCTAATGAGAAGAGCTCCATCTATGGACCACCTGTTGAACTGCACCAGTGTCACATCACTTTGTCATCTCCACTAAAAAACAAAGGAAGGGTCTGTTTAAAATAGATTTTGAAATCATTAATATTCTTTTTTTTTTTTTTTAAAGAATGTGACCACATATCATATGAAAGTGCTGAATTGGGCTTTTTTTTGAGGCACTTGACACACAATTCCTTTTATTTGCAATCTTATTTGTAAGTTTCAGGAATAATGTGAATATGTTTAGGAGGAATTGCGTGTCACAAGGGGAGATTCAGCACTTTTGAAGATATGTGGTTACATTATGGCTCTCAAGGCTGGTCACGGAGTTAGAATGTCCATGTAACATTTCCTTTTATTTATATCTGTAGACCTTGGTTGGGGTAAATGAGTGGAGACAGAGAGTACCACAGTTGGAGCTTCGAACGCTTTCTCTGATGGGCAGTGACAGCAGTTGTTTTTGTTGTTGTTTTAACTCAGTATCCAAAGTCGGCATATCATTATCTTAAATTCTCCCTCTCTTGCTATGATGGAGTGAGTAACAGTCGTGTCTGTCACTGGTCTGAATGAAAAGACGGTTTATTCAGTGTGTATACAATGAGGAGACAGTTTCGCCTTTAGCTGAGGAACATTAGCTGCTTTAGCAGGCCGGGTTGTGGCCTGTCGCTCCTACAGTCTCATTTCCACCCTTCGCCTTTAAATTTACTGCCTCCTTTAATATTCTGTCATACTTAAAGTTTTATTGCTTCATTTTTATGACCGTATCCTTATGTCCCAATGAACTTTTCTATGCAAATCGCTCACTCTCATCTTTCCCGCTTCCAGAGAAGTTATATCTTCCGTTTCTGTTATGTTTTTGAGGAAGATGAAGAGACGTGTTTAATCAGAACGTCAGTGTTCCTGTTTTTAGGGAAACAAATTAACAAGTTGTCTGACAAGCGAGCCTGCTGTGTTTGCAGTAAATCACATTACATTAAAAGTATATTAATACATTTTACTGGATGGTGATGTCTGGAGCTTAGTATCAGTGTTGACCCACATGTTTGTTTGTTTTGTTTTGTTTTGGGTTTTTTTCTGGGCTGATAATGAAAGTAATGTATTGATTTAGGCACTGCCTATAGGCGGAGCTCCCCATAAGCTCTTTGTGTTTATATATTATGTTATGCATAGATGGGTTTCAGTGTCCTTGGCATTGACAACTGCTGTCTAACAACTTAACAATACATAGCCAATCCGCATCAACTCAGCAATGCGCAGACATGGGACAAACATCCAAAACAAAGTTGATGGCTTACTTCTACTGTATACAGCAGTGTACAGACATGGGGCAAACATTCAAAAGGAAGTTCATGGCTTAGTTCTTTTGTTTTCTGTATGCAGGATGTCAACGAATTTTATAAATTCTTGAAATATTTAACTGTATAACATTTGCATGCTGTGTGTTTGCGAGGTACTGCAGATTTAAAGTCTAGTTACCCCTACAGGTGCAAAAAAGGGGGGGGGGGGGAACACATTTATATATTCAAATCCCACTGAAGGACACAAATGGCTCTATGTTAATGTAGTTTCCATTTAATTTAGCATGCGATAAATATAATTATATACATACAGTCCTGTTCAGAAGTCTAGGCAAAGAAATGCTGTAGAGCAAAGATGCCTATGAAAATAATGAAACGTTTCAACATCAGAAGAAATTTTATAAAGAGAAGTAAACAGTAATAACTGAAACAGAGTCAGTATTTGGTGTGACGATCCTTTACTTCTCGGGTTTTATCTTGCAGAACCAGCCATAGTTCTTCTGGAGACTGTTGCAGTTGTTTCTGATATTTGTGTGCATATCCCAGCAGGCTTCATTATGGTTTTTGTCTGAAAAATGGTCTCTTATGTAATATGTTCCTTTTTTTTACTGTCATGCAAGCAATTTTCTTTCTATTTTTTATTTTTTTTATACTGTATTAATCCTGCAAGGGAAATTATTGCCTCTGCATTTAACCCATCCAAAGTGAGCACACGGGCATGTAAACAGTGAACACACACACTTGGAGCAGTGGGCTGCCACACACACTGGGGCACCCAGAGAGCAGTTAGGGGTTAAGTGCCTTGCTCAAGGGCACTTCAGCCATGAAGGAAGGTGGAGGAAGGGAAAGTGCAGCTCACTCCGCCACCGCCATACACTTTTCCTGCTTGTTCGATAATCGAACCAGCAACCTTTCGGTCCCAAAGCCGCTTCTCTAACCATTAGGCTATGGCCCTTTAACATTTCATTTTGTCCTTAAAAACACAAACGTTTGGAAATGTCATATGTTTTTGACTTAATAATTTATTTATTATTGTTTTTACCATCCCATTCCACACCCCTGTGCATCTGTGCAGGACCACCAGGTTCTGTAATAGCTTTTTTCCATATGCCACCAGACTGCTGAACTCTTACTGTTCATACCAGACACACGTTACTATACTGGTCACCATGTCTTTTGTGCACTCGTTCATAGCTTTTAAATTTACTTCTTATCATTCAGTCTTCTTTTCAAATGATTCTTGTATTTTCACTTTACTACTGCACTTTATAGTATGTTTGCTGTTATCCATATCTACAGTTTCTATATTTCAATCTTGTGCTGAGCAAATTGCCATGGGCCTGGCGAGCTGTCCAGGGTGTACTCTGCCCTCGCCCAGATTCGGCTGAGATGGGCGCCAGCCTCCCCGCAACACTAATTAGGATTAAGCGGTTCAGAAAATGAATGAATGAATACACACTCGCTGTATACTGAATGACAATAAAGTTGTCTATGTCATTTGGGCCACTTTTCTGGATTCCTTTGCAATGTATTCATGTTTTTACATGAGATGATGGCAAGCCTCCCCACAAAACCTGTTCTCTAGGACAAATGTCTATTCACACTCACTCACAATTTTGTATAGCCACTTGGCTTAATGTGCATAGTACTATATTTGTGCACAGTACTATATATATATATATATATATATATATATATATATATGCAAACAGAATTATGAAAGATATCTATAATTATACCCACCTATATTTGCAGAACAGATTATTGATAAGCACCGCTCATCATTTGTTCGATAAATGTTTTTTGTTTCTGTGCAAGTTATTTTTAAAAGTGCTGTTTATAAATATATATACTATCACATATTTTGTGACACATATTTTTTCATCAACTGAGAATACCTGCAGAAGCCCTGGTTTTCTCTCCACTTTTCTCCTGTGTTGGTCTGTCTCACCCATCTGAGTGGAGAGTGCCTTGGCACATTAAGTTCTGAGAAAGCTAATTGCAGCCAGCAGGCTCGCACCGCTTTTCTCCACCTCATTTGTCAAACTAAGTCTCTGTTTTAACTTTGTCGATTTCTTCCTAACCCCTTCCAATTAAAGCCCACTAAAGCTCGCCATGGGAGATAGAGAGAGGAGAGGACAGCTGTCGCACTTTTACAAATGACGGTGGCTTACTGTCTACCTCAGTCACCAGGAATCCATGACATCAGCACTACAGTGCCCTCATTGTGTGTTGAGTGGAGGTTAGGGTCTTTGGCTTCGACTGCGTGAAACAATACAAGAGGGATGATTTCCAAAATGTCCGGCAGCTCTGTTTTCATGCATACAAGTACGTTTGTTATTGTGTTATGAACAGGATGGATAGCATCAGTCATGGCACAGTTGACCCAGTCTAAGTGGTCAAATCATTTGTTATTTATTTTTTATTTCTTGTAAACCGTTCCTTTTTGTTAAATTGTAATTTGATTATGTAGAATTATTGTGTGTGACGATCAGGACAGATGGCAAAGTGTGATGACTGTGTTTCTGTGTGCAGCGTGAGTTTTTTCCCCCCACTGCTCCATGCCGACACTCACAAGGGGACTGCTTGTTCTTGGCTCAACACTTGTAATCACCTCACCTCTGCGTGTTGTCCCTCTATGTCTCTGTCTCTCCTTGTCCTCTTCCTCTGTTTTCTTTTCTAGTCTCTATTTTCCACAGGAAGAGCTCAGCTGGTTTGACAAGCTTGGGGCTGGGGGTGGGGGTGTGTGAGGGAGAGATTTATGAGTGTGGATGTACCTCTGCGGAATTGAGTTTAGGTATATGTTTCATTTTTTACTTCACTGTCTGCCTAGCATTATTGTTTGAGAGGGCAGAATGGGCAGAGAGTATTATCTGAGGCTCAGCCAGACTGAGCAAAGCTATTTGAGCTGTCATATGGTTTTATGCACGTGCTTACAGCCTTATAAACTACCTCAAGCTCCTGAACTACGACAGGACCAATCTTTTTCTATTTTTCTATATGTAGCTGATTGAAGCTCTTGTAGTATATTAATATGCTTGTACATATTCAGGATTGAAGTTTGGGATTGTCTTAGTTTATGCCTTCAATTATTTAGAAAATAAAAGTTAAATCATTCATTTAACCCGAACCCAGGCTATCTCAGTGATACCAGGCAAATACGGGGTACACCCTGAACAGCTCACCAATTCATCACAGTGCCAACACACAGTGTTACACAGTGGAACAGCCAATTAGCATAAGGTGCATGTCTCTGGACTTAAAACGGGGTACTCAGAAGAACCCACACAAACACGGGATGAACATGTAAACTTCATATAGAAACGCCCTCGCTGAGCCTGGGCCTTGAACCCAGGACCTTATTGCTCTGAAGCAGACGTCACCGTGCACACATCAGGTGTCACCCCCATGCCACGGTGCCACCCAATTTTAAAAAATCACAAATAAAAAAAAAGTTGAAAAAAAATGCAATTAATTAATTAATTGATTGATTGATTAATTAATTAAAAATAAATAAATAAACAAATTACATAATTAATGTTGGACATATTTTACAGAATTAACCTTAAAGTGAATTGTGTGTGGGCATAGTGTAACAAAATTACTAACATGGCATAAAATAAGTAAATTGTGGCACCATAAACAATAGCGATCTCACACACACACACACACACACACACACACACACACATATATATACATATATATATAGATATATAGATATATAGATATATATATACACACATATATGTGTGTGTGTGTGTGTGTGTGTGTGTGTTAATGTGAGTTCTCTGCTTTAGATTAAGCCTACCTTATCATCTTACCCTTACTCAACTCACTCTTTATTTGCATCTGCACTTCATGCTGCACCTGATGCCAGCACAGTTCAGGTTCGACACTGTGTACTTGTCATTAAATAGCTGAAGGTGGAACGGGGGACAAGCCTAGCTTGGGCAGGATGCTGTCCTGATATGCAGGGTGCCTCTAAGTGTCTGCAAAATGGTCCTAACGAGGGTGGCAAATGGAGACATAAAGAGAAAATGGGTACACTTTTCATTTGAGCCTGACATACTGTTGCTGCCCCCCTGAGCCCTTGAAAAGGGCCGAGGACGGTGGGCGGCCATGCTTAAAATTCCCCTCCTCCTCCTTGGGCTAATTGTTGAAGATATTGACCTTGGATAGGGGAGAGTGGGAGATGTGGGGGTGGGAGGTGTGGGGTGTGGGGTGTAGCAGCCTGTGCTGGTTGGTTGTAGTGATCGGATGAAAAGACTCAGGCTTGGGTTGACCTAGAGATAAGACAGTCAAAAAAAAAAAAAAAAAACAGCACACAACATACGATGCATCATGGAAACTTGATCTGAAGCGTGTATTGACCTACACAGATGTACACATCAGCACTGATACAGAAACCAAAATATCACACACCCTAGCATCCTCTTCATAGAAATTTGTAGTCAGCATTGCACAAATGACTACAACCTCTTTCTTTTTTATCCTCCTTATGCCAATCTGGAAATATTGATTAGAGATGGCTATGTACCATTATGTAGGATCTTCCCTGTCACCAGCACACAGACACACACACACACACACACACACACACACACACACACACACACTGGCCCCCTTACATCCTGACCCCAGTCCTTGTACAACAAGTTCACCATCGCCTTCTCACACAGACCAGTCAATGAGTGTCAATATGGTGGATTGGGTAGGCGAGAGGAGAGTCGATTAGGGGCTGATAAGCAAGCGAATGCTTTGTTTTAGTAATGATGGCATAAACGAACACCTCTCACCATCAAGGCAGCACTTCAAACATGATTTTACATCAATAGACGTGTGAAAACAAAGCCAGCTGTCCCTGTGTTTGTGAGAACGCCAATGCTGCATATCTCTGAGAGTACACATGAGTATAGATACACGGATACATGCTGTGTCACATGCTCATTGACTTTATGAATACTGATGAGTTTGGCCCTTCTAATTTCCTTCATGTTACTGCAAACAGTCATTTATAATTACGAAACTGACTGAAAAGGCAGGGTAGAGTACGTTCTTTAGACCTTTTTATGATATCAGAGGTTTCTAAACTGGGGTCATGACATCATGTGGTGTGGGTTTATTTATAAATGGGGTTGTCCTTATCTCCTATGTTCCAATCTCTCTTTTTTTTTTCAATAATTTAACAAATTAATATCATGAATACTGTTATCTCCACCAAGAAGGTTATGTTTTACCCACGGTTTGTGTGTTTGTTTGTTTGTTTATTAGTAGGATTAATGCACAAAGTTATGTAAAGATTTTACATTACATTTCTTTCACGGGTGGAATGGACCAGGAAGACTCCATTCAATTTTGGAGATGATCAGGATCTATTTTCCGATCTAGGAATTTTTTAAAGGATTTTTTAACATAGTGAGATAGGAAGATTTTTGACATATTGGTTCATATGAATGATTGCTTGGCTTGGTAGAGGTTTGTGCTCTTTGAGTGTATTTGTTTTAAGATATTATGGGAGGGCGGCACAGTGGCGCAATGGTTAGCACGTCTGCCTCACAGCAAGAAGGCCTGGGTTTGATTCCCGGGCTTGGGCATCTCTGGGTGGAGAATGCATGTTATCCCCATGCTTGCGTGGGTTTCCTCCAGGTACTGTGGTTTCTTCCAACAATCCTAAGACTTGCACATTAGGCTAGTTGGCTGTTCCAAATCGCCCCTAGATATGAGTGTGAATGGTTGTGTGTGTGTTGGCCCTATGATGGCTTCGCGAGCTGTCCAGGGTGTACCTCATACTCGACCAGAGTCGGCTGAGATGGGCGCCAACCTCCCCACGACCCTTATTAGGATTAAGCGGCTTAGAAAACGAATGAATGGATGAATGAATGAATTAATAATTAATCATAGTCAAATTATGCAGAAATTTATATGAATTTATTTACAGTGGCTTCGAGGTTAGCACTGTCATCTCACAGTGAAAAGGTCTGAGGTTCCTTTCTGTGTGGAGTTTACACGCTCTCCTCAGACTTCTAAGGGGTTCCTCTGGGTACACCAGTGTCCTCCTACAGTCAAAAGACAAAGGCAGATTGGTTCATCAGGCAACTCTTAATTGCCTTTCAATATCAGACAATTACAGATTGTGTCCATGTTAGCCCTGCTGATTGTTACAGACTGTACAACAAACTGGCAGACAGACCTATTCACGGTGTACCCCGCCTCTCATACATGAGCTTGAGGATGGATGAATTTACTTAAGGAATGGGACATAATAAGAGGGTACCATCTGTATAGGCTTTGGGCTTCATAATGGTCATAATGTTCAACTGGTCAAGAGGGATGCTGGAGCCAACCCCAGCTGACTTCAGCCGAGAGCTAGGGTACACCCTGGAGAGGCTGCCAGTCTATCACAGCCATTTAAACTCCTGTTCACACCTAGGGGCAATTTAAAGTGGTCAGATGACTTAAGCTGAGGGTCTTTGGACTGTGGAAGGAAACCCAAACAACCACAGGGAGAACATATACATGAAGGTCCCATTCAACCTCCAGGTTCAAACCCAGAACCTTTTTGCAGTTTAACAGTGCACCAGCTTGTCTTTCAAGGTATTTTTTCATTTAAATCGTACAATTTTGTGTTAAAAATGTAATGATGTACTCTAGCAGTGATGTTGTGCTCTAGCAGTGATGATGTATTCTAACAGTGCAGTATAAAAAAATTCCCCAGTCAAGACTGGGGCAATGTGTTACTGCGCTTTTTAGCGTTTCAGATATTTATATATAAGGAGGGATATTTTCAGATGATTAATTGCTTCTTTAATGATATTTTGCAATATAATGTGAACATTTTTATGTGTTGGTCTTGCACATAATAACTCAAAGTTCATTAGACATGAATCAAATCTTACTGCTTACAATGTAACCATTAAATTTAGTTCTAATTATCTCGATCTCTGTCACCTCAACATTTTATGGCAGAAATATCTAAATTATGCATATTACGTCATAACAGACATGAAAGTAGTGCTTTCCTCCTTTGTGGTGAAGCTGATGAGTTGCAGGATTTTTTTAAATACTATTTCATAGATATTTATTTTGCAAAACATTGTGTCTTTACAACATTCCATCCAATCCAACGTGTATTTAGAAAATTGCTGTGGCGAAGTGAAACCTCCAGTTGTTTATTTGATGCCTGACACTAAACTAAAGATGCTGAAGTGCATACAAGAAGCAGTGAAACAGCTGTGTTTTCGGTCTGTTATATTGTTACAGGTCACATGTGTGATGCGGTGAGAGATTTTTACTTTGAACTCCTTGTAATTGCTGCCAAACAACAGGCTCGCATGTGCCTATGCTGCTCCTCTTCAATAATCAGCCTCTTTATGGAGTGACAGTTGCACTATACCTCCACAATTACTTTTCAATTAGTGCGATGAACATTTTCAACACTGCAGCGCAATCATTTTATAGCCCAGTGTCTTAGCCAATTAATGACGCTAGCAACAGCGGCGAAGTGATAAACCATCTGGCCTGGCTCCCAAAGAGATAGAGCACACTTAATGGAGTGAAAAAGTAAAAGCAATTAATGTCACATTAATATAATGATAATAATACCTTCCCTTGCAGCTTTGGAGAGCTGAAACCGGAGCTGGATTTGAACTGGGGAAACTGGGAAAACTGGGTTCGCATTCCCAGGGGAGGAAAAGACCTGAGAAGGCAATTTCTGGTTGAGTTTATAGAGAGTATGCTGAGCTTACAGGCTTGAGGTGAAGACAGAAAAGAGGTGAGTGCACTAATTAAAAAAAGTTCTGTGTATATCTTCATACTGAAGTCAAATGTGTGTCTTTAAAACTACACAGTTGTTTATGTGTGTGTGTATGTGTGTGTGAATGAAAAAAAGAGCTCCTGTCTTCCCCAACACTCCTCTGTCCCCTTCTATCTCCTGACCCCTCTGTGTTCCTGCCTCCCCTCTCTGTTTGTGTTAATTCCTCTACATCCGCAGGGTGGCTTATATTAGAATATCTTAACCAGCCGCCCACATTAGCATAGTGTGATGGATGCTGCTGAATCTCTGTGCCAGATAATGTCCACATTTTGCATTTTAAACTAAGCTACGCCACGGACGTGTTATCCATTCTCACGGGAGACAATTAGGCTCCATTGGTGAGGCAGGGATTTCGCTTCATAATGTTTTGGACCGGCCATACTAAAGGATTAGGATATGTCGAGTGCTGGTTGTTGTTGGAATTAGATAGAGTTCTTTAACAAAAGATGACTTCATCATCACCGTAATCATCATCATCATCATCATCCTTCTCATGTGTTATAATAGGCACCTTTCTGAGATACATGCAGATTAATACTCTGAATCTGTTGCACTACATATCGAATGTGGCGAGAGGTTCTGGGTGAACACCGACGCACATTGACGCTGACGTTCAGGATCTGAGGCTCCACTGAAAACTCCGTTAAAGAGGCATCTGTACGTTGCCGGTGTAAAGGGTGTTGATGCTGTCTACAAAGCTGTCAGACCCTCCGGCAGCTAATCAATGGCCATAAATCATGGCTGCTCTTTTATGTGGCTAGAGAGAGTTGTACATTTATAAGCTCCTTTATGAGATAACATCTTGACACTTGAGCTCACGTCATACACACTTGCACTCGCTTGCTCAGCTGTGATCGAGAATGGCTAAACACAAGATCATACACCGGATATTTTATCGATGATGTAGTCATGGCTAATAGCAACGGATTAGACTTTACTGATATGTAGCCTACTGGCTCCATCCCATAGTGTGATTAAATGGATAACTGTGTGGAAGAGTATTAGATGAAGTGAATGATTATCAGATGCTCGCAGAATAAATATGTTAATGAAATGTAGTGCAATTAATCTAAAATTGAAAAGAAATTGATACTATCTTGTAGGAAGTAAAGGTTATACAAGAAATGCAGAGTGGAGTTGTTTAAATTATCCATATAATAATATAGTAGTTATAGGTTTTTTTTTTCTTTGGATAGTACACATTGAGTTACTTATTTTATTTTTTGAGCATATGAACAATTTTTAGAGCAAGAAGATGCTACTTAATGCATCATGTAATGTTTTAGTAAACCAAAGTTAAAACTTTATCCCTCATTATGGTCACTAGGAGGCTGGAGCCTATCTCAGCCGACTCCGGGCAAAGGTGGGGTACACTCTGAACAGCTCGCTAGACCATCACGGGGCATACACAGACACACAGCCACTCACACTCACACCTTGGGGCATACCAAGAATATCTAATTAGCCTGATCTACATGTTTTGGACTGTAGGAGGAAACTGGAGTAGCTGGAAGAAACACAGGCGACATGTAAACTCCACACAGAAATGTCTTCACTCTGCATGGGGCTCGAACCAAGGACCTTCTTGTTGTGATGCGAGACTGAAGGTTTTTTTTTTAAGAGTAAAAGGGATTTCATATTTTTAGGTTTTTACTTTTACTTTTCTTAACAAAAATGTATTTTTAAGAATTTAAAATAATATTTTACTAGTGTTATATATAAACATTCTTCACTAATCACAGAGTGTAAATGTATTACTTTATCAAATTATATATAATCAAATATGTACATATGGTCAAATGTATGTGGACACTTGACATTAACCACGTGAAAAAATGTCAAGCTTATAGAGTTCAAAAGTGGCATCACGGTGACATCATGACAGCAACATTTACAGTTCGAAACAAACAAAGAATTGTGTTGTTATTGCTCCCTCACAGCTTATAAATTTGAATCTGGACTGAATTCTTTAAGAACACTTGAATTCTTCAGTGCCTTTATCTGCAAGCTACTGTCTAGGGAAACCTGCAGTGACAAAAATAAAATATATATATATATATATTTTTTTGTGCAGGTGTACTTGCTTAACAAAGAAATGATTCTTAACAAAGAAAGCACGCATTGTAATGTCTGATTAAAGAATTGCTGTAACTTTTTTTGGTCATAATTTTTCATAATATCATGAACCTCGCCCCATACCTCCTGAAGAACACATAGATCTATGTACATGATCAGATTTGAAGTGGAACATGAGATATTTTTCTAGTAAGCTCAGCATACCCACAGGTTATGTGTTAACCCAGACATCACTAAACAGTCTCAAGAGTTTACACAGAATAGTGTGAACAACAACAAAAAAAAAGTCTCCTGAGCAGTAGTACTGTGGGTTAAACAATTTGTTAATGAGAAAGGTCGGAGGAGAATGACCAGACTGGTTCAAGCTGTACCTAAAAAAAACACCAGAAAACACCAGAAAAGCACCTCGGAACACAACATGCTAAAGATTCAGGCAGATGTGCTACAACAGGGGCGTCAAACTCCTTTTCACTGAGGGCCAAATCATTAAATTTATAGGTGATCGAGGGCCGAATAATCGCTGAACATTTAGTTTAGAGGGGCAATCATGAAATCTACATGGCAAAATGATTTGTTTAGGCATTTCCTTTATTCACTTGCATTTTTTGACAACGCTTAACAGCGACAAGCTAGCATGCAGTCATTTTTGAGTCACGAATGACTAGTTGTAAACTTGAAATTATGGTTCATGGTTCATGCAAAGAATGTACGATACCCGTATTCTCTGTAAGTTCTTGCGGGCCACAGAAAATGAGTTGGCGGGCCAGATTTGGTCCGCAGGCCTTGAGCTTGACACCTGTGTGCTACAAGAACAAAAGACCAAATCAGGTTCCACTCCTGTCAGCCAAGTACAAGAATCTGAGGCTACAGATCACACAGCTTAACTGAAATCGAACAGCTGAAGATTTCTTGGGCCTGCGATTGTGGTTTGCTCATTAGGGATCTATGTCTACATCCAGATTTCTATAAAGCTGCTTTGTAAAAGAGCTTTCAGTTTAAGGAGCCCATTCACTTACCAGGCATATTAAATAAACATGAAATACAGTATTATCTCTTGGAAATAAAATCGAATCAGCCATGTTGTCTTTCTGAAACCATTTGCTAACAGTATAGTTATTGTCATCAAGCACAGAACAAAAACAAGATGTAAAACAGGTGATGCTAAGTCTGTGAAACCTTTGTATTCAGCCAAAATGAACTAATAATGGAAGGTAACACACAGACTATTCATTAGTGAATGGGCGCTCTTAAGATTAAAAAGTAATAAAGACTACTGCAGTGGGCTAGCTGCTTCTTGAAAGAATATTTTTAATAGTCTATGATAAATGACTGAACTAAAGTATGCTGTTTTTGTAGTGTTGACAGATTTAAGTATTCTTTCCACCGAATCTTGAGTTGAATGATTCGATTCAACCTGCATGTGGAGAAAAGCTACACAGGAAGCCTCGAGCATTGTGCATAAACATACACACTGACAGGCATCAGATGACAGCTAATTCCTAGAAGAGAAGTGATCTGAAAATTATTCTCTGTAGCACCAGTGAGTCAGAGAGAAGAGCTGTACCCATAATGCATTCTGCATTCTCACATGGCCTGTAAAAAGAGAGCCAGAGCAATGGTGTTTGGGTTATGTACTGAATGTGGGGACTTATTTAAACATGTATGTGTAGATAAGATGGGGAAAATAAGGGTGTGTGTGTGTGTGTGTGTGTGAGTGAGAGAGAGAGAGAGAGAGAGAGAGAGAGAGAGAGCGTGAAAGAGAGAGAGAATATGAAAGTGTGTGTGCAGGGAAAGAGGTATGCAGCAGTGTGTCCTGGCTTTCCATGGATGATGGATAGCAACAGTAGAGGGAACAAAACCAAGCATTTCTCATACTGTCACCACAATGAAACAGGGACAGAGCAAGATTTGGTCACAATGTGAATGCGAGGACTTCGGAGAGATGCCAGGCCATCATGCCACTTCTACTGGAAGTCAAAGACTTCATCCATCACTATGTTCAAGTCCCTTTAGCATTTGACTGAGAGCAGTATTCGGCGCTACCTCGCTGTCTTGTGAGGGACTTCCCAGAGTCACTTAACAGTGCTAGCTTTGATAAATGCATTATTTTTTTTTGGCCACCATTGTTTTCTTTTCCACTGAGGTACAGAAACAGGTGTGTGTGTTCGGGGGACAGACAGGCTTTTATGTATTGGTGGGTACCATATTTCCCCACAAGGATAAGAATGTCTCATAGTTTTGTACTGCAGGGATATTTGGTTAGTTAGCATGATGAAAAGTGTTTGTGTACTGTGTGTGTGTGTGTGTGTGTGTGTGTGTGTGTGTGTGAGAGAGAGAGAGAGAGAGAGAGAGAGAGAGAATCTTACTGAGGATAGAGTTAGGTCTACCATGAAATTAATTATTTGCATTAATAGTCAGTGGGAGGTCCTCACAAGTAGTGTCTCTGTGTGTATGTGTGTGTGGGTGTGTATGTATGTGTGTCTGTGTGCGCGTGCATGCATGCGAATGCACGCGTATGTGTGTTGTTTTTATCCTTTTTAACACATTTGGATATTAAGTGCCCATAATAATAATAAGAAGAAGAAGAAGAAGAATATGTAACAGGAAAATGCTTAAACGTTAGCTTTGTCTCTCAGATTTACTCACCTAAGGTTCACACTTAGCATTAACATGCATTCAAATCACAAATGGTCTGCTCTAAATACAGGTGTGAAAAGGATCAAACTCACTGTCAGCACTAAGACAACATTCAAAGGTTATTTGGGGCCATATATAGCCTCATTCCTTTTATCATGGACCAAAGACCTCCTACTCAGCTGACTGAGTGAGTGGAAGTATGTACCCCTTTGTATGCAAACAGCAATGTATTATATTGCCACTATAAAATTTTTTGGGCTATGTTTTTTTTTCTTGGTTAAAAACAACAGCGCATTTGGTCTTTACAAATGAAAATGACTTATGTGATTATTTGCAGGGAATTTGTTTATAGAGCAGGGAAGTGAGATCTGATCACAAGTGGTTGGTCACTTGAGACACATGTGGAGATTCATTCTAATGCCACTTGTGAACTAACATAGTTAGAGCTGTCCACTTATGACCTGATCACCCAGGATGCATGTTAATGTGCATTAATCATGTTCATGGCCATAGCATTGTCGAGTTCCCACCCACCAGACAGCTCTTCCCTATCACATGACAGCTACCAACCAGGGAGGTTATTCTATGCTTCCTCTAAGGCATGTGAAGCCAACTGACCGCGTCGTTTTGAGCTGCTGCTGTTCAGGTGATATATCCCTCAGAGGAGGGGGCTATTCACCCACCACAGTATGCATGAGCTCACGGACGCCCATGATTAGCTAGTGTCACTTGTGATTGATGAAGAGAGAAAGTATGCCATCTCTCCCTTCCTGAGCCCAAATAATAGCTTATTATAAGTGAACCAACAAATAAAAAGAGGTACTGGTTACTAAGTTACTAAGGGTGGGCTAAAAGCAGTGGGAATAGCATTAAATAGCTAACCAACAATGGAAGAATTAGGGGTGTGTGTGTGTGTGTGTGTGTGTGTGTGTGTGTGTGTGTGTGTGTGTGTGTGTGTGCAAGAGTATGTTTGTAGTGAGAGTGTGATAGTGTGTGTTAGAGGGTGTGATAGTGTTTGCGTAAAAGTATAGTGGTTTATGTATGAGTTTATGATGGTATGTGTGAATTATGGCCTATATGGCCTCTCATATGCTGTATGACCTGGAACAAACATCTACATAATAATAATAACCTTTTTCAAAAGATTTTGCAGTGAACTTCACTGTCATATTCCCATGGCTGCATAAATTAAATGATATATTTCCTTGGGCGGGATTAAAATACCATATGCATAATTCTATACTGTACTCATACTGTACTCAAACCTATAAGACTGCTGCTTTTTAATAGGCATAGTCATAACAGGTCATTATGCAAACACAAAGTGAGCTTTTGAGTTACGTTTGGCCCCTGAATGGTCTGACTCCTTCACAATGAACACTAATGTGGAAAATCATCTTTAATGGAGTGACTTTCACACACATTAATTCTAATTCAAAACTATTCAAACAAGATTTAGAATTAAAGACTTTAACTTAATTTTGGTGCTATTGTTCTATCCAAGTGCGAGCTTAGGATTCCCCATGTAGCTTGGTTTAAACAGCAGCCCTTATTGCCTGCTACTGTTGAAGGCAATGACCCCTCAGTCCCCAAAGGCAAGAGATCAACTCTATCTCTACCACATGCTGAATGGCCCTCAAAGCACAAAGCCACCCTGGAATTCTGCTGAGAGAAATCTAGCAAACACTCCTGTTCCACAATCAAGAGGAGAATTACTGCTGGTTGATGGTGATCAAAATTGCTTTATGCTCCTGTGTGAATTGTGCATTTGCCGGGGTGGGAGAGGGTGGGGGGGTGTTGTGCAAATGAAAGGTTTGTATTGGGGGTGGTGGCCGTGGGGCACTCAGGGCATTCTTAAAATTAAAAGTTGTAGCCTATTAGTCTGTGTTTGGTAGCTGAGCACGCACCCATGCCTAGCATAGGAGCTAATGGGAAAAGATGTGTGGAAGTGTATGATTTATGGTTGCACACAAGCAGGGGTGGAATAATTTGGTGCAGAACGGGTACTTACTGAACGGCAACAACTCGCCTACTTATCCGTACTTTCTGGTGATAAATTAGCTCTTGTTTAAAGTAGCCGGGGACCCATTTTTCATTTTGATTACTACACTTGATATCTCTTTCTTTCTTACTCTTTCTTTGTCAGCAATGGTCCTTTGCATTTTTGTGTATCAAGTCTATGTGTTTGAGTATTCCCCCGCTCCTGCCTCTCAGTGTCTCTCAGTCTAAACACACACACACACACACACACACACACACACACACACACACACACACACACACACACAGTCTTGTAGTGCTATCTCTGTTAGGAACTTCATTCACTCCAGTGACATGATTATTTCTGCCTTTAATTAATGCTTCACCTAAACCTAGTCTTGTTAACCAAAAGGAAACCCTTTGCATCTTTTAATTTGATTATTTCTGTATTTATTTTTGAATAAAACCTAACACAGCAAGCTGCTTTGCCCTCTGTGTTCTGACACTTTTCTATCATAGCCAGCATTAACAGTTTAAACAGTATGTACTACCTTTCACTCCTAGTATGCATCAATGAGTCTTTGGCACCCATGACACTATTGCCAGTTCACTGGTTGTCTTTCCTTGGACCACCTTTTTTAGGTACTTACCACTACATACCAAGATCATCCCACAGGACCTGCAGTTTTGGAGTTGAATAGATCATTTAGCCATCACAATATGGCACTTGTCAAAGTCAGCCAGATCTGTACATTTGCTCATTTTTCTTGCTTGCAACAACTTCAAGAACTGACTCTAACAAGACATGTTTTTCACTTTAATGTTATGGCTGATTGGGGACTGCTCATCTCCAAAATATTGGCATGCTGGTCTTTACCAAAGATGGCAAGAGTGTCATGGGTGCCCAACATTCACTGATGCGTGTGGGGAGTTAAAGCTAGTATGTATGGCCTGATCCCAGAGAAAACCACTGTAGCCCACACTGCTGAAACTTTTAATGCTGGCTATGATAGAAAGGAGACAGAACATTAATCTGTATATGGGGCGGACCAGTCAGGTGGTGTTAATCTTATGGCTGATTGATGTAAACACACACACACACACACACACACACACACACACATTTATAGAGTCTGTGTGTCTATCCTAGATTTTACACATCCTTACCCATACCCCATAGTTACTTAGGAGAATCCAAAGCTCTGTGGCCCTTTTCATTGACCGCGGGCTGTCAGTCATCTGATGAGTCCAGCTCGGACTTTCCTCTTGCCAAGATGATATTTTCATTGATCCTCCTCTGACTAGAGTGACAGGACTCAGGGAAATAAGCAGATGAAATATTAAGTTATAGAGGCAGGTCCTAATCAATAAACAACCCCCATGACTGCAGGGGCCACCGAGGTTATGTCCCTCGACAGTGGACTTTGGTAATGTGTTTGATGTGGATCTGGACCAAGGCTATATAGACTCAACCCAGCCCTGATCAGCCCACATTGTAGCTTTTACCCTGCAGCCAATTGCTTAGCTGGCATCTGCTGTTCTTTTCCTCCATTCTCTGGCACTGCTGCCAGTGCCTGTGCCTGGGGTAGTGTTGGCAGAATTGGACACACTACAGAGTGCATAAATAAAACATATGACCACTGTAATGAGGAAATATGGACAGGGCAGCAAGCACTGGTCATTGAGGCGAAGGACAGGCTTGGGCCTGCTAGTGGCCAGTCACCTGAAGCTCTGCCTTAATCCCAGAGCAGTGGGATACAGGATTTGACATTGAGCAGGGTACATAGCATGAACTCGAAAGTAATTAAATTTTTAAAAAAGCACCTGCCTTGAACACATGGTCAAATGTTTCTGTCATGCTTAGAAGTATTACAGGTTGTAAAAGAACTGACTGACAAATTCCTGTCCCAAAATAAATCATATTAAATTGCATGTCCCATATATTTATTTTTTAATTTTCTAAAAACTTTGTTTCTTGATTCTGCTGCCACATACTAATGTACTGTGTCCACTCAGTGACCAGTTCCAGTTATATGATGCAGAAAAGCACAGAGCTAGAAGTCATTAGTCATTCCCTTGGCTTGTGGGACAGGGGTCAGGACAACAATGGCTGGGCAGACCCTGGGTGTCACTGACATTTCTGCCCCCATTTAGCCCCAGAAGAGCAGCTGAGTGAGCAACTGAGGTTGCTCTGTTCACTGTCCTGTCAGATCTACCCCCACTGTTTTTTTCACCTCACGCTTCTGAGACATGCACCAGCTGACTGACAGCTATCTCGTGCACCCTCTTCTCCCCCCCCCCCCACCTGCCACACCGCTGATAAAATGTTAATGTAATTAACAGATAATGACTGTTGTTTTTAGCTGTCGATACACAGTCTGCAAGAGGGATAAAGGATCCGAGGGCCGCAAAGTCACTTTCAGATATCTGCCAGCCATTGTAGAATTCAATTATTTGCCAAAAACTCCCCCTCCACCTGTCCTGATGAGCCATCCCTCCCACTCGCCCATACCTGCCTGTCTTCCCCCGCCCTGGCCTGATAGACATGCTGTGCTGTTGACAGAACTGGAAGTCGGAGCTCAAACCTGGTTACGCTGCACTCCAGTCTGGACTCACTGGGGCTTCTTATTAACTCTTACAATCCTGATGGTCTTTTTTAGAGAAACGGAAGTGAGTGTGTTCATAAATCATAAGCCTGAACCAGGCAACTAGACACCCTTCTCACCTCAGACATGGACGGGTACGCCTGGCACCAACAAGACAAATGTATTTATTTTGAACAGGAAGCACCACTTAGGCCTATCAGGACATGGAGAAGAGCAGCCAGTGGCACGAGTTCTTTCCTACCCCTACATTTTTAATAAGCATCATGCCCAAACAAGATTAGGTGCTTCCAGTTTACAAAATGTCAAAGAAGGCAGCACTATCACTCATAATAAATGGGCTTATGCAAACAGTAGGGTTTGTGCCATGCATAAGCATGTGTTCGGAGTGTGAAGCAGTGATGTTGTGTGCTGATATGCAATTATTCTAAAGAGTATTAAAGTTGAGGCACAGACTGTGCGTTTGTCTTCCCAGGCTTTGGCTTTCACTAAGAAAAACTCATGAATAAAAAGAGAAAAGAGAAATACCAACAACTAATGATAAGAAAAAACTCACAGACTCTCAACCAAAATGTCTTGTTTATAATTGTCATACAGAGCTACCTGCTCACTGACTTGATTTTTAACCATTTTAAGCTGGTTCTTAACTGTGAAATTACAATAAGCTTTAAAGATCGTTATAGAATTTTTTATTCATTCATTCATTCATTCATTTTCTGAACCGCTCCCGGGGAGGCTGGCGCCCATCTTGGGCCGAGGGCGGGATACACCCTGGACAGCTGACCATAACAGTGCCAAAACACACAACCATTCACACTGACACTCACACCTAGGGGTAATTTGGAACAGCCAGTTAGCCCAATGTGCATGTTTTGCGACTGTAGAAAGAAACCAGAATACCCAGAGGAAACCCACACAAGCACAGGAAGAGAAGATACAAATTCCACCCAGAAACACGCTTGCCAAGCCTGAAGATCAAACACAGGACCTTCTTGCTGTGTGGAAGACATGCTAACCACTACGCCACCGTGCTACCCCATACATCTTCATCTCAATCAACATGAATATGCAGAAAATGGGCTCATATAAGCAGATACATTGTTCATACATTGTTCACATTTTGAGCAAGTGCTAAAAAAAAGCGCTATACAAATAAAACTGAATTGGATTGAACTTAAGAATGTTTTATGTTTTGTTATTACCTTTACTGAATTTGTAGCTTGGTTGTAAGTTTTGCATATGGGACTTCTGAGACTTTTAGTGGCTCTTATATAAGTGAATCATAGAAGAGCAGCAGCCACACTTGCAATTTTAATCCGACTTAGATATTATTGATCTTAAAGAATTTAAAGCAGTTACTGAAGAGCATCATTCAGTGTTTTTTTAAAAAGAGATTAAAAGAGAAACTATATATCATATATCTGATGGCGGCACGGTGGCGCATCGATGGTCTGGCGAGCTGTTCAGGGTCGGGGTCAGAGTCGGAAAGACGAGCAGCAGAGTTGGGTCATAGAAGACCAGCAGCCACACTTGCCATTTTAATCCGAATTAGATCTTAATGATCTTAAATAAATTAAAGTGGTTACTAAAGAGCATCAGAAAGTGAATGAATCAGTATACGCCAATCAGCCATAACATTATCACCACCTGACTGGTCTACAGCTTTGCAGCCCTATACATAGCACGCTGCAATGCACTGTGTGTTCTGACTGCTTTCCCTCATAGCCATTATTAAGAGCTTCAGCAGTGCTAGTAGCTCTTCTGTGGGATCAGACCAGATGTACTAGCCTTCACTAACCTCCTGCATCATTGTGCCTTGGCCTCCCATGACACTCTTACCAGTTCACTGGTTGTCCTTTCTTGGACCATCTTTGGTAGGAAATTACCACTGCATACCAGAAACACCACATAAGACCTGCTGTTTTAGAGATTAAAAGTAGTAGTCTAGCCAACACAATGTGGCCTGTGCCAAAGTCACTCAGATCTTATCTGTGTTCACTTTTCCTGCTTGCAACACATCAGCTTTAAGAACTGAATTTTCATTTTTTGCCTAATACATCCCTTTGCAGGTGTCACTGGGGAGATAATTATTGATATTAACTTCACCTGAGAGTGTTCATAGTATTTGAAATGTATTGTACATATAAATGTCTAGTGTGGCATGGTGGCGTAGCAAGCGGGTCCTGGGTTCGCTTCCCGGGCTCGGGCGTTTCTGAATGGAGTCTGCATGTTCTCCCTATGCTTGAGTGGGTTTCCTCTGGGTACTCCGGTTTCCTCCCCCAGACCAAAAACATGCACAGGAAGCTATGTGGCAGTTCCAAATTGCCCCTAGCTGTGAGAGTGAGTGTGAATGGTTGTTTGTGTGTGTTGACCTGCTATGGCCTGGCGAGCTGTCCAGGGTGTACCCCACCCTCGCCTAGAGTCGGCTGAGATGGGCACCAGCCTCCCCGTGACCCTAATTAGGATTAAGCTGCTTAGAAAATGAATTAATGAATGAATATTAATGTCTTAATTAACATTATATTAAAATTATATTAAAATCTTGTGGCAGAATAGGGTCTTACTGTGTAGAGTGTGCAGGTTCTCTTCGTGCTTGTATGGGTTTCTTCTGGGAGCTCTGGTTTTCTTTTACAGTCCAAAGTCTTACATATTAGGTCAACTAGCTACTAGATGTGAATGCCGAAGTCAGATGGGACTGGCTCCAGCTTTCCCTGCGACCCTGATGGATAAGCTGTATATTCATTGTGTATTGTGATGTGGATTAAGACACCATTAACTAAAGCACTCTCTCTGTTTCTTTTATTTAAATTATTATTTTTTAAAAAGCCCAGCTTGCCTTGGAAGTTTAGTTTCTCCCAGTTTAAAAAATATGTTGGCATGATTAACCTGTATGTTTGTTTGAAATCATACAAAAGTGTACATATAGCAATAGGAGTGATACTTTGCACAACTTATCATAATGATAACAATCATGAACTTTGTCTAAAGTGTTTGTGTTGCTTCAATTAACCCAGTTTGTGCACGTGTGTTAATGACACCTAATTAACACTTCTCTAATAACATTACCCTGTGCATCATAATGAGAAACTACCGAATGTTTGCCCTCTTCCACTGGGTTCCACCCTTTATTAGCAGAGTTTTGTATGCAATTACTGCTAATTGAAGTGTTAATTAAATCAGGTGCAGCGTGTTTGTAAACAGTAAAGGAGGCCGTATAATGTGCAGTTTGTCTGTGTGTACTTTAAGAAGCACATTGATTTATGGAGATGTCTGATAATCTAGCTTCCAATTCCCTTATGATAGCATATGAGAAAAAAGATACATGTGCCAGAGTGGATGCTGGCATTTTCCTCTGCTGCTAAAATCAAGTCTGGTCCTCTCTTGGGTCTTGCTTAATTGCCATGCAGCAGAGGAGCGAGGGGCAGCTACACTTGACCTTGTCTGACAACACGGTGTTGTATATTTGCATTGCGAAGTAATAAGGGTATCAAATAATCGGCTATTTCAATAGTCACTGACAAACAGAATTTTAAGGTGAGAGCAAATGATGCGCAGTAGAATTCAAAATAGCAATTAACCATGAAAAAAAAAAAAGAAGCTGTATTATTTCTAACTGACTTTCACGAGCACTGAAAAAGTACTTAGTCAGCAGAATCAGGAAGACAAATGATATGAACTAGGCTTCATGTTGATGTAGGCTGGTTTGATGTCGAAGTGTTGTGGAAGAAAGCTTCATAAATGTGCAAGCACTGATATGTACGCCTACAGCCACACTCATTACCTCTAAACCCGTAGACTGTCCCCGAATTTACAGTATTTACATTCATCTGTGAGGGTACTAGGAGAAGTCATTAAAAATCATTTGGTCAGTATGTCTACTTAGTATTTATGGATTTTGCTTTACTACACTGCCCATTTGACATTTTGATTTGACATTTATTATTCTATATGAAATTGGGAGACAAATTAATGTACAACCAGAGGCTCTTTTTTTTGGACATGTCACTCAAATCAACTAGTGATTGCTCATCCTAAATTCTATGCTGAATATTTCTATTCTGATAGGCAGGGTATCTTACAGGATGACCCTGCCCCTATCTACAGGGTATAGGGGCAAAGTGAATGGTTTGATGAGTACCTAAAGGAAAATGATGTAATTCAATGCTATAGGATTCATAGCTGGGTCTCAACCCAATTAAACTTCACAGCCATTATATAAAACAACCGTTGAGGGAATATCTTTTCAAAGAATCCCTTCCGTGCATGTAGAATGTATGCCAAGATGGAATGAAGCTGTGCTGGTGGCTCATGATGGCTTAAGACCTTACTTTATGTTTGCTGTTTTTTTAATTCGTTACAGTTGGTGTGTATACAGTATTTACAAAACATTCAGTGGAGCTGATCTGAAAGAGAAAGAAAGATGGAGGGTGTAAAGATGGAGGGCACTGCATTAAGTTACTAAGTTATTCTCACGCCTTCTCTTATGTATGAACTGTGCAGAATGAAACAAAACGATACCTAAAAGTTCATAAATCACGTTTAGAACCATTTCCCCCCCTCTCCTAGAAATCCTATGTATTTTTTAGAATTAACAGCACACTCATCGAATCCAACACTTGACCTTTCCACTTCTTCTTTTGGCTGATTTCACCTCTAAGTGTTTTTTTCCCTGTGGCCTTTTCAGCGCAGTGGGTGGCCTTTTGTCTGCAGGACCAGCAAACATCAGACATCTTACTGCACTGCTCTTTAAAAGGCATACCATCAGATATTTCCTACTTAGACTTATACGTAGGTCTCACATAGCTGGTTGATATGTGAACGCCATGGCTGGGATTACCGTGGATCCTGGAGGTGGTCTCATACAAAAATATGGTCGGAAATCTACGTTAACATCCGTTAAGCCATGTATTCATCACTCTTAACCATTCAGTTAAGAGTTAAGAGATATGGAAAATAGAAAATATTCAAATGAGCACATGCACAACTACATGCATTCAGATCATATTTGTTCCCTGTTCTGATGTTTGATGTGAACATAAACTGAGGCTCTTGACTTCAATCTACATGATTTTATGCAGTGCACTCGTGCTGCATGACCGAGTGATTGGATAATTGCGCAAATGTCCAGATGTGCAGGTGTTCCTATTAAAGTGGTTGGTAAGTATACTGTGGCCTGTATGTATGAAAACACTACAATATATGGGTTTAACAAAGTAAACCTATCTTATGTTTCTGTATTGATTTAAGGCTAGAACTGTGATGCAAATTAATATTGAATAATAAGAATTACTACTAATAAAACTACAGTATTCATTTATTCATTAATTTTAGCATCTCAGAATTAATTTTCCTGTAAAAGTCCAGTCTTTTTTTAATGACAGGTCAGCTCGGGACCCAGTTCTCATTTCCTGGGCATCTGCTTGGGTTTGGTGCTGTCACCTGGCTTGGCCCGGCTGCTCCTCTCTGCCCTGGTCCAGCCTTGTGTCTGTCACACTCAGGCTCCTACTGAGCTAATTGAGAATGGGGGAGCAGTGGAATCTTTTCCATTAGCCAGCCCTCTAATGACAGGCAGGGAGACAGCTACACATGTTCAGCCTTTTCCACTAGAGGCTTGTGGAGATAGCAGCCTGTCAAGCACAGCAGCTTGTCACCACACCGCAGCTCCGAGGAGCCCCAGTGGCCCTGAGAAGCAGGTTACTGAACACCGCACTGTAGCACTGCCAGAAGTAATGGAGATTATTATTTACACCTCTCACATGACAGGAACTCGCCACGACGATGGTGAACTGTTTACTTATCCCTTGGCTCCGATGACCGGTGTAGGGGTACCAGCTAATGTTAAGTGCACATTTCTCTTATTCTCTTCTCAATGTGCAGCTGAAATATTTTCAGATTGTTGACGTGTGTTTAATTTGAATATGGAGCATTCGGTGTAATTAATAATGTCCTGGATATTTTTGAGCAGTTTCTTTTGCTTAAAGTGTTATTTTCTGGCAGTGTATTTGTGTTGTTTGCTGGTAATGTAAGAATTCCACCTAATGCATGTCCATGAGCATAGGTTTGTTTATATGTGATGGATTTCACTCTGAGGTATGAATACAGACGTGTTGAACACATGTGCTAATATCTCCTCATAGAAACCCCAATGAGCCATTACAACCATCTACTCTACGCTCATTCCTCCCATCTGCCACAAGTTCATCAGGAGATGCTCAGCTTCCTCCTACAGCACAGATGGAGCATGAGTGCTTTTATTGGAACCACTAGGCAGAGCGGAAATGGAGGAGAAAAGAAGCCTGCTGTGGGACAGGAAGGACAGGTGAGGAGAAGCCCCTCATTCCCTAACCTGAGTAATATAATTCTCCAAGTCCAGTAAATCGTGGAATGTAGTTACTGTCTGATGAACCATGATGCAGATTGCGGGGATTTGCTATAACTGTTCATAGAAATATTCTGGATGAATGCAGTTGTACAAACACAAATGTACCCAATAAACCCAGCACTCTCTGATGAAGCAGAGCGAGAGAGAGAGAGAGAGAGAGAGAGAGAGAGAGACTGTGAAAGGAAATTTAACAGCAGTTTTTCCTGTTAATCGTAGCTGTGTAGCAGTAAAAATAACCTAAAAGAGGCACTGTAGAAACAGGAAAAAAGTACAGCCTCTCTGCTGCTACTGCCTCAGGGGGAGAAAGACATATAACATTAATGGTATCCTTTAACATCTCCTTAACCCCGTTCCCCCTGGTGTGTGCTCCCCCTCTCCTCCCTTGGGTCCTGTTTGTTTCGCCTGCCAGGGGGGCCGCAGGCGGCGGGCCACTGATGAGCTGCTCAGGCCACCGTGAAATGCACCATAACCTGCCAGCCAAAGGGGCCCTAGCGAGATTGCCATATTTACTTTTTAATCTGGCTGCCTTAATACGCGCGATAAAAAGTTTGTCATATTAGATGGTGACAGATGGGCCCTGAGATCTTATTGCTGGTCAGGGGGGCCGAGGAGGGGGAGCAGTGGGTATGAATGAGGAGGGGGCAAGAAAATGGAGAGAGGCAGGCAGGAATGGGTATGCTACCCCAATCACGATAATTTTTCATCACCCCAATTACAAAGCACATCGTGTTCACTCACTCACTCACTCACACACACACACACACACACACACACACACACACACACACACACAGTGTCTGCACCCTTGGTTCTCCTGGCGAGAACATAAATAAAGATAATATGAGGTGCCCTGGGTATTCTATCCACACACACTATTTCTCAGGCATCATGGCACACCATGCTGATGCAGCCATGGGTTTAAACAAGAGCTAAATCTTATTTATATAAAGGACTACAACAGCACCAGTGTCTGCCTCTAGTGAGTTACCACAAGGAGGCAGGAGGGTAAAACCTATTTTTATTTCTTTTTTTATTTTAATAATGTTAGTATTTTACTACTGAATAAATGTATACTCCTTGTTCTAGGACTGTGATCTAATGTTATATGCATTACCAGTTTTGAAAATTCTATAGAACCATTTTAGGTTAAAGTTAAAAACTATGTAATGGCATTGTGGTAAGATGGTTAACAATGCCGCCTCACAGCAAACAGGTTCTGGGTGCGAACCTGCTGGTGGATTAGCACCATTCTACATTCTCTTCGTGCTTGCCTTGGTTTCCTCTGAGTGCTCTGGTTTCCTCCCAAAGTCCAAAGCTATACAGTTTAGATTAACTGGCTACTTAGTCATAGATGTGAATTTGAGTGTAAATGGATATCAGTCTCTCTGTGTTAGCCGCGCAGTAGACTGTAACCTGTCCACGGTGTACCCTGTATTTCACTCACATGGGGTGACACATTTCTCAAATGATCACATCGGAAAATTTATGCTTACATCTGAAAATGTATAAATTATAACACAAGAAATGTTTTGTATGATGTCTGGTCCTAGTATTCAGATTACTTGTTAACAAAATAACAAAATCTAACAATAGCTGGTGTCCCACTGTCATGCTGGGGTGCACCAGGGCTATATCAAGGCCTGGGGCCTAAAGCCTCGAGACAAAAATCTGTTTGCATTTCTATTATTGCACTATAGCCCAGCCTTATCCCCACCCACAGCATGCTGCAACGTGACCGAGAGCAATTCAGTGATGCGCAGCGCAGTTTACCAAAGTGTACTAGCATTTAGGTGAAATACTCAACAAACAAGAAGGTGAACTTAATGAACTACTTATTTGAAATGTCCATTACAGAAAACAAAAGGTGTTCAAATATTTTCCTAAAGTGTCCAGCACAGCAAACAAAAACAGGTACTAATACAACTATTTACATGAAGAACCAGCATATGACATAAAAGCTAGTCCTATGCTAGCCTCAGCATTATGGAGTTACGGCTTTACATTCTACCTACAATAAGTTATGTAGACTTTTTACATTAACGAGGTTTAACATGTCAGCTAAAGCTAGGTTCAGCTAACAGTTTAGCTTCTAACAAACATTCAGCTGAATATTTTTTACTGCTTAGCTATTGCTCTAAATTAATGTTTAAAAAAACCTCCCCAGCTGAAATAGTTTAAACCCCGCTAATAGCTTGACACCACCTTAAGCCAGGTTGGCCTCATCCAGACCATGGGTTATCGTCTGGAAAATTCCCCTGGCTTCCAGCCTCAAAGTAGACCTGTAGAGGCTTTATTATGCTTTGGAAGGGACAATGGAAACTGTAATGGACTTGGCATGTTCCAAACTAAGCCTATTTTGCACGATAGTGGAATCGCGGCTATTGTTGTCTTTATTTGTTGCTATTTTGTAGAAGTATTTCATTCAGGATTTACAGTTGTACTGATACTAATAATTCTGGCACCGTTTTGATGTCTTATAGACTGAACGAATTTACAGATAATAATAATAATAATAATAATAATAATAATAATAATAATGATGATGATGATGAGTAATCAAAATCTTCTTCCTACCACTGTGTGGGGTTGGTGTTGGTAGGAGATGAGTAAGAAGGGTTAAGGGCCTTGCTCAAGGGCCCAACAGTGATAGCCCGGGTACTACTAGGGGTTACACTGTACAGTTACACTAAGTCCAGGTATTCAAAGCTTAAAGTTTCTATTTTTATTTATTTGTTTTCATTCTAATCCAAAAATCCAAATCACCACTTTTACTGGAAATCTGGAAGAAAAAAAAATATATAATAATAATAAAATGGTACTTCCATAATCATGCTATTCCTTCTGGAACATGACGTTTTTCCTCACAGGGGTGTACAGCTGGCATCATAATTATGGAACGCTTATGTTTATTAATTTTTTTCCATCTCAATCCACTCCACCTCCTTCTCATACTCCTCTCATGCACTCTCTCTCTCTCTCTCTACCCTGCCTTGAGCGCCTCAAGTTTACCAACTTTGTTTTCCTCTCTGTAATTGTTGTCTAAATGTAATGAGTGAGTTTGTTTGTGACATGAATGTGGGTGGTAATCAGGAGAGCTGTTAACAGCTGTTGAGGCTGTGGCACAGTGAAGCATTAGGAGGCTGCCGCTCTCTCCTGAGTGCCGCGCTGTCGAACGCTGCTAATGAAAAGAATGTAGTCACAGATCTCATTTTTCAGGCAATTCTTGTGTAAACTGGAGATTTTCCAGTCTCTGCTCTGTGGAAGCGAGGGGGGAGTCCCATTAATCAGGCGGGCCAACTGCTTAGGCTGTGATGGAGCATCGGTGCAGCATCTCCAAGTAAACAAACACACACACACACACACACACACACAAAAAGAGAGAGAGAGAGAGAGAGAGAGAGAGAGAGACGTCTCTCAGGTACATTCAAACACAACACAGGCTAACACCATAACTACAGGTCACTTCACCTTCATGGGTAACATAATTATATGAATTTTATGTCTAGTAACAAAAATAGGACATTTAGATATTAGATTATTAAAATTCATTTTAATGGAGGCTTAAAAATCATAAATAAAAATGGAAGAGGAATTCAGAAAGGCAGTGGAAGCAATAGAGAATGTAACATAGCTTACCCCTAAATTCCACCTCATTCTTCATCATCTACTCCTCGTCCAGATTCCCCTCCCCATTCAACACACAGACACACACACACACTACACCCCCAAGCTAGTCAGCCAGTGAAGCTGTGCGAGCCACTGAAATGGGTCATTTTTTAATTAAATACAATATTAATTACTGCGAGCATCATTAACGATATGTGAGATTTGACTAATTAGTGTAATAGTTTTGGAGTCACGCTCATTAAATATGAAAATTACGGTGGTCGGAAGAATCAGTTCCATGATCAATCTTGTATGGACAGAGGGGAAATGATTTAGAGAATAGCTTTTATTGTACAATTATCTCCATTACAAACCTGCCAGACATGAAGAAAGAGAGAGAGCTAGGCTTTGGGGAGGTGCTCATGAACCGCTGAAGGGAAACAGCTCGGGAGCCTTTCAGTCACAATCGTGTGCGTTTAACCAGACGAGACAGTCACCACAGCAGCTGAGCCTCTCTAGAGTGGAGTGAGTGTGCTGGGTGATGGAGGCAGTCCAGACAGTTGTTCGGCTGCAGACTTGTTGATTGGTTGAAATGACATGGTAGGCAGTGTGTGTGGCTCCATCAGGGTTCCATGTGTAATATGACAGTACACTCTTCTGATCGGCTGAGGAACAGGTGGCTTTGAAAGAGAGGGAGACAAGGCCTCCGGATACTTGACGTAGTAAGTCATGGCGAGAATAGTTCTGCGATTGAATTTATTATGTGTTATATTTATCTAGCACGTTTTCAAAGGTTACACGGACACAACCGAGGTATCTGTATCATATGCTGCTACGTTGTTGAATTCTTCATTTTGATTGGTCAGATGGTGTTGATTCATTGAGATAAGCAGTAGTAGTTCCAGTGGCAAAGCAAATCTATTTTGCAGATTGATACTAATGTGCTCATTTTATTGCTTTCAAAAAGGACAACTTGGACAGGATTTGTATGGGGAACATAAAATGGCTTTTAAATGTGTAATTGCTGCTCTGGTTTTTGTGAGAAGGTGTTTATTTAACATCTTTTCGGGGGGAGGGGGCACCAGCAGTAGCAGCTGGTGGTCTGTCAAACAGAGGAGGCACATTTTAGGCCTGCATCATAAAATTTGTCCAATATTGCATCATGTTAAGTAAATGTAAATTCTTATGTATGCCCTGTCAAAATTTCCAGATCTAAAAAAAACAGTTTTGACCAAATACCCAGAGATTGTTTCATTAAAGAGTGCTGGTATTAGTCATCCTTACAGCATAAATTGTGCGTATGTAATACGTTTAAGCAATACAGACACTTATTTTAACATAAATGGCCATTAAAAAGCAGAAAACTTTCTTTCTCGTTTTTTTCACGGAAGTGACATGAATTTGTTGGGCCGAGTTGTCCAGCGCAACAAACAAGCAGATCTATTCTGTGAGTGATATTTTAGGTGATCAAAAAATGTGTTGAAGTAGCAATTATGGCTAGCAATTTCAAGGAAATGGGTGTAATTGATTACCTATTCTCCCAGAGAGGGAGGAGACTTGTGGAGACAATGAGATGTTACATTCTAGTTACTCTGAGGATGAGAACGCTGCCAGAGATGTTCGTGACGGAAAATTCAAAATGGCTTATTCAGTCAACGTTTTGCCACCTCGGCTTTCCTGTCGTCAGTTGGTTTAGGAACACAAAAGAAATGTTCTCAGTGATTTCTGCACTGTCTGTACAGCTCATTACTTGCCAATAATGTTATAATGCACGGAGTCAGTGACAGTCCAGCCAGTCCAACAAGTTCGCATCACTACTAGGCTGGAACACCCAGTGAGGAAGGCAACATGTCTTTGAGCATGCCCAGTGTTGCAGCACGCGCATGCACTTTGACAAGGGGCAAGGACTGATGTTACCAAAAGGAATCACTGATGTCTTACGAGATTGTTTTAAAGAGCTAGTAACACTAATTCACTACAGGTACCCTGTAAATGGCCAGCAGTACACTTCATCACAGCACTTCAAGTCAGCCAGCTCATCTTGTCATACCATGAGAGCTAAAAAAAAAAAACTGTTATTCCTGCTGACAGTATAACTGCCATTATAGACAGCTAGCGAGCAAACTTTACTAAATGAACAAACTTTACTTTAACTCAAGAACGGTATATTAAAGGGGCCCATTTACTTACCAGACATGTTAAATAAACATGAAATACAGTGTTATAACTTGGAAATAAGATGGAATTGGCCACAAAGTCCTTCTGAAATCATTTGCTTACTCCTGTACATGATCATCACTGACCCCTGCACCGGGCATGATGATATAAGTAAACACCTCCATTTTTTATATGCCTCTTGAAATTGTATGCGCTTTTCTGTTTCTTAACAATTGATCCTGGGCTTTTCCACTCTCTACGAATTGCCGTTGCACTGCCAAGTTATCACACATACACAAAATCATTCCTCTGGTCATATGATCTTGTTATTGTTGTTGTAAACAAACCCAGAACCAATCATTCAGTCAAACTGATAATGGAAGATTATATAGACACATAGAAGATTATATATACACTATTGAATAGGCACTTTTAATGTTTTTATTGCATTTACATTGTTTTTATTTACAGGATTTTTACAAAAAAAACAGACTATAAGCAGCAGTTATTTGCTAAAAATGTATGTCAAACTAAAACTGAAAAGATCCAGTGCCAGTCTCAATCAAAAAGAGGATCAGCTCTTCCTCCAATCATCATACAGCAGCCCAGGGCCTGTATCTGCCCACTCCCCATAGAGTCCCAGAAATGATCAGCTTCCATGTACATTTTCCCAAGGATTTGTACAATAAACATTTAGCTTTGCTGTGCTGGAAGAGGAGCATATTCTGAGTGCCATACAACTCCAATAAAGCTGCGCTTCTTTGGGTTTTAATGGATCGCACTGCCACGGGAGCGTATGAAGGAAAAAAATCTCATGTTAGATGACCTGCGAGAAATTAATGCTGATTCTGAATGAACAAGTCATCATGTCGAACACATTCTAGCACTCTCTTTGTAATAATAATGTTACATATTTGACGAAATCTTCTGTGCTATTTTAGAGGAAGCAGAGCTTCCCTTGTGGTCTTGGAGCGATCGTCACTGGTCTCCAATGCCTAAGATTTCTACAAGGCTCTAATATTATGTTTTCCAACATGGGAAAAACTTCAAGCTTGCATTGTCTCTTAATTTCAAGACAGAAAAAACTGGTGCAGGAATGTTTAGAGCTGTTATATCATGATAATGTATCTAAAAACAATAGAAAAAATTATGCCCTTGTAGAATTTTTTTGTAATTTTTGTGTAGAAAAGTGTAATCATTAGCAAATAAAGGCGGTGCTATTAGCACATTGGGGTGTGCTGTTATTGGAGATGAATAAACGCCACTCTGCAAAGCACTGCCCTTAAATATTTTTTTTGTAACAACACACTATCTCTTGTTTTATTTTCTATATAATGGTTGTTTTGTTTTGTTATTATTCAACTTGTTTTATTGGTGTGATGTTTTTGGCATCAGTACAAATTAAAGCACTAAAAAAAATCCATGAATGTTAGTCCATGTTGTTCCTCTGGGCTATAAGAACACGAACACCCTCCGCCCCCAAACACACATACACACTCACTCACACATGCTGTTGTAAACAGGCAGGTTGGGCCAGTGGCCAGCTTTATGGTGTTGTATTTGTGGGATGTTTAGACTGCATAAAGTTTGACTGGGGGGGGGGGGGGGGTTGGCAAAGGTAACTGCGGTGCGTGTCCAAGCTGTGAAAATACAAAATGTTTACTGTGCATGCCGCACTCTCCAGGTGTGCTATCATATTTGGACCGGAATCCATTGTGTCAGTATGGGAGTGGCTTTATCTGGATGCAGTATTTTTTGTCTCACCATCCCAAATGGATTCGAACTGTAACCTATCGTGCAAATGATTTACTCTTTAAATAATAAATTAATCCAACTTATAAAATCCATCACTTTTAGAAGGGATAATAATCATCAATAATAATTAATTCACCAATACTGTAACTGCTTCTGTGGGTTTCCTCCAGGTACTCTGGTTTCCTCCCACAGTCCAAAGACATTCACATTAGACTAATAGGCTCTTCTAAATTGCCCCTAGATGTGGATTGGAGTATGAATGGTTGTGTGTGTGTGTGTGTGTGTGTGTGTGTGTGTGTGTGTGTGTGTGTGTGTGTGTGTGTGTTTGCCCTGCAGTGGTCTGGCGAGCTGCACAGAGTGTACCCCGCCTTTGCCCAGTGTTGACTGAGATGTTGGCTCCAGCTCCCTGCGACCATAGCAGCATTAAGCGGTTCGCCAAATGAGTGAGAGCGAGAGTAATGAACTTACAAATCCATCATCTTTACAATTGATAATTGATAATTGATAATTGATAATCATTTGTAATAATTAATTCACTGTAACAGTGCTCTACTCATGCTTGCCAGGGTTTATTCCGGGTACTTTGGTTTCCTCCCACAGTCCAAAGACTTGTGCATTAGGCTAAATGGCTCTCCTAAATTGCCCCTAGGTGTGGATGTGAGTGTGAATGGTTGTGTGTGGATGTGAGTGTGAATGGTTGTGTGTGTGTGTGTGTGTGTGTGTTGCCCTGTGATGGTCTTGGTGCACCCCACCTTCTCCCAGTGCTGGCTGAGATATGCTCTAGGCTCCCTGCGACCCTAGAAGAATTAAGCGGGTATGAGAATGGTGAGTAATACTGTAACTACCTGATAAAGTTTATATAAATAAAACCATTATAAAATAACTTCCAGAAACTCCATGAGGAAAACATGATGACAGGAACTGGATACTGAAGGTTCCCTTTCAAATCCCATCCTCTTCTGGGTGACATCGGACAGTGAGAGACTAAACTGATCTTCTTCTACAAATTTATACTATAATGTCAAAAAGTAGAAGGTGGATTTGGATTGTGGTTAGTGACTTGCATTACACTTTCCCCTGATTTGGTGGATAATATTTCACACTGAAAGTTTGAGACAGGAACCAGCACTTCTCTGCTTCTCTGTGTTTACTGCTTTCCTCATAACATTAGCCGGCGTGGCACTCTGCATTTTTTTGTGACCTTGTATCCTTCAGCCACCTTTTGTGTACCTGCACTCTTCACACATAAACATCTCTGCACTTTAAATATATGCAATAATGCTATCTCTCTACTCTTGAATACGAGCTCTCCGTATTATTTTAATGCTCTCCACCGGACCGTGCACCAGATAGCCAACACTTTATCACATTTTACTTTTTTTTTATTTTATAGACCCTCTGTCTTTTTTAAAATGATTGTGGCTGTTTTTGATCTGATTAATTTTGTGTGAGCGCAAACAATTACTTTTCATCTTTATCAGTAAAAGGGATCACCCTCCTTTTATGGGTATCATTTATAACAAGTGGACAGCTACCTGTTTATTAGAATTTCAAGCAGCATATCGGAGCACTGATCTCCCACGGTCCATATTTACATTTCAACTTCGGCTAAACAAGCATGACAAACACACATAGCGCCGGGCCGGCAGGGCGCCAGGCCTCATTTTCATACTGCCCCAAACCCCCACCCCAACCCCCTGTACACAAACTTGTGCGCACACACACACACACACACACACACACACACACACACAGAGACACACACACACACACGTACACCATCTCCTGCAGACAGCGGGGTCTTTATGCCAACATCGGGACCTGACAGAGGGATGAGGATGGGAGGCATGCTGGGGTGGAGCCTGGACTACTTTCTGCTTGGAATACGTCAGCGTTGTAGATAGCAAGAGCGTCTATCATTCATTGCGTCTGTGTGTGTGTGTGTGTGTGTGTGTGTGTGTGTGTGTGTGCGTGTGTGTCTTTAGTGAGAGCAATCGAGAGAGCGAAAGAGACAGGGATCATGGCCTATAAAATCCAACCATGGCACGAAGGTCCAGTGTAAGAATACAAGCACATTTGCATGTGCCACGGCCAGGGCCACTTTTGACAACTCAACAGCTGTTAATTATGAATTGGCCTGTGGAGAAGTAGACAGTGTTGTGAATATGCAAAACAGAGAAGTGCGGCCAGGGCCCATCCAACACGAGTGTCAAACTCCCACCCTCCCTGCACATAGTGCCCGGTGCGACACAGGCTGCTGGAAGTGTCAATCATCCGAGCATGGCCTAACACCTGAGTAAGCTTGCGTGCACCTATCGTTTAATCAGGTCTGTTTTTTCCACATAAAGGTATTTTTAACAGTATAGGTATTTTTAAAAGTAAATAAATTCCCTTTAAAAGAACTAACAGGCTTGAATCTGAAGGTGTTATGTAGTTAAATGTAGTGTTGTCTTCTTGAATGAATTTCATTCATTTCATTCATTCATTTTCTGAACCGCTTAATCCTAATTAGGGTCGTGGGGGGGGGCTGGCGCCCATCTCAGCTGACTCTGGGCAAGAGCAGAGTACACCCTGGACAGCTCGCCAGGCCATCGCAGGGCATTCTTGACGATTTACTTTTTTATATTCCTTTAAATATAATGTGTCCATACTTACTTTGTAGCCTTTGGATTAAACACCTACCCTTTGTGTCACTAGGATTGCTGTCTCTCCTTTTCTGTGTGTCTTGAAAGCATAGTGCTTCATATGTCAAGAAATCTTCCCCAGAATCTGGAAATTAAAAATAAAATCTAGCACACGTGATTGGTGTAGACATCAGCCAATCACACTCTGTCATTAATCTATGAATCTTCTAAAGCCCATCTTAGAAAGCACTTAGAAGCCTATATTTTTGTTTTACAGCTTGAGCATGCTATGCCAAAGTCTCAGACCAGGGGTTGAGAAGGCTCTGTGCCTTTAATGTGAAGAGTATCTTCAGGAATTTTAATTAATTTCCCTCTTACACCAGCTGAATCTGCTTAAATTTTCCCCCCAAGGACTTTTATAAATTTCATCATTAATAAAATCAGACATTCAATTAGTCCAAAAATCTAGATTGCCAACTGTTTCATAACAGTCTTGCTATGGTTCCCCTCCCTTTTGTGCTATAAGGTAAGGCGAGAGTAGCATTGGTGTTGGGTTGGGGGATGGGGGGAGAAAGTTAAAACTAATTTCATTAATCTAATTGTCATCACTTCACACCATCTCTTAATTAGTACAAATTAATATGATTAATCACAATAATGACAAAAACTCATTCAATTACAGCTTTTGAATAGAGAGGGGATGTGTTGGGCTGATATGGGGGGCATAAAAAAAAGGGGGTTGTGGGTATGCTGAGCTGAGCCAGCCGGGATTCGTCCTGATTATACCAATAACTGACAGGTTATCAATCACTCCCTACTTTTAATAAGAAAAAGAACAGAAAGTTGAACAGGAGGCAGGGCCTGTATCTTACTTGCTATTTTTGTTGTCTTTCTCTCACAAAGGCACAAAAGGCTGCATTTATAGTATTAAATATCACGAATCTAGCAACCAAAAACTATTTAAAGAATACTGAGCCACCTTATCGCAGTGGTTAGCACGTCCGCCTCACAGCAAGAAGGTCCTGGGTTCGATTCCCGGGCTCGGGGCATTTTCTGTGTGGAGTTTGCATGTTCTCCCTGTGCTTGCGTGGGTTTCCTCCGGGTACTCCGGTTTCCTCCCACAGTCC
>JAQMYF010000023.1:41795535-41809892 GCA_030014195.1 Neosilurus mollespiculum
TCGGCTGAGATGGGCGCCAGCCTCCCCGCGACCCTAATTAGGAATAAGCGGTTCAGAAAATGAATGAATGAATGAGCCACCTTATTGTCCAAACCTCTAAGAAAAACATTACACTGTAATTTGTGGTTTATATGAAGTATCTAATATCTCCTACACCTCACTTGTCAGTCTTCTTATGTTATGATTACCATCATGACCCAAAATGTAAAAAGCAGGAGAGCAGACAGATGTCACCATTAGACACATCATCCAGACACAATATGAACAGCAGGTCCACCTCCTGAGTTAGTGCAGGTTCTGCAGAGCACATAGGGGACTAGCGCCCGGCTCTCAAGTCAAGGCATGCCACAGTGAGAGAGAGAGAGAGAGAGAGAGAGAGAGAGAGAGAGAGAGAGAGATCCAAGCACCTTTATAACCCGATGGGAGAAGAGTCTCAGCATGTACAGTATGTCTGAATACCATATTCCTTTGGGGGAACTTGAGATGAGGAACCAGTGATAAGAGCATAACGAACCATACAAAACCTTAAAGAAGTCTTGTGTCGGAAACACATATAAATTTACATATAAATTCCATAGTAAGTCAACTATACTATATGTCATTTAATTATCTTTTGATATCTAAGATTATTTAAATATTGGTGCAAAGTTGTTATATTCTCAAAAATATATGTATTACAATTTAGAAACAATTACAATGTATATTACAATATATGATTGCATTTCAAGTTTTCGTTTCAAATTTATAATTCTACCCTGAATGATCAATTTGAAATACCACATATACCACATCCTATCAACATTTTGAACTAATATAACTATTTCTGAAATCAGAACTCTACTAGGTCAGTAACTGCATGCACAACGGTTAAGGACATTTCGAGTATTCAAAGCATCCCGGATCAAATCCACAGCAAGGATCTGAACTTTCATTTACGTCTTTTTGTACAGCATTCATATCAAATCTGCCCATGTTGTCATTATGGGTAAAGCTAGTGGAGGCTTATTCAGCCAGCCACAAGACAAACAGAGCATTTCTCAAGGTCTAACAGTGCAACATTGAAAGCTTTGCCATGTATATACCCATATACACCCCCATCCCCATCCCCACACACACACACATACAAACAATCTTGTATTTCTGTTTGTGAGAACACCTAATAGACCTAATGGATATCCTAACCCCAACTGTAAACCAGAAGGTATATCCTAACCATAAACCTAATTCTAACCTGAACCCCAAAACCAAGTCTTACACCTCAAACAGCCCTTTGAAGAGGTGAGGACCAGCCAAAAAGTCCTCGCTTACCAAAAATTGTCAACGCTGCTGGTTAAAAATGTATTCCGGTCCTCAATATGTAACAAGAACAAGCACACACACACACACACACACACACACACACACACCTGTGAAATCCCAGCATGCAGTATATGCAGAAAGATGGAGTAAAGCCAGTCATTGTCTCTGTGCTGCCTATGTGAACCCAATTTCCACGCTTTCCAGTTTAAGTGCAGCAGCCTCCAGTAACGGCACACTAATCTCACTTTGACTCCATCTTTTTTTCCCTCCACATTATTGTTGAAATAAATAACCTTTCACCACAATCAGTTTGGGGGATCTTCCCTTAAATTATTACGCCACAGATAGCTCACTCACGATCTGCCTCTATATCCATTAATGATGGAGGAAAGTGATTTATTGCAGAGGTGCAAGGAGAGGGAAAAAATTAGAAGACAGAATAGGTGAAAATGACTTTCAGTGATGCAATTGTGCCCTCTACTGGTGTTTTTTATTAGCCACAGGTCTTCAATGAGGTGGCCATGGACAAAATTGATATGTTGGCTTAAGCAGTCATGGACCACTTTATTAGGAACACCAATACACCTGCCCAATCTAAAATTATTCAGGCAGCTAATCATGTGGCAGCAGTGCAGCATGTCATGTTGAGCAGATACAAGTCATGTGTTTTAGTAATGATTTTAATGATTTTATAATGGGCAGAAATGTGATCTTCACAACTGTGACATGGTTGTTGGTGACAGATGGTTTGGATTAGGATTTAAAGAAATTGCTGATTTCTTGGTATTTTCACACACAAAAGTTTTTACACTAAATCAAGAAGAGCATGTCCGACTCACAGCAAGAAGGTCCTGGTTTCAGTTTAGGGCTTGGCGAGGGCGTTTCTGTGTGCAGTTTGCATGTTCTCCTAGTGTTTGCATGGGTTTCCACCGAGTACTCCAGTTTCTTCCTACACTCCAAATATATGTACATTAGGTTAATTGGATGTGCCACATTGCCCCTAGTTGTGAGTGTGTGTGAAAATGGTTGTGTGAGTTGCTCTGTTCAGTGTGTACCCCACCTTTGCCTAGAGTCAGCTCGTACCCTAGTAGGGTCAGCAAAAGAATGAATGAACTTCTTAGAAGCAAAAAACATCCAGCAGGTGATGTGTTGATTAGAGTGAAGAAAATGGGCATTGTGGTTTAAGCTGATAGGAAGACTATGGTACAACAAATAACCACTCTTTGCAAGCTTGGTGAGCAGAAAAGCATCTCAGGGTGCACATTACGCTGAACCTTGTTGCAAATGGGCAAAAGAAGCCGAAGACGACATTGGGTTCCACTTCTGGCAGCAAAGAAAAAGAGTCTGAAGTTGGACAGTGGGCACGGACTCTTTGACACTGGACATGATGACTGGGAAAAGACCAATGATTTTTTTTTTTTCATTTATATGATAGAACAAATGGATTATTGCATGGACGGCCATAGCTAGGCTGGACCCAGCTACCCTGGCTGCGTACTTCTGTAACGACAACAATGCATATCATGCTGATCTCCTGAAATACTCTCTTTTCCTGTCTCGTTTTCTTACTCTATAATCTTTATACATGAATACTTAAATTACGTGAACTTTAAAATAAAAAAAGGGATATTTTCATTCTAGTTCATTGTCACTACTGCACTCATTGCCACAAACTTCAAAATAGTATAAAATGGTGAGCACAAACCATTTTAAGTATTCATCTGGCCTCTCAAATATAGGATCATCAGCTACATTGTTGTCTCCAACATACCAAATCCTGCACCTGATACACCATGTATTGTCAAAAGAAAAAAAAAAAAAAACCACACAACTCTATATCTGAGTCTGATATGATGCAGCTATCAAGGATCAAGGGTGACTGAACCCTTTCTGTCACAGTGTATAAGACCATGGACTATGTCTCATCAAACCCTCTGCTCTCCTCTCCTCTCCTCTCCCCCTTGCACTCCAGTGAGGTGTCGTTACACGCTCGGCTAACTCCTCTTCCATGACAGACTGTTACCTCTTGAAGCGGAAACACATTTGATTGTTAACATCTGGGCTATTACAATTGCAAACTAGGGCTCTGTACATCAATCAGAAAGTGATTTCAAAACAAAGAGACCATCTTCCAATCAATCTATTGGGAAGCAGGGGCATTACATGCTCCTGTAATCCCGGCTAATTAGCAGGATAATAGGAACGAGATTTATGAATCCAGCGGAGAGGAATGGAGGCGCGAGAGGGATAGGCGCAAATTAGCAGGGATGCATGCCAGAACCTCAATAAAGCCGATGAGCTCTTCTTCCACTGTGTTGTTTTTAATCAACTTCTGTCCCTTATTCCATCACCACAATTCTCTCCCTCACCCCATCTCTCTTCCTTTCTTCTCATTCCCTGTGAACGTGAAGGATGTCAGTGACTTGTTCGGATTAAATCGGCCTTAAGCCTGATTAAGGACCTTGAAGCTGAGAGATTACAGACGGATCTTCCCTTTCTCTTCATCCCCACCGTTATTACTTAATTGGTCACTATTTAGTTGTTATGATCAGAAGGTTTGATTATCTGTTCTCAGTGCTTTATCTTTCTGCTACAAGGCAATCAAGAAGAAAAGCTGTGAAGGCTTTTAACAGTTGACCGGATATGTGGTTCTTCTGTGGATGATTGGGGGTGAAGTGAACAACCATATGGAGCTTTCTCAGCTGAGTGAGCAGATGGAGAGAAGGAGGTTCCTCCTCTTTGGTTCTGGGGCTTGTTGGGTTTACCCTTCATTACTAACTGGATAGTAGGGCGGGGACATTAAAAAGAAGCTATAAGTTATATTAGAGCATGTGGCACTAATTATCATTGGTACGACTCATTCAGTAATTCATTAGAGAGATCTTTAGATCTTGCTTTTTAAAGACCTGTTAATTATTGCCGATTATTCAGATTCTAAAAATGCACAATCATACACATCAGTTTAGCTACATGAACCATGGAACATATTGCATCAGAAAGACTTTTTTAGTCCACTTGCATCTACATTGGCTACCTAGATATGGTCAATTACAACAAAATATATATTGGCTGATGGGCAGCATGGCGGCGTAGTGGTTAGCACATCTGCTTCACAGCAAGAAGGTCCTGGGTTCAAGCCCCATATCCAGTGAGGGCATTTCTATATGGAGTTTGCATGCTTTCCCTGTTCTTGTGTGGGTTTCCTCCAGCAGACCAAAGACATTAGGCTAATTAAATTCTCTAGATTGCCCCAAGATGTGTAAATGGTTGTGAGTGTGCTGGCCCTGTGATGAAGCAGTTTAGAAAATGAATGAATGAATAAATGTTGTATAAAAACTGGTGACGTAATCCTGGAAACCATAAGAAATAAGGATGGAAATAATGTGAGTATTGATGCTTCAAGGAAGGTGTACTGTATCCAGTTAACAGCAATTAACAAATGTTGTAAATCATATGTTCAGAGTTGTCTGATGATCTTTAATAACCAGTGGTGTTGGTTAATGTTGATCAAATTGGACTCCAGTGATAGAAATTGGTATGATGTGTTGGACAGTGCTCTCTGCTACCATCATACAGACAAAGAAAGACTTGAAGGGATATCTTCTGGAAGAATGGGGTTCATGCATCCATCCAGTGTCGTTTCAGAGACTTGTAAAATCCATGCCAAGATGCATTACAGCTGTTATTGGAGCATGTAGTGGCCTAACATTTATTCAAACATAATATTCACTTTTTTAATTTGATTTGTAATAAAGTGAACTTTTTTTTTTCATCTCATACTGAAAATTCCATATTATTGTGATGATAGTGCAGCCCAGTGGCACAGTGGTTAGCGCATCTGCCTCACAGCAAGAAGGCCTGAGCAAGAAGATCCCTGGCTCAGGCATTTCTGTGCTTGCATGGGTTTCCTTTGGATACTCCGGTGTCTTCCGGCAGTCCAAAAACACGCACAGTAGGCTAATGGCTATTTGGCTGTTCTGAATCACCCCTAGATGTGATTGTGAGTGTGAATCGTTGTGTGAGTGTTTGCCCTGCGATGGCCTGTCGAGCTGTCAAGGGTGTACCCCGCCCTCGCCCAGAATCGGCTAAGATGGGCATCAGCCTTCTCGCGACCCTAGTTAGGATTGGGATCAGCCCTATGTTCCCCAATCCATATGTTCCCCAGTCCTTATGTTCCCCACACTCAATGTTCCCCAGTCCCTATGTTCCCCAGTCCCTATGTTCCCCAGTCCCTATGTTCCCCAGTACCTATGTTCCCCGGTCCTTATTAAATTAATGGATCTTCAAAGTAACAATTTATGGATTATTTGTGATTTCACATTTTCAGTGTTAATAGGGTTAGGGTTAGGGAACATAGGTACTGGGGAACACAGATATGGACCCGTTAGGATTAAGCGGCTTAGAAAATAAACGATGAATGAATAATGGTGATAATTTGCTAGCCATTTGTTTTCTAAGCAAAATGATTTTCTGGCCTTTGAACTTTATATAGATAGGTGATATGATAAAGAGTATAACTTGTAATGCAGATCATAATGCTGTATTTAAGCTAATTTATGACTTCTTCCCATAAAATCCCACTATCTCCCTTTCCCTTGGTCCTGGTCTGTTTGACAGGACTTGTCAGAAGTTCCGCACTACATTTGGCACATATTCCTTATATACTGTACCTGGGACCTGACACAATGCAGATCAGCCGCATGGCTCCCTGCAGTGCCCGGTCAGCTGTGGAACTCTCAGACAGACAGCAGCGTTAAAAGGTTACCCAGGTCTCCCTCTGTCCTGCTCACCCAGAGCTCAGCAGTGCTACGGTGCATTACAAAACCCTTTCAACATTTCATATAGCACTGGAGACATGATTAGACATTCAAGGCCTTTCAGCCTTTGCAACCTTGAGGCTTTGGTATACAGTTTCTTTATTAAGAAGCGTGTAACATATCAGGAGCCTTTTTTATTTGATGTAAGAAAAGTTTTCATGCAGGTTTTTATTGCTTTTAACTTTTTTCACATGCTGCTTGAAATCCAAAAGGGAAAGCCAAGATCCACCGTGACAGCCGAGTTTTAAAGTCACAGAGTGTGAAAAGAGCAGGAAGGGGGTGTTGGGAGCAGTCTCAAGAGCACACAGCCCACTGCCACCCAAGCAGCCTGGCCCTCGTCCCTTGCGGCCCTCGCAGTCCCTGACCTTGCCTCGTGGTGGGAGGACATCTCCCATTAAACCGTTGCATTCTGATAAGGCCATTTCTTTTCTTTCAGCATCCCTTTAATGTCAGGCCTGAAATATGAAGTCATTAGGCGATATTAAAACAGTGCTGACAAACTAATTAACAGAAGACATTATACGGGATGGGCTCAATTAATCCGCTTTAATTGCTCTTTTAAATGGGGGGCTCAAATTAAAATTAATAAAGATTTACCGGTGATCACACAAAACTACACCAAGGAGTGGCTGTCTGAAGGGCAGGCAAAAGTCAGTCTCCTCTGTGCTGAAGTTCCATGCTGCATATTCCATGTGCCTTCGTCATCCCAGCTTCCAATCACATGGTTGCACAAGTTCAAATCATCAAACCCCCCAAAGCACTTAAATCCTCCAACATTCAGAAGTTTAAATACTCACACATTAAAATGAGCGAGTACATCTTACAAGTAAAGCAACAAATATTTCAAACATCCAAATATTCGAGACCCTCTTCAGGATTTTTTTTCTTCATATTTCATATTTTTATGTATTCTTCTCTGTTCTTTATGGTTTATTAATATATATTTATTTAAAATAATATACATATGTTGTGTTTTTACTATTATTTTTTATTTTCAATTCGTTCAACAATGTATAGGAGGTTCTGAGTTCAACTCCCAGACTCAGTGAGGACGTTCCTGTGTGGAGTTTGCATGTTTTGAGTGGGTTTCCTCTGGGTATACTGGTTTCCACAGTCCAAAGACATGCACATTAGGCTAATTGGCTGTTCCAAATTGCCATTAGATGTGAGTGTGAGTGTGAATGGTTGTGTGTGTGTGTGTGTGTGTGTGTGTGTGTGTGTGTGTGTGTGTGTGTGTGTGTGTGACAATATATAATAATATAACTTATATAACTTAAATGTAACTTCTCTCTTTAACAATGAGAATATTTATTTCACTTCTTAGGGAGAAATCTAACATTTTTAAAGGCTTTTTGGTTTGTTGTAGCTTACAAAAAATTCCAATCTGCAGCAAAGTAGAGAAGTACTGAGTCAATATTTTGTTCCTGACAAATATTCTCATGTCCATTATACAGGATTTTTAAAAAGCAGGAATATTATCACCTTTTAAATTGCATGTATTTTTATATTTATTATATATTCCCTGTGTGTGTGTGTGTGTACATATACATACTTAAGTAAACAAGTATTACAGTATTTTAATTCAATATCAGTTGGTTTGACAATGATCCATTTAGTATTTATTATACACATTTGTCTTTTTAAGCTTTCATCATCCTTAACCGCTTAATCCCAATTAGGACCGTGAGGAGGCTGGCACCCATCTCAACCGACTCTGGGTGAGGGCAGGGTGCACTCTGGACAGCTCGCCAGGCCATTGCAGCATATTCAATTATTTTGGCTTCTTAATTATAGAACATGAAATACACGTTACATGAGAAATCGAACATGAGTACACTCCGAACACCTCACTAGTCCATTACAGGGCCAACACACACACACACACACACACACACACACACACACATCTAGGGACAATTTGGCACAGCCAATTAGCCTAGTATTACTAATTCACACAAAAGTATTAGAATGAATTCTTATCAAGAGCCTGAAATTTAAAACAAACAAAAAAAATTATATTTAAAAAAAATGCAGTCAAAAGAATCAAACATTAAAAGGCCAAGAGACAAATAACTAAATAACACAGCAATTTCAACGTGGCATTTCTGAGGGAAAATATTTAACGTCAACTCTAAATAGAATAAGTGAAATACATTCAAATTCCTACTGCATTTAAGGTTAATACTCTTAAGGCATTCTAATCTAAAACTAATAAACTAAAAACTGAAAGAAATTGTACTGTTGGATTATCATTTGCAAAACAGCTCAGACTTGTAAAATGAATATATATACTAGAATGGAATTGTGATAGAAATGACAATGTAAATATAAAAATCAACTAATAATAAATATAGAAAGCTAAAGGGTAGGTGAACAGAGATACTATAAGTATATAAAGACCTTTAAACTTTACTATATGTACCAGTGCAGCCAGCATTTTACAGTTCTTTGCTTAAATTTGTTTGCGCTGGCAAAATGTAATAAAATGTTATATAGTATACAATAATGCAGCGATTGATTATTTTGTTAAGTGTGCATTTTGAAAATACTGTGGCTGAAGAATGAATCACTCGTAGTACAGTTTGTCCATCATAGTGTGATAGTGTTTCCATCTTCTGGTCAGTAATATAAATGGCAGAAATCATAAAAATCATAAAAATGTTCCACTTTCTCATCTTAAGTTTATCAATCTAAAACAATATCATTTTAAAAATGGCATGAAAAGCTTAAAAGTTATCGACTAAGCCCTTTGGATGGCTTAATATACTGTACACCCATATTTTAGAGTATAAATTAACATTAACTTCAGATTTAAAGGCTTTATTATAAATGTTTTATTATTATATAAAAATGCAATAGACCTATAATGTAAATGATGCATGGCAGTGACAATCTTTGATATTAGGACATAGAGAATTAATAGGTGATAAAATATTTGACAGGCATCCTTAATCTTGCAGTTGGATGTGAGGCCACTAGGTGGCATTATTTTCCTTCCATCAGAATAAAAGCTGTTCTTGGGCTTAATAATACACTATTACCTGTGGGCAGTGTAGGCTTTAGGAAAACAAGCTTTTAGTCCTATGTCATAAGTTTATTTCCATTTAATTTGTACTTATCTTTAATATGGGTGACTCTCTGCTGTGTTTTATTCAAGTCTTTCAAAATTATGTTTTATCGAGGTCCAAATGAAAATTAAAAACAGCTCTTTAGCTGAAGTTGAAAACAACAGAATGCACTTGGCACCTCATTCACATCAAGAGAGAAATCAAAAGAACATCTCACTATAAGCGAAGCACTTCATCACAATTATGTATGTTTTAATTGAAAAGGTAAGCCAATTAATTTCAGAGGAGATTGATCTAATTAAAAAGAAGATTTCTCAGAATTAATTGCCACAGCTTTTTTTTATTATGATTTTTTTTTTTTACTTCTTCTCATAATGCCAATTAAACTCGAGTTTTAATTTCTTCAGTATTGTAATTTCAGATGCAGTTGTTGCTTAGGTGCCTTGGAGGGTTTACTTGTTAATGTGTTTTCATCGTGGCCTACAGTGGCTCTGATTAAAACATTAACACAAACAACTTACTGCAGATCAATTAAAGCAGTCTTCGGTGTGGCCGGTTATCTCATGTTTAATATATTCATTTGGCTTTGAGTGATTAAATGAGGATTGAGCTACAGCAGACGCAGGTTAATGGATGCAGTTTTTAAAAATGCTTTCCCAGTCTAGAACGTTGCTGTTGTTGTCAACTAAAAACAGAAAAGGAAGGCAATAATAGACACCAATTATTGCCTTCATGTTGAGATTTTATAACCCACCTGTCTCAAGGTTTGTTCTTTTGTGTGTTCTAAGATGCTTTTCTGCTCACCCTGGCTTTTAAAGAGTGGTGATTTGAGTTACTGTCACTTTGAGACAGTATTGGCAAATTTACTTTTATCTCTCTTATCAACGAGGAGTTTCCCCCCTCATCACTGGATGTTTTTTTTTTTTTTTTTTCACACCATTTTGTGTAGACAGTTTGGCAAGAAATTCCCAGTAGATCAGCAGTTTCTGAAATACTCAAACCAGCCTGTCTGGCACTAACAGAAATACCACACTTAAAGTCACTATGGTCACATCTCTCCCCCATCCTGATATTTGATTTGAATTCACTGGGTATCTTCAAACGACGGCTGAAGACCTACCTTTTTCGGCAGTACTTAGACTAGCACTACCAAAAATAAATAAATAAATAAAATACCTGCGCACAACACCTATCCACTGAGTTCTTGACTGATGGTATACTTAGTCTGTGTCCTGACGAACCAGTATAAGTTAAATATAATATTTTCACTGATAATGACTTTAAAGCACTTCTGTAATTCGCTCTGGATACGAGCGTCTACTAAACGTTGTAAATGTAAATGTAATGTTAACTGAAGTGCTTGACCTGCATCTGCATGATTTTCTGCATTGTTCTGCTGCCACGATTGGCTAATTGGATTATTTCATGCATGTGTAGGTATATCGGAGTTCCTATTAAATTGGACGATAAGTGTATGCTTTAATTCCACTGTCCCATTTCCCCATATAAGGAGCAAGTCCCTTTTGCCTGCTACCTGTCAAGATTTCCTTATGCTGTCATTTCACGGAATTCTTTCATGCCCATGGTTTTGCTCATTAGAATTCAAAATATAACTCTAGATCTGGGAAACTGCTATTATGAGAAGAGATGAAATGAATTGAATTATTTCAGATGTGTCTAGCGAGCACTTCACAGCATGGCACGGCAGGAATGAGGAGTGATGAGTCGGTGATATCCGGGTGCTTGGAGGAAACGGTGGAATTCTGCCTGGGTGGCAGATCTTTGTCATGTGCTCGTGTGCATTAGTCATGAGCAGGGAATGCATTGTTGTTGTTTTTAAGACATGGCAGTTGCAAACGCTCGTGCCCACCCTGACACAATGAATAAAGGCCTTAGAGCTGTGCCTTGAATCAGCTGCAGAGAACAAAACAACTCAGCACTCTCAACAGCAGCCTTTATGTCCTGGATTACAAGCACCTTAGTGCACTGCGTTGGGGGAAAAGTACTTACTATGGTGTTTTAGGCCCATCAGAGGGGTGAACAGACCAGATGTTTCCAGAGTGTGAAATGTCAAACAGCAGCATAATTGTAATTTGATCATAAAGACAGGTTCAAATGGATCCTTCAATACTGTCCAATAACTAACAAGAGACAAAAACTTCATCAAAAGCATGGGGCAGCTGGTAATGTTACAAATATTTTCTACATATTTATTTCCTTATGCATTTATTTATTGTTGAGGTAAAACTCAAAAGTACTATAATTTAGTAATTAATTAATTTACTGTTCATATTAATATGCCATACTACACAACTACAGGCAGGAAGTAGCATATCTTTATATATATTTTTAATTTGTAACGGACATTTTTTTTATATGAGATGTAAATTCCATCCTGTATCAGAAACTTTTAGATAAGATGAATCCAAGCTGAATAAATTCCAATTTACAGGATGATAAAAAATAAAATAAAATAAAATGTAAAAACAAACAAAAAAAAAAGGATACATTTGTCCAAAGAGAAATGCATAACTTGACATAACAATCCTGGCAGTATATAATTAAAGTACAATTCACACAAATGAAAGGAAGTCTATATTACACTTGATTCACTGAATCAAGAATGAACATGTTGCAAAAATGGCTAATGAATCTCCTAAAGCATTTATATCCACAGCAGATATTGACAAATCGACATGGTGATAAAATCATAACATTTCCTTGGTTAGAAAGCTCTTTTAGGTCTGCAAGTATCTGTACCTTGTACATTGTCCTACAGATATGAAGGAGACTTGAACTCATCAGGAACTTCACTGTCCAGTTTACAGATGATTTTGTAAATGGCTTTTTTCCACGAGGTGTCTGAATCTTTGCCGTGGGAAATGGCGCTATAAAATTCATGTAGGGTGATTTGAGCCACCTCCAAGAAGCGTTCAGGCACCTGTCAATCAAAGAAAGACGAGTGGTTTAGTGGTTATGGTATACATTTAGGACCCAGCAGGTGAACTCATTCATGTAAGAGCAGAAAAGGGTGAAATTATTCTTGTCTAAAGGAATACTTTCAGTCTTTGATATAACACCATGATGGCATGAAGGTAATGGAAATAGACAAGCGTGATCTCCCTTTCGCTTAACCTGTTCATTAGCACAGTACCCTGAACTAACACTGTAGATCTTTATGTGCAATTTCTAATGTGTTCACTTCAAAAAAAAAAAAAAGAGCATCGTTCTTTACCTTTGCTCTCAGCATGTTTCAAACAAATACAGTGTCAGAACCATTGGCTGACTAACAATGACTGGTGCTTTGATTTTCACTTCAAAATTAGGCTTTTGGGGAAAAAAAAAATTACTCCAAAGTCAGGAGCCTCTCTATGCATTCAGACTTTTTGTGGCAATGCATACGTAATTCAGTGTGTTCGGACGCGTTGTGTGGGGGGCAAGTGGGAAGAAACACAATGTCATGCCTGGTGTCATTATTTTCCCATAGACTGGATTAGCAAGCTGCTGATGGTGAGCACGGTCTATTTTCTATTTTCTCCAAGTACAAAAGCAAGCCCTGGGAAAGGAATGTCTTATGCCCAAGGTAAAGACAACTGTCTCCGCTTGTTCCCATTGGCCGGCGCTTCATCCTCAGAATCTGCAGCGTCTTTCTCAGCATTCCGCATCAGTAGCAATCCCAGCCTCACTCAGGCATGGCCAGTTCCTAATCCTGAGTTGTTTTAGCAGGATTCTGTGGCTTCCTCTTCCCACAGTAGGCTAAAGCGGTGTTGCGCTCTTGAATAAGGCAGCCAAAGGTGCAGAATGACACATGGGTCATACTGTGGACAGTGGCTATATGTGATCAGGTATTGATAGTGTCACTGTCTAGCTTTATATTATGTACAATATGTGTTATACTTAAGGAAAGAATTGGTAAGTTACCTTGCAGTTAAGTAAAGTAAAACATTTAGGGAAATGCTTTTATAGGAAAATAATCAATGACGGAGTGATGTGATGTGTGACAGCCTGACACAAAGCCGAGTTACCGCTACCACCCTAAAGTGGATTACTTTCCTGTAACTGCATGTCCTGGAATGTTTTATTCCTCTTAGTATAATAACTCTAATCATTTAAAAAAAAATTTAAAAGTTAGTTCCTCTTATCACTTCCATTATACCAGTTGGAAACTGTTGTTCCCTCACTAGCCTCATCTTTTCTCTCACTTGAAGTTAAACAAAGCAAAATCATGCAGTCGAAAGTATATTAAATATTACAAACCACTAATACTGGAGACTCCATCCATTCCTGTTCAATAAACATTTACTAACATCACCATGTGATCAGTGACACCTTTTAATTCTCATATTAGTAGCCTTTGGTCATGTGACATCAGCTATAGAAGTGCCTGTGAGAAGCTGTTGGTACAGAAACTGTAACATATTAGAACCAGCTCATTAATATATTTCTGTGATTTGCTTGGCAGAGTTGCTGTTCTACTGCAGAAAATTAATCAGCATTATCTGGCCAGTTAGAATTAAGAATTTGACAGAGCTGTGGTATAACAAATGATAATTATTGTGAAAAAAATCCATGTACTCCCTATTTATTTCTATATTTCTTATTATTTTATTCACTTAGTTATTTTCTCTCATATTTGCCTTTTTTTGCACATTTTAGAATAACGGTGTACACTTTGAAACAACCGTATGAAATAACACAAAGTTAAAAGACGTCCCTTCAGAATAAAAATGTCTTTAAGATCATTCAGAAATAATTTCAGTAGGATGCATCCATCCCTGTTGTGACTGATACTGTAAATCTATGTTATTATAGCATGGATGAAAGGAGACATACCTGGAAATCATTGGCTTTGTTGTAGTGCATGTTAAGAGCACGGAAGACTTCAGAGTCTCTGGTAACACTCATGTCCTTCACATCGGTCACTCCATCCACGATGGCCTGGCGTGCAAACTTCTCCATCTGAATGTAGTAGAACTCTCGGAAGTTACTGAACCACTTGATTAGCTGAGAGGTGATGCACCGATTAAACTGAAAATAGATTAGGGGGGAAATATTTAATTGACACTTAAATAACGTTTTAATTTTAAATGTTTTTCATTATATATATATATATATATATATTGTATGTGGGAAAAAATAACAGTACTACAATTTTATCCCGACAAGCCTGTTT
>JAQMYF010000023.1:41811485-41825405 GCA_030014195.1 Neosilurus mollespiculum
AAGAGATTATAAAGGTAATCACCCCAAACATCGTTTTTATTATTATAAGTAAATATTATTTAGAGACGTTCTTCATATGTTTAACTACCTAAGACTTTTATAGTATTGCTGGAAATTTAAATGGCTAGGCCATCTGAACGCAGATCAAAAGATGCTTTTCAGCTTTTATATCCTGGTATTTACATTACCGAACCTTTTGTTTGAACTGGATTTTGACTTCGTTTTTAAAAGGATAAACCAACATGAAGGCCAGAGAGCCGTCTATGGGAAAAAAGGAAGCCATTTTGGAGCTGAGAAAATTCGACACACCATACATGAATTTGCAAGGTCCTGAAAAAGAAAGAAATCACTGGGGTACTAACAACCAGATATTGAACAGATCAGCAAAAACAGCAGCTGATGACAAAAAATGGAAAGAGCTGTGAAGAAAAATCTAAAAATACCAGTCAGTGATATCACCAGCTGCCTCCATAGAAGATTTTGTGAGCAGAAATAGAGGCCATTTAACAAAATGCAAACCACTCATCAGCAGTAAAATCTGAAAACCAGATTGGAATTTGCAAATAAATAACAAAGAGTCACTAGAGTTCTGGAACTAAGATTAAACTCTACCAGAGTGATAGAAAGTGGAGACTGAAGCGGGAAGCTTCCCAAAACAAACAAACCAAGAGCAACTGCGGTACAAGCCTGGGAAGGCACCACAATAGAACAATGCAACAGCTCGGTGCTGTCAGTCTGTCGCTGGTTTGATGCACACACAACAAGGCGTCTTCATCCATGTCTATGAGGACTTTGGTAGCTTTCATCTTGCTTACCTTCCTAAGACGAACAAGAGCTTTTTCACAAGGCAGCCAGAACTTCATGTAAACTCTTTATCCCTTAGGATATTTCCTGTATACCTTTTCTTTTCAAGAAAACACCGAATGCTTCTCTGGAAGCTGCTAAGGATCAGAGTACACAGTGCAGATACACGTGATTTATTGCCTATTCATCAACCAATCAGATTCCATGTCCTGTTGTTGCCATATAATAATAAATGTTATTTACTTTAAGATTATTTATTCCAGTATGTTTGCATAACTTAAATATGTGTACCATACCACAAAAGGTGCGATTTAGGTAGATGTAAATATCAGGAGGGGAAAGCTGAAATTCCGATTCGTGTTCTTGTATTAATCTTTTGAATTCAAATCCAGATAGCTGGATAAAAAAAAATAATAATAATAATAATTCTCGGATTATATCAGTGCCTGCACCCATAAATGGGGGGCGCATGTATTTTAAAAATTATTTTTTCCAAAAAAAACATGTTCAAAACCTCAAAAATGCCTCAGACGACGAAAAAACAACACAGAAGGTGATTGTGATTCTGAGATTGTTTTAGTTCTGTCTAAAATAGTTATATTTTCTAAAGGATTTTCAGAAATGCAAGGCTGCTGTTATACAGCCAGTTGTTCAGAGTTTCAGAGTTTAATACATGTTACATGTACATGTAAAATACTGGTCATCTAGGGTGTGTTGTATAGCTTCCACTAAGCTCTAAAAGGCTTCAACAGTCACCTCATTTCTCTATTTAAAAAAAACAAACAAAAAACATGAGTGGCGCATTTAGGTTTTCAAAAAGTTCCGATGAGCAACCGGCCTAATGTACAGCAAGAACACAAAATTTAGCTTTATACTAGAGGAGGCGATTGTATAAAATAATGATGCTGGTTTGGCAGTGGTCAGTTCCAGTAGTACGGTTTTATATAATTGTGTACCGTTATATGATTTTTCCTTTGTGTTCAATAAATAATCTTATGTAACTAATGCAGTAAATTACAAAATGGGTTTGATTTAAAATTTTCACACTGCTTTCATTCATTATGTGGTCTGCTTCACAAGATCTTTTAAGTCATTTTACTCAATTTCTTGTTCCCACCAGCTTCTTGCACATAAACACCTGGCAATGAAAACACTGGGGATAAACTCAGTCTTGACATTAGCCTTGTTATTTTATCTGCTCATCCGAAATGAGAAAGAAAAAAACTGAAGCAAAAAAAAAATAAAAAATGCCCAAGGGCTGAACTGCCATCAAAGAAGTTTCTTTCGTCTCTGTGCACCGTGTGAGAACGTGACTGTGGAAGAGTCCAGAAGGAAGCCTTGCTTTCAGTGGGTTTGGATGATAGGAATGGAATCAGACATTGGGATTAACTTTGTCTTTGTTCACTCTGACTTCTCACATAAGGGTCAGCCCTGCACGAGGAGGAGACTCAGCCCAGACTCTCCTCACTGACCACTGGAGGGCAGGGGAACAATTCTAGCCCCAGCAGGAAGTGCTTGGGGGGTGAAAAGAGCCAAAGCAGACAGGATAGTGTGGTCCATTCTACCTTTCCCTTCAGTATTTCTAAAACTGGTGAGTAATGGGGTAAACGGAGTGTAACTGGGTGATGTGATGCAGCCACATCAGGAGGTCTAAACAAGAGGACTAAACAAATCCAAAGTTGATTATATTCCATCACCAGCATGTCCTGTCATTTTAATAAGAAATGATATCATTGTATGTTTAACAGTTTATAGTTAAATTTAATGTTATGGAACATCAGTTCCTGTTATTACATATGTCATAGCATATAATGAAACAAGCAAAATGTCCTAGCATATAAACAAGCAAAAGCATATAATAACAGTTACATTAATATAAACCTGATTTTATAAACCTTATGATATAGAAAATTCTCTTCTCTTCCATCTCTTCTAACAACACCAATCAGAATTGAGATATAGAGTAGTGTGGTATGCATTAGTACGTATGATATAGTAGGTATGATATAGGGCCTATGTTACTATGTGTGTGATGTACTTTACAGTGTGCCTGATTTGTAAAAATGTCAGTGTTTATTTTGCCCGCATTCACTTACCAGTCATATTAAATAAACATAAAATACAGTATCTCTTCAAAATAAAATGGATTTGGCTATAATGACTTTTCTGAAACCATTTGCTTACTCCTGTATGGGAATGTCAATGACTTCTGCACCAACCATAAAGGTACCTTTAATATTTGCTCATGTAATTCTAAACCCCAAGACAATTCTGATTTGGAAAATTAAGGCAGTATATTTATTTTTCACTTTTTTGTACTGTTTTTGGCAAAGGGACCCTGGGGCAAAGGTGATCCCTGATTAAGATTTTCAGGGGGAAAAATCCAAACAAACAGAACACAATTCAAGTATTAGGATTTGTGTGTTCATAAGATAAGGAAAAGATAGTAAGAGATAATAAGTCCTTCTGAACAAGTGCTGTTTATTTGTCTATTCAGATGAGTTTTGCACCTCAGGACATGTTCTACACTCACAGGATTTGCAGTCAGTATACACAGGTTGTTGTTGTAGGGCCTAAACTTCTCATCACTCTCCACAGCTCAGCAGTTGCCCATTGTTGCCTACTGACAGTTCACTGACTACACAGCATTTAGGGGTTAACTCTGAATAGAGGAGGCTACGCACTTGTCTCCTTTCTCCTTTTGTCTCCTTTTGCTGACTTGAGGAACTTTTTTATAAACTGTGTTAAAGATAAACCATCAGTCCCTGTCGCCTAAAAACCCAATGACAAATTATGGCAACTGTTTCATCTTTTGTCATGGTTAAATGTGCTTAATAAGATATTTTTTTTTATGTTTCTGGGTTGGACTATTAAAAAAATAATAATTTAAAGGCTTCTCTTACAAGGAGGGCGATGGGTTGGGGTGGGGGGTACAAGCTATTTTGAATTATGTGCAGTTAATAATCATAATGTACCTTGACGTCAGGGAAAAAGGTCTTCAACGTGTTTGAACTTGGGTACCGTGTGTAGAAGAACATCAGTTTGGCCTTCTTCAAATGGTTAGGTGTTAGTCCCTCTTGGATGTAGTATAGTTAAGGACAATACATGTGTTAGGGACAGAAAACATTTTTATTCTGTGAAGGAAAACGTAATACAACTTAATTATTAAAAAATATATATATATATAACTAGTTACCTCAGAACTAGAATCAATCCCTTTTCACACTATCTTCTAATTGCATTATTTTTGTGTAATGAAATAATTCTATACAGAGTCCTATTTAACTTAGGATTTATCTAGAGTAGTTATTTTGCAGTGTGGTCAAAATGAAATATATTTAAACAGCTTTACACTAACCAGAGACTCAATTAACACCTAACAGCATGCACTGATTGGAAAAATAGCTAAACAAATCAGATTAGGGATTTCAATTAGAGACTTCCACAGAAGCCTCTTAGCTTCATGTCCGTCAATAGTAATGGATTTGTTGGGAAAACACTAGGAAGCAAATGCAATTTGGATATGAGGATGCCACTGTCTCGCATCTGAGCATCGCTTTAAAATTTTCCTGAATAATATGACGACTTATGCATTAGATAATAGTGTCTTATTCACTGTAAGGTCATATCAGGGCATACATTTATTAGTAAGCCATGCCTTTGAAATGTGGATAATTAAATAAAGGATGATTTAAAAAAAAAAAAAAAAAACAGTCCAGAGTTAAAATGACAAATACTGTATGCAGGATCTGTCCTTGCATCCTCACTAAATTAACATTGATACCAGGTTCAGTGTGCGTGTATATACAGGAAGTGCATGCATGCATGTACATATACATTCAGTATAAGTGCTCGGGTTGAACTTAATGATAGCAGAAAGCTTTTTTCACACACGCACACACACACACACACACACACACACACACACACACACACACACACACACACACGCGCGCACACGCGCACACAAGCATACACAAAACACGAAAGTGTCCACTCTGAGCCATTCCAATCATATGGAGTTCAGAAACATATGCTGCACCTTTTCAAGTTGGGGGGTGGGCAGAGGGGGAATCAAGAGAATTTCCTAAGCAGAAACTGCTGCTTTTTCTGCCTTTGAAAATTGGCTTTTGTTCCTGACAATTCTTATCAAAGCCTTGTATTCCTTTTTATTTGTCTTTTTCTGGACTTACAGTCATTACTGGGCCCAGATTAAAGAAGATGCTACAATTTTCTTTGGGGTTACTGAGATCAAAGGAAATATTCTCCTTGAAGTCTGGGTTAGTGGACCTGCTCAGTGCAGCACTCAATTCAACGAGTCATTGTTCACCAAGCTAGGGCTACCAGAGCAGGTAGTTTGTTCTCTCTGTTTTATATACAACACCATATTGCAAATAACAGTAAATTAAAGAGAAGCAAGGTGGTTTAGAAAGCACGTAAATAAATTGCATGCAATTTACTTGTATGAATATTTAATCTTGACTATGTGCCATAACAGACATACACTGTACATCACACTCTGTTTTGAGATTAGAAAGGTTCTATATTGTTGTTATTATTACATACTCTAAAATAATGGTGTAATGTCATGATACTATATGTATTTGCATAGTGCTCTGAATAACTCTATCCATATTTGGTATTTGGTATCCATATTTGGTATAATTTTTTATTGTTATTATTATTATTATTATTATTAGTTATTTATTTATTCATTTTCTGGTGCCCATCTCAGCCAAACCTGGGTGAGGGCAGAGTACACCCTGGACAGGTCGCCAGGCCATGGCAGGGCAGAAACACTCTTGACGAAAATCAGCAATGGTTCTTTTACATGCCTCGCATTTAACCATAGACAGAGAGAGACATGGCCGTCCTTTGTTGACCCAGTTAGATGCAATAGGGGGACAGCAGTGACATCCGGTGGATAGTGGTGCTTGAACCCCTGACCTTGGGATCAATAATCCAGCACCCTACCACCGGGCCAACACTGCCCGAGAAATTAACATATATAAATAAATAAATAGGCCACTTGGTAATAAATAAATAAATAAATAAATAACTGAATGAATGAATGAATAAATAAATAAACAAACAAAACTGATCCGCACCATCCGTAAGTATCTCTTTACAACACCTTATCTATTTTTCCAAGAAATGTTCTTATATTCACTTAAGTGAGTAAATCATAATCACTGTAATAATTACTCATGCCCTAAAATTTAAAAAGGATATATTAAGTGACATGAAGGAGCTCCTCTCTGCCATACTCTGCAGTTCTCCACACTCCAACTTAACATGCGGGAGGCAAAGGCCATCTACTGCCACTTGGCCCAGAGTCCCAGGGCGATGATGCTGCCCAAGGTGACCAGAGCTTACTTTCGATCTCATAGCAATGCTTTCCCAAGGAAAAGCCACTGAATCTGTGGCTGATCTGTCTAAAGATGGAGGAAGGCAAGAGATCCCACCGAAATTAGCGTGAGGTCCATATTTGAGGAGATATTCCAAGATTTGGCCATCATGCAGAGGAGTGCTGTGACCGAACTGGAATGGAGATTGGTGCAGTGGGTAGGGCCTTTTTACTGAATGGCTTACTGAGCCCAAAGGGTTTAATGGAGGTTTTCGGACCACTAGAGACAAGGCTTCTGTCTGATGCTCTGGACTGTGAGATGGTGTGCTTTCATAGCATTCTGCAGGCTGTGCTTTGGTCGCATTTTCTAAGTCAGAAGTCTCTCTTGCACATGCATGATGGTCTTGTTTTTCCATACCTGTATATTCTGGACTCTCACACAGGTGCAGTGGTTGTGATTGGTTCTCTAAGATCACAGAGAGTTTTCTAAACACCATATCAACACTTTCACTCATAGCCCTGGAGAGCTCACGTTTCAGCATTTCCTGGAGGTTCTTTTGAGCCCTCTGTGAGCTTAAACGGCCATCATCTACTTTCATCATATCTTTGTGTTCAAGTGTGCTGCTGTCATCAAAATTCAAGCTCACATCTAGCTCATGATGGTCTTGCTCCCCTTTCTCTTCATTATCCGAGTTACTGTGATCATGCATCTGTACAAACCTCTCTTGCAGTTGGTGTAAGAGCCGTTGCATGCTCTGCAGTTGTTTTTTTAGCTTGTGACACTCCTCGTCTCGGCTTATATTAGCATCACAGTTTGTGGCTGAAATTCCAGCATGGTTGTGCTCCTGGTGCTGAGGAAGCTTCTGTTTGCGTTTGTTCTCTTTATACACTTCTCTGCCATACCTGCTGACTTCACTCTCAGCGTTCTCTCTTTCTGCATGCAACTTGTCGCTCGGTGAATTCGCCATGCCTCGTATGATGTTCTCCACCCTGGCTCGCTTGGCCTGGACATGCTCACTAAGTGGACATTCAGGTTCAGCACTTATTCCAGTGGAAGGATGACCAGGAGACGTGGTTTCCTGCTGACTGTCCTTGGAAGGCAGTTTGCTCCAGTCATCCTGAGCTGTTTCAGTCAAGGTAGGTCTTGATTCAACCAGGCTGGAGCCAGCAATGGAGGTCTCTGGCATGTAGAATTGGTTGCTGGTAAGAATGGAACGCTTATTGTGGATGGTTTTTCGTAAGAGATGAGAGATGAGTGGTGCATTGTGGTAGGAGGAAAGAGGCTCCTCGTACATGTCTCGGCTAAAGCACGGCAGCATTAGATCCGCTTTGCTGTCCTCCACACAGACCTCGTTAGGCTTATGAATGCTTTGGTCTGGTGGCGTCAGATTCATTCTTAATACAGTCAGCTGTATTATTTTCTGGTGCAATTTGACTTGATGTAACTTCACAGTGAATTTGAATATGTCACCTCAAATATTAATATGGTGTACCTAAGACAAAAAAATAACATAACTATTAGAAATATTTAGACGAGGGGGAAATGCATTTACACAAACAAGGTAAAAAATATCATCTGGATAAAAATATATATGTATATATATATCAACATTTTTTTGCTCCTTCTTTCTTTAGTTACTTTTCAAATTTAAGGACAGTAAGAGCAAAATAATCAACAATCTTGTTTCTTTTTTAAAATATATTTTGATGAAGGGTTTGAGGGAAATTTTGATATTTATAATTGCTGATTGGACTGTGTAATAAATATAAAATAATAATAAATAAAATAATAAATATAAATAAATAATATGTAATAATTATAAATAATATTTAACAAGTATTTGTTATTAATATTCTAATTAGAAATTAATGATTTATATTAAAATATACATGTAAATCCAAATATATAATAAATAATAAATCCTTAAGTCTTCTGTGTGATGTGTATAATAATGTTATCTACTGACTGCAGAGCGGAGCTGTGGATCCTCGACCAAAGCCAAGAAACCAAGGCCAAGAGACCTAGAACACTAGATATGAACTTGTTTCTTTCTTCAAGCCTGTTAATGTTCCATGCACAAACACACAGTGCTCTGACAGGATACATACTGAATCTCAAAGAAGGGAGACCTCTCTCATCTTTTTTTTTCCTGTCTGTCTGTTACACTGTCGTTTACTCAATAAAACATTTACTAGGAATTTAAACTGACGAGTATATTTTAGCGGGTGATGGCAGATTGCTCCCTAACGCATCTGCGTGCCGTAGGTCTTAGTCCAGCGTATCCGTGGTGCCAGTGCGCCCAGATCAAAAACGGCAAATGCATGAAATGCTCTTGCTGCCAGTGGTGGAAGTAGTTGGGGCAGAGGACCTCAATGCTTGTTCACAGGCTATGGACTCTTGCAGACATTAAAAAAAAGCATGATACATTTTCCCAGCGTGGTTCAGAGCTGAGTTGGTGATTTTTTGCAGGGAATTCAGACCCACCACACACGAACTGCGAAGCCTGCTGATGGCAAAGATGAGCATAGCCTAAGGGATTCTCCAATTACTCTCAAATTTTTGCATCCAATGTCTGATTTGTGCCAAACATATCATAGGAAGGGGTTTGAAGGTGGAACAGGAGGTAAACCCAACACTATGTAAGCCGTTTGACCATTTGCAAATGGATTTTATTGAACTCATACCCAGTGAAGGGAAAAGGTACAGCCTAGTAATGGCCGAAATGGGTTGAAACCTTCCCTACCTCCAAACAAGTCTCAGATGCAGTAGCTAAAGCACTGGTAAGAGAAATCATCACTAGATGAGGAATAACAGGGAGAGTTTCCAGCAGGAACAAAACACCCTTTCTGAGCACAGCATTGAAACATGGAGGAGGGTATTTAGGAATTGACCAGAAGCAACACTGTGCATACCACCCTGCCAGTGGAGGGGAGTACAGAGAGAAAATGTAATGCTCAAAAAGTGTTGTGCTAAAACTGGACTAGGTTGGACCAAGGTCCTCCCCATAGCATTAATGCAAACGTGCATGGGAGAGTGACCAAGGTGGGTCCCAAACACATGAATTTGGCCAGTAAAAACACCATTCACCAAAATGGCTTTATGTGATGATGCAGTGCTTAATTATTGTGCAACCCAGTCCTGTGCTCGAGAATCTTTCCATAACCAGGTTAAGGAAGCCCTTCTGGCTCCGGCTGACAGGCCTGCTATACGGCCTCAAACCTGGGGAGTGGGTGTTCATGAAGGACTTCAGGGGGACACAGTGGAACAAACCCAAGTGGATAGGACCATTCCAGGTATTGCTCACCATACACTCTGCTGTAAAGGTCAGCATAAGAGTCCCTTGGGTGCACACCAATCACTGCAGGAGAGTTCCAGAGCCAATGGAAGAACTACAGAAAGAGAGAATTCAACATGAAAAAGATCAACGCTACAATCAAGATGCATCTCGGATGACCAACGTATCCGAGTACCATTCCAGCTCAAACTACACTGAAAACACATACATATAGACACATAGAGGACACGCTCACTCACCTTTTCACTTGCTAAACTGCTTAATCCTACTATAATCAGGCTGAAGCTGTGCCTATCCTAGCAAACACTGGGCAAAGCACTGTGAACAGCTCACTAGACCATCACAGGGTAACTCAAGCAGCCATTCACACTCACATCCACACCTAGGAGCAATTTGGAACAGCCATTTAACATAATGTTTATGTCTTTGGAGTGTAGGAAGAAACCAGAGTACCTGGAGGAAGCCCACACAAGCACTGGGAGAACATGAAAACTGTACACAGAAACGCCCAAGCCCGGGACTCAAACCCGGGACCTTTTTGCTGTGAGCCGGACATGCTAATCACTACACCACCATGCTGTCCCATAGAGAACACTATGGTGTGAATATGTGTGATGGCATATTAGTCAGCACAGTTTATCTAGTAAACGTTGGTGACATTTCCGTGCCACCCAAAATGAACTGTTTGCTTTCAGTTAAACTACCAAACACTAGAGTGCTCTAGGAACTGCTGTTTTCATGCTAACTAATCAGCATTGATCAAAATTGATCACAGGTGGAAGCCAGTTAGCATGGTGTGAAATAAAGAAGGTGATCAATTACACTTAGTTATGTTTACAAGTAGTTTTACATGCTTTACGAAGTGCTAAGTTGAATCCTCAGGAATTCTTATTTCTGATGTCAGCTGCTGTATCGACCCCTGTACTTGTAATTTTGGTATCATTTTTTGATGGGGGGGGTTTAAATTTTTAGCATTGCTGATTGGACTTTGTATATTAAATCCTTAAGTCTTCTGTGTGATGCCGTGTATCCTCGACCAAAGCCAAGAAACCAAGCCCAAAAGACCTAGAGCATATACCGGTTATGAACTTGTTTCTTTCTTCAAGCCTGGCAATTTTTCAAGCACAAACACACAGTGCTCTGATAAGATACACAGCTGAATTTCGGAGAGGGCAGAGCTCTCTCATCTTTTTTCCCTGTCTGTCTGTCTTTCCTCAATAAAACTTTTTTTTCACTCTGTGAAGGACGAGTCCAGTGGTGTTTATCATTTTGCACAACGAGGGGGAAACATTTAGAGAAATATATGAATGTGTGGCTTGACATATATTGTGCCTTGTTTCATAAAAATGCCATACTTGTATAAACATGTAATCACTTTAATACTACAATAATAAAAGACTTCACATAAAATACTGTGGATTGATTTTGTTAACATCCGGCAAGTGATAGAGATGAAACAATGAGGAATGAGGAAGAGACAAAAACAGGTGCCGGAGTAAACCAATTAAAAATGGAATAAAAATTTCATTCTAATAATAAAGTATTTTCTTAACAAAACACTATGTTTTCTGCTGAATTTAAAATTAATGCAACTGGTTAAATCACTGTTATTGTTTTGATTAATATACCGAAAGGATCAGTAAATAAATAAGTAACTTCCGCAAGAAATGCAGAAAATGCCGTAAATGGTACAAAGACAGCATCAACACATTTATGGGTAATTATCAAAAAATCTTGACCTACATTTTAATTAAGTCCATATTTACAGAAGTCACTTAATGATTTGCAATTGATGAAGTTCCTGATCTGAATTAAAGGTAATACATTAGTGACATGTTTAATCGTAGTCCTTTTTATTATATAATTTAGTATATATAATGTAGCATTATTATGTTAATTAAGAAACATATTTGGGGTTTTTTATTTAAAATTCTATCTTATTATTTCTATATGACAGAAACATCTACATCTTTCACAGTGACTAACAACCACGCTGCAGCTCTGCATTTTCCGAACTGAAGAACAGTTATATGCGTACTGTGACAAATATGTATGTATATATGCGTACTGTCACTATTATTTTTCATCAGCAGCAGCCTTTTTTTGTTTTTGTTCAATTTTTATTTATTTATTTATTTTTTGACAATCACAAAAAGGTAAATAGCATCAAATATAACATTACTAATATCTCTTATCTAAATAGAATAAAAAGTAAAGTACATTTTAAAAACATGAACACACTTTTGCATGAAAGGTTTGTATGTACAGATAATCATTACTATGTCTACATTTTAGAATGATGCTGAAACAATGAAAACTCTATATACACACACATGTGTGTATATATATATGTGTGTGTGTGTGTGTGTGTGTGTGTGTGTATATATATATATATATATATATATATACACACAGAACTGTAGGATGAGGAGACATTATGGAAGATTTAGTTTGTTTATATTTATCATCACTATTATTACTATTTGTAGTAGTATTACTATTTTTATATATTACACATAGTAACTTATAAATTTCACTTTAATGCTGCCTAGAGACAAATCTCATGTGAAAGATCTATGTTTCTGATGATATTGTAGGTCTGGGGTGCGAAAGGTGCAGGAAAGTTTTTGCTATTAAACAAAACAAGTCTGCAGTCCCTCTAAAAAGTCCCAAATCCCAGAGCTTCCCTGTCTATACTGTATGAAACACGTGCGGAATATTTCATTCTAAAGCAGAAGAAAGAGCATGAACAGAAACCCAGTCGTCTGATCTAAGCGACACCGCACTGAGGACCCGAGTATGAAGCGTAGATGCGGCTCTTACCTGTTGCTCGGTCGGTGAGAGACTGACGCGTCCTCTCTGCACCTCCCCAAAACATCAGAGGCGATTAATGGGCGTGGCCTCCATCACCCTGCCCTCAGTGCGCGCGACCCACAGTGAGAATGCACGTGCTCAATACCCAGCATGCGTGCAGTTATGATGCTGAACGTCAGACAGAAACCTCAGATCACCCCCCATGTAATAAGAATATGCTGTTTGATCAGTTGCCATCATTACATGATGTACTTGATTAGAGCTATATTACAGGAATGGTGCGATCTGATTGGTTCATTATCGGGGGGGGGGGGGTAAATTATTATAATAAAAATACATATTATTTTAAGTGGATATTACTTGAATTAAAAGGACAGACACTTAGTTTTTCAATATCTCTTGGAGCAGACAGTGTCATCATTATCATTATTATTTAAAAAAAAAAAAAAAAGAAAGAAAGAAAAAAAACATAAAAATCTTATTTAAGTTTGTTTATCTTGTGTTTCTGTGTAATATATAATAACACACCTTTAAAGAGCACGGTTAGTTTAAGTGTCCGTGAACAGATGCCTTCAGCTCCATAGCCCTTTCCTCTGCTTTAGGCGTGTGCTCAGACCTTCCTCTGTAATGGTTTAAATATGTACAAATAAGCTAGAAAAACCTCATTTTTATTTACGGTGGTGGCGCAGTAGTTATCACATCTGCCTCACAGCAAGAAGGTCCTGGGTTAAATTCCCCGGCTCGGGCGTTTCTGTGTGGAGTTTGCATGTCCTCCCGAGCGAGCTGTTCAGGCTGTACTCTGTCCTCGCCCAGAGTCGGAGTTTTAGTGTGCTTTTTTTGCTTACGTCCCAGTGTAGTGGATACTAAACCAGTTATTTGTCTCAGGCCCGGTTAATGCAGAATTAAATAATCCTGTTCAGCGATATCCACCTTGCCTACAGCGCATAATTGTTAATTAACATACAGATTTTGATTCTCAACATAGACAATTATGACCAAAACACCCACTACTACCATAGATTTTATAGGCAGGTAAGCAATCCGGTACCCAGCCTAGCAAATATCACAGAAGCACTATTTATCCCACCGAGCACCACTATTGACTTATTAACAAAAGTACTTACAGTTTACAGTTTCGGTATTACACTATCAGTAAAATACTAATCTAGTCTAACTTAGGCTAATCAATGACAGTCATTAAGGGTAACAGATATATTGAGATAGTTACAGTTTGAACAGTGTACTTTTTGAAAAGCAGGAAATAGGAAAAACAGAATGCTGTTTACTCCTATTGCTGATTGTTCAAACACATTTTTACTTAGTGTACTGTGTTCATGTAATTTTTGAGTCTTATGTTGATACTGAAATTGCCATATTTAAATAAAAAATCCTGTCTTTTTCCTACAGAAAGAAATCCATACTTAAACATTACCTCATTTAAACGGTTTAATATCTTCATAAAATCTTTCCATATTGAATTTTAGAAAATCTGGGCTATGAATTTGGAAAATATAAAATAAATATATGAAATATCTTTAAATCCCATTTTTGTTATTGCTGCAGTAAGAAGTTAATTATACATTACACTCTAAAAAATCATTCAGGGGCTTAGTAAAAATCACAATTATAAAAGGGTATACTACCTTAATAAAATCTCTG
>JAQMYF010000023.1:41838036-41855672 GCA_030014195.1 Neosilurus mollespiculum
AACATAAACTCCTACAGGTACATCTGAGTCCAGGCAGTTTTTTTTTTGTGTATGCTTCCTGAGCTTTGCTTCAGAAAATGTCTCTGTATGATTAAGATTTAGCTATATTCAACAATAATACATTAACAATTATAATTAGCATTATAACTATCATTTTCATGTTTTTCATTCCCATTTTTTTTATAGGGTAACAATGTTCTAGCAAGACGAGCCGCTTCGGGTAAGTTTGTGTTAACTTGAATTCAGTTTATTATCTGTAATAAATAATGTGCATTGCACCAGAGTTTATTGCAGGACGGCCTTATTTTGCAAAAATGTCTATTTGCTGTACATTGTCCTGCCTATTACATGGCTTACTACTAATTAAATCAGCAATTTGTCATAAAATATTAGTTTCAAAAAAATTTTTTTGCTTTAAAAATGATGTTCTTGCTTTCTCTAATGGCATTCTCTACACCAAAGATCTGTTACACATAGCGCTGTTTTATTATAGAGAAATAAGTAGTATAATCAGTGTTTAATCAATCTGTGTAATTAAATAATACATTTTGGCATAGTTCAAACTTTATACCTTTGAAAGTACGAGTGACTGCAACTAATCACCGAGCATTTTGCTTCTGGCAATGTAAATAAACCACTGTTCTTGCTTCTTCAGGCTTACCAGCTTCTCAGTGCGTCACCGTCAAGAACAATCTGTAAGTAAAGCTTCAAGCCTAGAATATCAACAGCTACACTATTTTTAATCACGTAATTAGTAACAAAACTCTAAACTTATATCGTTTCCATTAAATTGCAGGAAGATTGAGACGAGGCCCAGCATCGTCCAAATCAGATACTTCAAAACCACTGCGTCCCACAGTATGGAACTCCACACGTACTTTTTTGTTGCAGGGTTTCGTACTTTGCATCTGTATCATAAAACATATCCATATTGAACGTACTAGATCTGTTTGAGAAACAAGGCATCTGTAATCTCTTGTATAACTTGTCTTGCACACAAGACTGGTTTGTCTGGGTGAATAGCTGGGGCATATGGGGTTGGGTTGTAGGTGTTTCTAATTTGCATATTCATAAAAATCTGGATCGCTTGAAAAGGATAAAAATATAGGACCAGTTTGAGTTAACTTTTGGTTGAGTAAGTTTAGGTCAAAGCACAGCCACAATTGCATTTCAAAGAGAACTTGAGGCTTGAAATTACCTCGGGCAACACAGTCTGCCTCTATTAATTAGGTTCTCAGCTGTGTTTGAAGAACTTAAGTAGCATGTTTGTTTATTTATTTATTTATTCATTCATTTATTTATTTATTATTTATTTTTTTAGCAGTGTTAATAAATGTGGCTTATCTTGGGTTAGATGCAACTTGATTGTCATTGAAAGTACAAGTACTTGAACCATGAAAATAAATTTAGCGTCCATTTAAAAATACAAAACAGCAGCATAAAAGTGCACAATATCTACATATTGTTATTACAGTGTTATTAATGTATATGTATTTTAAAAAATTTAATAACCTTGAGTGAGTAATTACAATATTTACATTGACTGATGAGCATTTCCACAGTACGAGACAGTTGTATGTGTTGCTCTTATTGTCCAGAGTTTAGTAGTCTGACAGCTGTGTGAAGGAAGCTGTTCTTTGCCTGCTAGTTGTGGAGCGGAAGCTGTAGGAACAGAGGAAACAGTGTGTGGTTTGGATCAAAGAAAAAAGCAGTCCTTGACACACACACACACACATTTATATATACAGTGTATATATATGAATGAAGACATCTCCTGGTGTGACCTGAAAGTGACTGCTGCATGCTGTATATTTCCGTATTCTGTCCAGTTTAAAACGATAAATACAGAAAGGTGCTAAAAATCTGATGTTGTCTGTTCCTGTTGCAAGCTATCAAATCGTCTCTAAAACCCCTTATGTACCTGAACTCTATTCCCCACCGAATCACACGTTCCTCATGTGTGGAGGGAAAAAAATGAAATAGGGAATCTTAACAGCATTATTTCACCACCAATAAGATCGTAGATAAACTAGCCAATCACAGATCAGTGAGCGTGCGCGCACACACACACACACACACACACACAGAGCTCAGCCAAAATACTTTGTGTTTAGTTTGTGTCTCATCTTAATGAGGAGGCAAATGTGTGAAATAAAAACTTATTAAATTATTATTATGATTATTTTGGATCAGAATACCTTTTGCTAACTAGCTGTTTTTAATGTTAAGTGGCTAATGCTTACGATTTGACCACTGTTATCAAAAACTTTATCAAAATTAGCACAAATACATTAATGCTTTATATTTAAGATTTTTTTAATAAGCATAAACATTAAAGACTTCGTAAAATCTTCACCTGTTCAGTTTGGGTGAATCCGTATCAAAGGTTTTGTGTTAGGTGGGTGCTGAGATTTTTGTCTGCACTTCATGGATGTAAAGAGAGATTATTTGGGTTATTACATGTGTCCTTCCTGGCAGCCCAATCTAATATCTCCATTTTCCCTTGCTCTCTTTTAACAAGGCCACCGAACACCCTCTTATTGAATGTTTTTGGGGGATTTTAAATTTTTTTTTTTTTTTTGCATGTAAATGCAAAAATACAATTATGTATGTAAATTTTAGAAACTACTGTGTACGAAACAAGCACTTTCTGAAATACTCAAACCAACAACCATGAATAACTAAACAGGTGTTCTTATTAAAGTGAACGGTGCGGTTATGTCATATTCAGAAATGGAGAAGAATGTTTGTAGAGATTTGGGTTTCATTATAAATGACTTATAGTACACCTTCTGGTCATTTTATTTATTTATTTATGTTGCTTGTAAAAATGAAGGCGCATCTGTGAAACCAAACATTAAAGAAATATTCTTTGTCTTCATTTTATGCTAACTGCATTGCGCTCATTTTTTCGTTTTGATTTTCAGGGAATGAAGTTATTACTATCAACACACCAGCATTTGCCGAGTCTGTCACAGAGGGGGATGTGAGGTGGGAGAAAGGTATGAGTGTGTTTAACCTCTCCTCTTTTTGAGCCCCATTTATTGTGTTAAATCAATGTGCATTTTGTTTTGTCTCCTAGCTGTGGGGGACTCCGTCACTGAAGATGAGGTGGTTTGTGAAATTGAGACTGATAAGGTAAAAGAAGAAAAAACTGAAATTGTTGGGGATGTTATGAAAGTGATCGTTCCAGACTGTGACGTTAAGTGTTTTGCCATGTGTGTACGTAGACGTCAGTGCAGGTACCCTCACCGGCTGCGGGTGTGATCGAGGAGCTCCTGGTTCCTGATGGAGGCAGAGTAGAGGGAGGCACTCCCTTGTTTAAACTGAAAAAAGGAGGTTAGTGTGTGTGTGAGTGTAAAATAACTAGTCACAGCCATGCCCGTGTTCAGTATAACCACTCAACTGGGAGCGATATTACTTTTATACAGCAGTTCTGTAAACAGGAAATAATGTTGAGTAATTGATATTTTGCTAGCTGGATAGATTCTACGGTGGCTGGGAAATGCAACGCAAAATTACAAAGTGTGAAACCAGTTTACATTTTAAGAAAACAAAATTACAACATGCAAATTTACAAGCGACAAACAAATTTACAAACGACTGCATTCTAACGGAAAAGGAATGTACCAAATGCAAGTGATTACATGGGAGTCACTCAGTTTGTTCTGGTGGCAAGACGGAGTTTCAGCAAGTTTAGGGAAAGGGAATTTTAAACAGATTTTGTTGACCAGTTGAAGAATTTTTTGTGGAGCTCGAGTAGTTTGTAAATTTACAATTGTTTGTAAATTTGTTTCAGGACTTGAAGTGTCTTGCATGTTGTATATTTGTTTTCTTAAAATGTAGTTTTCTTTTCTAAAATGTAGTTTTGTTTGCTTAAAATGTAAAAATGTTTTCTTAAAGAGGAAAATGTTTTCTAAAATGTAAATTTGTTTCACACTTTGTAATTTTGCGTTGCACTTCCCAGCCACCGTAAGATTCCTATCCAGCCTGCGAAAGAATAAGGTATTTTGAGAAATGAATCAATTGCCATGTCTGCTCACTCAGTCGCAAACTCTACTATAGCAACACTTTAAGTTAATTGTTGCCAGAATTGGAGAATGGTAATGTGAACATGTGGGGTCTCTGTAGTGTTATACTAAGTATAAGTACTCTTGGAACGTCATTCATCCAATCAGATCTAACTATTATAAATATCTAGTCTGACATAGAACACACTTAATTAAAGACATGGTTGTATTTTTATCATTTAAAGGGTTTACACAATTAAAGTAAAGTCTTCAATTGGTTCAAATTTCAGAGTTGTTAGTGGTGCATTACTGGTAAATCTTAGCACCGATGCTGCCTCCACCTACTTGTCACATTTGATTGATATATAAAATGTATGTGTGTGTGTGTGTGTGTGTGTGTGTGTGTGTATATATATATATATATATATATATATATACACACACACACACACAGAGAGATATTGACAAAATCAGGTACAAAAAATAGTAAATATTGAAAATGCGGTATCCTTTTCGTGGTGAAGGATGAGCTTTGTTTTTTGCTTTCATGATCTCCACAGCCGGCGCACCCAAGGCAGCCCCTGCTCCAGCAGCTGAGGCCGCAGCTGCAGCACCGCCTCCTCCTCCTCCTCCTCCTCCTCCTCCTTCTGCTGCTACAGTGGGGCCAATCCCAACCACCATGCCCCCAGTGCCACCTGTGCCAGCACAGCCTGCCACTTCCAAACCAGGTGAGCCAGATACAGGCAAAGAGTAGCACCGCACAATTCACCTCCTGGGCTTTATAAAGGAAGTGACCTGCCCTGGGTCATAGCATTGAGTTCTGAATAATAGGCATTTTCAGAAACAAGAAACAGGCTGTTGAGGATTCTTTTGGTTTTAATTGAACATGGACTGCAATGGTGTGTCTGTCATTTTTGTGAAGTTTCAGCCATCAAAGCCACTGCAGCTCCTGTTGCCCCTGCTGCAGATGCTGCGGCAAAGGGAGTGCGGTCCGAGCACAGGGTAAGAGACTACAGAGAGTGGCAATAATGATCAGATAGATAGATACCTAGAATCTAGATATACATTAATACATTAGATTCACAGAGTGTGATTTTATTGGAATACCAATGTGCATATTTTACGTTCACTTTAAATTTCAGGTTAAGATGAATCGTATGAGGCTGAGGATTGCTCAGAGGCTTAAAGAAGCTCAGAACACCTGCGCCATGTTGACGACCTTCAATGAGGTGGACATGAGGTCAGATTAGTCACCAATTCGTCTGTTTTGTGTGTGCGAAGTAACCCCCCCCCCCGCCACCTTTTTTATGGAAGAGGCTCTGAGTCATAGACTGACTTCAGTTCAATAATATCGAGAAAGTAAAGTCTTGTAATGGTGGTGCGAAAGTCCTGTTTGTTGCCTAAACCTGATTAGAACCTCAGCAATGCTAACACAAATGGTTATAGATTGGAATCTGCCCTACAGGAAGTGCTTTTTGCAACCTGATGCCCATTTAAAGCCTGGAATGTAAATATTTGGTACTAATGTCGGTAAAACAAAGATAAGATTTGGGTAAAACGTGCTTTATTAATTTAGAAGGAAACGTTAATGTCCTCAGACCCCCACCCTCACTTCAGATGACACTTTGAGGATTTCTCGCCGGCCCAAATGGTGGTGTCGGCTTACGGCTGCGCGGGGGTTTCATACTCGCACAAATCTGGTTGGTATCGACGGGATGGAGCAAGACTCCGCAGGCCAGTGTTAGTGTGGAGACGAAGTTAGTCTCGGTCCGGTCAAGGGCCGAGAGCATCTGCCCAGCCCTCCCCCGAGAGCAGCCCTCAGAGAGCAGACTGCCTGCAATGTTATGGGCTTTTATGACAAGCCAATAAGATTTGAAAGGTTTAGAAAGTGAAGATTTTTATCTCGTCTTCTCTCCTTTCTCGGAGAGTGTGTCTTGGGACGCTGCTAATTCTGTTAGCATAGAAACCCTAGAGCTTAAGCGGAGTTGGAGACAGGAAAACAGACAATTAAAAAGCGCAGGGCAAGTGCACCATTTTTATCATACACGCAAACCTTTGTCAATAAAATCCCTGAAGTAGCACTTCAAGGTTTTTGTTTCTGGGAGAGATTCTGTTCTGCAGTCTCCAGCAAGAACTATATTTTGAAAGATATGTACTTCCCTGGAATGTTGGTAAAAATTAACCGTGCAGTTCTATAATTGAATGTAAATTGGAGATTACCCCCACCCCCCTGATTTCCCTTCCCCACTGTCCCTGACTACAGCAACATCACAGAGATGAGGAAGGTCTACAAAGATGCTTTTCTTAAGAAGCACGGCATCAAACTGGGCTTCATGTCTGCCTTTGTGAAAGCAGCTGCCTACGCTTTGGTAGACCAGCCAGCAGTCAATGCAGGTATGTCTCTCCAACAGCTGCTAATCATGTTTAAATGTTAGCACCTCATAGTTGACTACTAGCAAGTACATGCGGTTGTTGAGGTCATGTGCTCTGCGTCTAAGATCACGATTTGTAGACTATTTTTTCCCCCTCTGCTTCCTTCAGAACCACAGAAACCTGGCCTACATAGACAAGCCACACTTAATCTAGATTTTTATTTAAGTAGTGAGCCATAACCAAGTGCGTCGAAAGTGGAACTCAGGTTTAGTGACATTTAAAACATTTTTCCATTTTCTTGAATCTAGTAATACCTGATTTTGTATATATAACTGTTTCAGAGTATTCAGATGCAATGTGTTTTCATCACCTTCAGGTGGTGATTTTTGACTTCCCTGCAGCCTCAAGAAAGGCCTGCTGGGAAGTCAAAAATGAAATGATGACTAGTTTATGGAAAATCGGTAAATTGAGTATCTTAGAAATATATTCGAATCCTGTCACTGCTACATGACACCTTCAGTTTGCCACAGCTAATAAACTTCTACTCCAGGTCTGAACTGAAAATGCTTTGGTTCTGTGTAGCATTGTGGACAACGAGGTTATTGGGCTGATTTTGATTAATTATTTTTCCTCTCCTCTGTAGTCATTGATGACACAACCAAAGAGATTGTGTACCGAGATTATGTGGACATCAGTGTGGCAGTAGCAACACCAAAGGTGATTTTTCTCAAGCTCGTCTTCTTCCTCCTAACAGTTTGATAGCAGAAAGCATTAGTTGACACTGTAGCCTCTAATGTTGTTAAGTGTTAAGAGAATAAATGCATTTAGTCAAAACGGGTAATGTTCTACTGTAAAGGGGAGTGAACCCGATGTACGATAATGTACGATAACCACTTTAGTATAAACGGGTCCTAGTTTGGTGTGAGGCCCGAAGTGACAACATGCTGCAGGCTGGAATATTGCTCTCACGCTCTGGATTACATTTTATCTTAAGAGTGAGTTGATTCTAATTCATTTCTGTTCTCGTCTCACCATAACAGGGATTAGTGGTGCCGGTAATTCGAGGTGTGGAAGGAATGAACTTTACAGACATTGAAAAAACTATAAATGAGCTGGGAGAAAAGGTACGAGTCATTTATTTCTGTCTCGCTCATTTATTATGACAACCAAAGATCTTAACCATCATTTATGCTTCTAGTGCAGATTGTACCCTTAGATCACACTGGGCGCACTCTTACCCCATGGGGTTCAGAGTAAACAAACTGTTCACAGAAACGGCTATGTTTAATGGAACAACTAACCAAAGCCCTGTTTTTAGACAAATTTGTGATGTGACCTGATTTATAGTAGTTATATTTTGGGTTAAGCAGATGGTCAAAGTGGGGAACTCGGACGTGTAGTATCTGAAAAACAAGTGGTTTAATAAGTGGCTTTAAGCTTTGCCCTTTTGAGTCGTAGAACGGAAGTCTAGATTTGTCATGTTTATTTTGATATTTTTGGTTTGCAGGCACGCAAGAACGAGCTGGCAGTGGAGGATATGGATGGTGGCACATTCACAATCAGTAACGGTGGCGTTTTCGGTTCACTCTTCGGCACGCCCATCATCAACCCGCCACAGTCAGCCATTTTGGGCATGCATGGTATATTTGACAGGCCAGTGGCTGTTGGCGGCAAGGTCCGTAATAAATTTGTGTTTCTGGTCGTAAGCATGTGTTTGTGTGTCTGCGTGTACATTGTTGACTTTTCTCTTCGTCACAATGTCTCTTTCCATCTTCAGGTTGAGATCAAGCCCATGATGTATGTGGCTCTGACATATGACCATCGTTTGGTTGATGGCAGAGAGGCTGTTACCTTCCTACGGAAGATAAAGTCTGTGGTCGAGGACCCCAGGGTGCTCCTCTTGGATATGTAAGGTGTCATAATGCATACATTAATGGCTGACTTCCTCAGAGTGTCGTCGTTCCTCCCTTTTACAAATCCGTACTGCGTATGAATTACTACATTGGTTATCTATGGAAAGAAGCATTTTGAATGTTCATTTACTCGACAGGAGTAAGAAGGTAACAGATGACATTTGCATGGGCTAAAAGGAGAAAAGGCTGTTGCAGTTAAGGTGTCCGTCTGGCATCTTCTTAGAAAGGAGGCTGTCGTGCCATTCACAAGTGCTTTTTTGCCATTGTTTAACTTTTCTGTATAATCATTTTAATATCAAAATATGTCCGAATATGTTTTTGATGGTAAAACTTGCACAGTAGTAAGCAGTACCTCTCGTGTTTGATGAGGTAGTAATCCATCAGTTGACCAGTAAATCAGATATATTGTTCAAATCAGAATACCTTTTTTTTTTTTTTTTTGGCACTCACACTGTTCAATAGTGTATATTAGATTTACACTATGGCCACAATACCATGTCAAGGCCAGTGGGAACACATTCTGTTTATGCTGTGTAAAGAAGCAACTATTTAAAGAGGAAAAAAAGCTTTTAAACAATAAATGATTACAAATTGTGTTTTTCTGTCATGTTCTGGTGTATTGTACTCCTCCTTTTCTTGCATGAGACACTTTGAGGTTAATGGCTGGTAAATTAAAGTGACTCAGGATTATTGCTAACTGGGAATCGACCACATTGCTGCTGCTTCTTCTGCTTTCTTAGATGATCACCTTTAAGCAGACATGCATGTGGTTGAGGTAGATGCATGTGGGTGATGGGTCTGCTGAGTGCTGGTGAATCTGAAAGGAAAAAAAACTCAAATTCATAAACCAGTGTCTCATCTGTGACTTCAATGGCAAGACAGGATGTGGTATCTGTGCTATTAGTTTGGGCACATGCTGAAAGGGGGTCTTGTGGTGAAGTAAGTGCTTCGTTTTCACACTGAGATCTGTGCACGCATGGCAAAGCATGTGAACCTGACCATGCACCAGTCTCATCACAAACTGGATAATAATTTGTGAAACACAGACTGATCAAGAAAATACAAGACACTTGGACAGGGTTTTTATTATCATTATTGTAATTTTTTTTTTTTCCCCTTTGGTTAAAAATGTAGATAGCTCCTCATGGGCATAAAAAATTATTCTTGTTACAGTTAGTAATCAATTGAGGCACAAATGTTTGACATGACATGACTCCAAAATATTAAAATCTGTACTGGCAAAATGGACTGATCTTACTTTACATGCTTATTAAACATGGTCACATGTACTGGTAATATTGCATATCACTTGTATATCTGTCATACAAAGGTGCAGCAACAATTTAATGCCTGAGATGTAGGTATATGCTTACAATAACTCCATACATGTACTGTAAGGCCCTGTAATTATTTCTTTTCTAAACCACAGATATGAGTGGGAAAAAAAACATCAGTTTAAAATGCACAGAAGTATTTATTATGTGAATTGATGTAATAAAATTGGATGGTCCTGATATTAATTTACTTCTTTTATCATTATTATTAGTTTTTTTTAAATGGTCAGTTGTTTGGAGATACTCATGCACTTTGTCTTAAACCACCAGGTGGCAGAAAAGGCATTTTGTTTGAGCTTTGACATCTCATGAAACACTGGTGTTCAGATGTTAGACTGTTAGGTGTTGGCCAGAGTGTGCCAAGGAATCGAATTAAAAAAGGGGTGGTACTTGATGTCGTTCACACCTCCACCTCCAGAGCCCAGTCGATAGCCAGCATCGTACTGCAGAAGCTGTGTGGAAATAAAATTTCATCACTGGCTTATATACAAAGCTATATTTGTACTTGTGTTTACAGGTTAAGCGTGTGCTTTAGACGTACCTCTGTGAGTAGTGAGGCAGCTGCAGTACTCAGGTGGTCTGGAATACGTAACTGTGTGTGAGGATGCACACCTGTAGGATGACACTGCCACAGGGGCTGAGATCACAAAAGAGGTTTTATTATCCTCATCCCACACAAACACCAAAACTGAAGTTTATCTACCGCAAGTCTAGTATGAAGATATGATCTGAAGTCATATAGACACTACTTACCATTCCAGTAAGAAGTTCATACAGTAAAGCCCCCAGACTCCACCAGTCACACGCTTCTGTGATTTTAGACACGCCTCCAATTTCTGTTTCCAAATGAATCAATATGTATGATTTAAGGCTGGGCAATATTACTAATATTAACATCATGACTAATTATGTTGTAGTATGCTTCTGAGATATTATAGGATTTGCAATGTTTTATAACGTATTATGTTTAAATAACAATAACAGACATATAAGCTTTTAAAAATAAATCAAAATGATACTCTGCATCATGGTTTTTTTTTTTTGTTTGTTTGTTTGTTTTTTTAAGTTCTGGAGGATCAGAATGGCTAAGCATTGTTGTTTTAACTCCATTTTATCTTAATGTTTGGTCACAGAATTAATATAATAATTAGGACTGAAATAGCCATTTAATTCTGGCTTTGCACCAAATCATATTCAAGTGATTTTACGGTCACCTACAAATATACAAGGTTGGAATAGAATAGAGTTTTGCAGGAGTTGTAGTGCTATCCTGTCATCTCAATAATTTAGAGCACGACGGGAGATTATCTCAAGCGCAATCTAGTTGCAGTCATGCAAGGTCCCTAATCTTTACAAACTCAGTCTGTCACAAAAAAGTATGTTAGTATATGTTTAGCATAAGGACCAATCATCCAGTCAGAAGGCATCTTTACTTTTAATTGGTTTAATTCACAGGTGTCAAACTCGAGGCCCTCAGGCCAAATCTGGCCCTCCAGCTCACTATGTGGCCCACGAGAGCTTTTAAAGTATATGATTTTCATACATTATTTGTATTAACTATTACCATGAAATGTAATTCATCATCCATCCACTAGGTGGAGCCAATCTATTTCAAGTAAACTGCCAGCCATTCATGACTCAGGAAAGATTGCAAGCTAGCTTGGTCACTGTCAAAAAAGGAGGACTTGCTATGCAGATTTTATGGTTGCCCTTTTTGAATAGATGTTAAGTGATTATTTGGCCCGCGATGACCTCGAGATTTAAGGATGTGGCCCTCACTGAAGGAGTCTGACACCCCTGGTTTAACTGTTCTGATAGCTGGTCTGTAAAATACCCATGTTCTACAAAATCATGCTTAATATCTATAGAGGGATTGATTAATGCTTTCTGTTTTATGAATTAGTGTGCATTATGATCAACCCCAGCATCAGCAAACATGCAGATATAACAAACATTAGTCATCCCATGAGTCATCCGTAATAATATTTCACATAAATAGTTTGCCTCTTCAAGGAACTGTTCTCCTCACCTGGTGCACAGTACATTTCATCCATAGCTTTACGACTAATTTCGGACTGAACCTCCGTCCACTGTCCAAAGTAAGTAAGACACACACTTCCTATTCAGAATACATGATGTTATTTGTTGTCAGTATATTAATTAATTATGTCTATGGTAATTATATAAATCCTTATGTAGATGTCAGTGTTACTGTATAGTTATACTCACCGCTGCTATTGAGCAGAATGTTTCTGGGGTTCAAATCCTGGCATACAATGCCTTGTTCATGAAGATTCTCGAGAGCCAACAGGATCTGCGCTCCCCATATCCGCACCTCTCCTTCAGGGAGACCCCATCGACCTGGCTGTTGCTTCATGCTCTGGTTCCTCGTTCTAAACTGAGGCAAGTGACACCAGCCATCGACTTCTATAATCTGCTCGTCCTGAGAAGAATGAGGGCTGAAGTACGGATCTTGTTTTTTATCTGAACACAGTGGACTAAGGAGTTCCCAGTTCTCGTCTTCAGCACCCACAGACTTTCTTTCCAAGCTTTTACTGGTATGGTTCACCTGAGAAGCTGTGGTCACGAGATCTAAGGTGAAAGGTCTCTGACGTTTGCTTTCCACAGTAGATTGTGTTCCATTGCAGTACTCTGTGCACGGTTGGGAATTTCCTGAGTGTAAGCTTTCCGTGTACTTGGAATTCTCTGCCTGACTTTTTTCAAGAGTAATCTCATCATGTTTTTGGTTATGTGGGGATAAAGGCAGGGTGTTGGGAACTATCCGAACTTTCTGTGGAAGGATGTTGACTGTGCTACACAGCGTTGGCTGTGTGGTGTCAAATAAAGAGCTCAGTGTGACCTGAGGTGCACTCCTGATTCCAAGAATGTCTGGATTTAACCTGGTTCCTGCTAAACGCTGTTCCTGAGCTGGTACAGCAGTCCATACTTTATCAAACTCTAAGCTCGAGTCGATCCGCTCAATATGGACGTCATTTCCTAAAAGGTCGGTCGTGACACTGAGCGGATCTCGAGTGTCCACAATCACACAAGGACGAACAGGAAGTGGAAATTTTTCCTGAAGTATAAGACAGTCTCGCTGACTGTCAGGACTTACACCGGAAAAGGAATCTGTTTTTATTGCATAAGAGTTAGGGGATTGCTCTTGCTTATCTTTTTCCGACCGGGTAATCTGTAGGCATCCGGTTTCCTCACAGTATGAGTGTGCGCCATAGCTGTCGATCTGATGCTTGGTCTCATTCCAAGAAGACAGTGTGTCTGTTTCTAAGCTGTCCAAATTCTTCCTCACAGGAAATGTAGCCGTTCCCTGGTAGCACTCTCCATTCAGGTGGAACAGCTGGCTGAGAGCTGGCGAGGTGTAGCTGTTCTTTAGCTGGAATTTGTGCTGGCTGGGCATGGAGCAGTCTGGATGTTCTCTGGCTACTAATCTTCTGATCCGCTGCAGTTTGTTGAAGAGTTTTCCACCTGAACGGGAACAAACACTTCATGTTCCTTCACTTTCTTCATGATGTTTCAAGCTATTTGTTGTTTATCTTTTTATTTTAGGAATATCAATTGTGAAGTTCTGGCTGAACAGCGATTCAAGAAGACTGATATAATATTAACACCATGTACCTAATTGTTCTTTTAAACTTGGAGCACCTACAGTTAATTAGGCCATTCTTTTTTATTCCTTGTTTGGAGGATTCATGTATACTCATGACAGGAGACAGAAAAAAACATTAAGGACAGGAATTTTATTTTTTCTTTAACAACACAACAGAACAAGAATACCAAAAAAGTGTCAATCAATAACTGTTTTATTTAGCCATTTCTTGTATACTAAAAGGAGCCTGAACTTATGCTTAGATTTAAATATTTAATAATTTTGATGCAGTAGTCTGTCCTGAGCTGATACCATACATGTAGTACTTTTCATACCATGCATTTTCTGTTGAAACTACTGCTTTAAAAAGACCAGTGACATGTACTGTCACAACATTTTCCATGCCATTCAAAAAGGAGGTTGCCCTAAACATAGTTTCATAGACCTTCCCTTTCGCCTTGCCTCTGAGAGACTGGACCCCTCAGGTAGCTTGTTAATTTTTTGATTTTGATATTTTGACATTCAAAGTGAGCACACACACACACGTAAACAGTAAGCACACATATTCAGAGCAGTGGGCTGCCACTCATTGGGGCGCCCGGTGAGCAGTTGGGGGTTAGGTGCCTTGCTCAAGGGCACTTCAGCCATGAATGTGAAGGAAGGGAAGGTGCAGCTCAGGATGGAGAATGTCTGCAAAATCTGAAGTGTCTACTTTCAAAAATGAAAACAACTGAAAAATGTCAAGAGTATCCCTTCTGATACTCTCACGTGCCAGACATTTCTATATGCACACACTGTGTAGATCGCTAGACTCTAAACATTTAGCATTTGGCAGACGCTCTTATCCAGAGCAACTTACAATTATCATTTTATACAACTGAGCAATTGAGGGTTAAGGGCCTTGCTCAAGGGCCCAACAGTGGTGATAGTGGGGATTGAACTGCTGACCTTCGGATCAGTAACCCATCGCCTTAACCACTAAGCCACCGCTGCCCCTAAACAGTGGCTGGGTGTACATGGGATGTACATGATCGAGTTACAATAGCTGCCGTGAAAGGACCAGCTTGGTGCAATTATTTTTTAGAAGTGTTAACATCAGTGGATCATCGAAACAAGGAACAAAAAAAGAATGGCCTTAGTTTGGTCTGAACAGTTAGCCTAATATGCATGTCTTTTGACTGTGGGAGGAAACCGCAGTTCCCCGAGAAAACCCACGCAAGCATGGGGAGAACATGAAAACTCTACACAGAAACACCATCACAGAGCCCGGGACTTAAATTACTATGCCACCATGTAAGACCGTAGTGCTACTGCTAATGTCCATTCAGGTTTTCTACTTTCTTGTTCAGTAATTATAATGCTTGATCAGAATTTTGTTTGCTTGGTTATTTCCTTTATTCTGTTGTTTACATAAATTAAGTCATTTAACCTAAAAATCATGCTATTTGGTTGATATAAAAAAAATCTTTGATCACTGACATCACTGATTCTTTTAATATAACAGATATATGCAACTCTTAGATTTGGACATGGCAAATTTAAGACTTTTAAGTATAAGTAAATATTCTGAGTGCATTTTTGGGTTCACAGTAGTTCAGGGATTCCCTGTATAATAAACAGCTGGTTCTTTGTAATAATAATAATTATAATTAATATAATAATTAAGCACAGCCCTTCTCAGCTCACCTTGAATATGTTCTAGATGCAAAAACACAGAGTCCTCACTGACGTAGTACCTCAGTAGCTTTACCATGTATGGCACACCCTGAGGGATGATGGTGGAACGCTCTCGATTCTCCCAGCTGGATTTAGGCAGACTCTGATGGACAAGAGAAATTACATATGTAATAACTAGAGTTATAAAAATATAATATAGCAACACTGTAAACAAGGCGTAGTGGTTAATACACCTGCTTCACTGCAAAAAGGACCTGGGTTCAATTCCCATTTCTGAGTGGAGTTTGCATGGGTTTCCTCCGGGTACTCCAGTTTCCCCCCCACAGTCTAAAGACATACACGTTAGGCTAACTGGCTGGTCCAAATTGCCCCTAAGGTGTGAGTGTGAGTGTAAATGGTTGTAAATGTGTTGGCCCCGCGATGGTCTGGCAAGCTGTCCAGGGTTTATTCAACCTTCGCCCAGTCTCCCCGTGACCCTAGTAGGATTAAGCGGTTCTGCAAATGAGTGAGTGATAAGTACAGTGAATACCATAAAGAACCTAAACCAAAATACGTCTGAGAAATTCTACACATATATTTTATAAAGTTATTCATTAAAAATAATTAGACCATTCTAGATTACTAATGGTCACAAGGTTTTGAATAATTTTGTATAACAATGGCTATATGACATACTCCAGCTAAAGATTCTGTGTAAAATTACAAGTCTTTTTTCTTATTAACATCAAGACAGAAAAAAAGAACGACGGGTAAGTGACAACACGAACCAGCTTGTTTATAGTCACGCAATAATAGACATTACTCAAACAGATAAAAACTATGATGTGTATAAATAATTAATTTTTGCACAGACGTGAAGGAATAAAAAGCTTCATGAATGCTCATTTGAAGATCACACTTGTTGCGCTGAACTGCTAAAAGCTTTGCTGATTTTTCACTCTGACTGTATAAAAATTTTCCCGGTTTTGAACCTATATCTGTTGGTGAATTGAACTGTCTGCCTCGACAGTACAAAAAGAAACATTATTTCCCAGCCAGGTCTGCTTCTGCTGCCTGCTTCCGGAACCTCGTTTCTCGTTTTAGAAACATGAGACGAGAAAGATGAAGATGCACCCGAGCTTTTAACCGGATCAATGACGGCTTCACGAGCTGAGCCAAGGCCTAAGGGTTTTTCCCCCTCTGACACTGTGTTATCAGTGTTCTGGCCAGACAGCAATTCTGCCTTTAGAATGGAGTTATAGCATCAGGACATGGCAAGACACTTACCTTAATCACAAATGTCTCCTTGCTAATCAGGTTTTGGACAGTCAGAACCTACAGACACAACCACAAATAAGCATCTGGAGGGTGATACAGTGTGGGAAATGTTGTGAATAGTCATAGTACACTACAAGTGCTTTTTCCACCATGGCATCAGTTTTTAGAGTGGAATCTTAATATACAGCTAGAAAATTTTATATTTCAGCAGAGCAGTACAGTTCTAATTTACTTACAAATACAGTGTGTACCCATGAGGAATATTTATAAAAGTCTTGCTTAGCTCTACAAATATTCCAGCTGTGCCACATGACGGGTGTCATCAGACGTCTTACTAACTGTGTCTTTTCTCAGGATAACAAAAGTTGTTTTTCCAAGATATTGAGTTATATCAATTATTTACCTGTGATCTACATTTTTTCTGGGACACAAAATATTGTTCATCATTTCATCTTCTGAACCGCTTAATCCTAATTAGGGTCGTGGGGAGGCTGGTGCCCATCTCAGCAGACTCTGGGCGAGGGCAGAGTATACCCTGGCCAGCTCGCCTGCCCATCGCAGACGAATATTGTTTTCTCATTAAACAAGTTAATTTCATTTGTCTTCCCAGGATAACAAGCTATTTATGACAAGGCATTAAGTTATTTCCGCCGGTGTCCGGACTTAACTGAAGTGAAATGTGATGCGATGTGAACTATACACCTGCTCCTCTGACATAATGTTGTTTATTTTTCTGATCTACACTATATTATACGATATATACGATAATTTGATCTACACTATATTATACGATATATACGATAATTTGATCTACACTATATTATACGATATACATCATAATTTGATCTACACTATATTATACAATATAAGATATTTTGTTAACTCTAGATCTTATATTAACTTTATAATCATTTTGTTATCTCAAGTCCTTGATATTATCCCGTTATCATAAGAAAACAACCTTTGTTATCCCAAGAAAACATAAATAACTTAAAATCACAGGAAACCAAATGAAATTAACTTGAAAAATGACATAATTATCCCGTTGGCTCAAGAAGCGAAGGGGGGAAAATGTATGAATGTATGTTCACTTAGGGCTTCCATAGATTTATACTCAAACTTTGTGAGAAAATGTTTCTGACAGTTGTTGTTTTGTATCTGATACCTGATGCTAAAACTCTTTTTAATGTTTGTATATTAACTTTGGAACTTTGGAAAGAAACTACAGAAGGGAAAAGGTAGGTAGTGTGAATGTTGCAGTGCAAATCCTCTTGAGCTTTAAAATGTGAATGCATCACCTCATTAGACAAAGAGCTAAAATGATTAAAATAAGTAGCTTTTCGTACCAAGACCAGTGTCAATATTATCAAGACTCCATATCGGTTTCCTTCTCTAATTCAAATTCAAATTCAAATTCAACTATGCTACTTCAACTAATGCTAACTATGCTAACGTTAAAGTGTATATA
>JAQMYF010000023.1:41877449-41891665 GCA_030014195.1 Neosilurus mollespiculum
ATATGTATACATTTTCTGCTGTAGGTAGTTCTGGAAACTAGGTGCTTTTTTGAACTAAACTGTGTTTCTCTTTTTGAGGAATCTTAACCATAAAAGTTAGCCTTAAAAAGGAAAAGCAAGAAGATTGCATTTAATTGCATTTATCCAGCAACTTGATTAAAGCTTGACATTCACCGTGAATTAAAACTAAACATATCATATGTTTATGGAGCAGTGGTGGCTTAGTGCTTAAGGATCTGGCTTTCTGATCCAAGGTTGGAGGCTAGAGCCCCAGTTCCACCAAGCTGCCACTGTGGGCCCTGAAGCAAAGCCCTTAACCCTCAATTGCTCAGTAAAAACAAACAAACAAAAAAGATAAATGTTAGTGTGATGGATAAAGGCGTCTGCCAAATACCATAAATATAATTATTAAGCAATATTTTATTCAAACTCACTGTTTTTGCCACCGTAATTGTTAAATAAATATGCCATTGGCAGAAAAAGCCCTATTTTGTCTGCCACAACGCAACTACAGCAACACCAAGTTATCCCATGCCAGTACACATGTGGTCCTTCACCACAAAATGGACAAAGTGTCTTTGGACACTTGCAGCTCTAAAATGACTTTTAAAATTTATTCACAACACATTTAAATCAAAAAGTCATTTTGGTGCATTAGGACTCATTTTGTGGTGATGGGTCACTGATGTAATGCATGATAACACAGTCCATTCAGTGTGATTTACCTCCTTGCGAATGCTGACTAGCTCTGTAGAAGAAATCTCGATAGATGCCTGAAGCTCCACAATCAGAGCTTCTATCTGTTTGATCTGAATCTTCACCTCCTGGATTTTGACCTCAGTGTAAGAGTCAGGATCGTCCTCCATGATCTCAATCAAAACCGTGAGATTGACAATCTTCTTCATGTAAATTGTAAGCTTGCTCTCAAACATCTCAATCTGCAAGAATAAAAGAATAATATTAGGAAGCATCTGCAGGTGCTGGGTTTTTTTTTTTTCTGATTCAGGATTTAGTTTTTGTGGTTCTGATACCTTGCTGATTTCCAGCTCTAACTTGTGCCTGATCTGCTCTGAGGATTTCTCCAGTAGCTCCATCTCCCCCATGGGAAATATCGTATTAGGAAGAAAGGCCTCACACTTGCATGACTGGCTTGGATTCACAGTCTCATTCTTCTCAGGCCAAGGATCCAGAGACTGTTCAAAACAAAAAAGATTCGCAAGTACTAAATCCCTCGTAAATTCTTAGTATACGTAAACACTTAATTCCAGACTGTTTTGAAGCAACGTGTGTGTGAACATGTGTGTGAAATGGCTTACCCAAAAGGCGAGAGTGGTCCTGAGGAGGAGGAGAAAGAAGAGTGTGGTGATCATTCTGATTCAGGTAGAATGTTTCTGCTTCAGCTGTCAACACCCTGTGCTGCTTTAAAGGATGATTATCATAACCCTAATAAATGATCAGCTGGTGTCTTCCCACAGTTCATTCCAAACAGCTGCAACCTCCTTGCATCCTAATCATTACCGATGTAATAAACTAGATGGTCTGTACACATCACATTGACTTTACATTTCTGAATAAAGTGTACAGGTGCATGATAATACACTTTCCCAAGCTTGTCATAATCTGACAGGATCACACACCCAGAGGAGAGGATTCCCTAGTGTTATCAGGGGAACACAGCACCTGAACTAAAGATCACCTACATGACTATTAATTTTTTGCTGGCAAGAGAAAAAAAAAAAAACAAGAGATAAAGAAAACAGCAAAAAAAAATGTATTACTTTATTTACTTCCATCACACTTAATCCGGCCCGAACGGCAAAATGCACCCATGCAATATATATATCAAAACATGTGTCTCGGCACCGTGAAGTGTGCTATTAATTTTATTGGCATTTCGCATTACCATGGCGACACAATTAGCCAAAAACCACACCAAAAAATCGTTTTGTTTTTAAATAAATGGGGCCAGGTCTACAAACAATCATGAAACTCACCTCACCTTTGACGCCTCGCCAAGAAGCCATACATTTACATAGAAACTTGGTTGAACTTTTGTATGTAGACACTTAAGTTGATATTTCGATGGTCAAAATGGCTTTTTGCTACGTTTTGTTTTCTCTTAATCTTTGATCAAGTGTCATAAGGATTTCTGAGTCACTTTGTGTATTTATAATGGGTGTCTATTGCATGGGATGTTCTGGGCTAGAGTGCGTGATGTCATCTTAGAGTTTGAGAAAAGAGAAGATTATCTTGGAAAAAGATTTTTTTAACTCGCTCCTACTACCATAAATTTCACTCTACACCAATAAATTTTACATCAAAACGGAGGAAAATGTGTGCTGGTGCTGACCATGTAACTTTTAAGTCAACAGCACTTGTAGAAGTGAAATGGCGAGCCTCTGACTGACAGCTGTACTGTAAATTACTACATAGAGGTCAATACAACATAGAGCTTTTTAAAATCATTTTAAGGGTCATTTTTAAATCGTGACTGTTTAAACAATTTTTACAGTACAACAAAATATCACTGTGTTTATCAAATTCTTAGCTCTCAAACGCTGTCAACCTCAGTGTAATGGGAAATACAGAAACTTTAAAAAGTGCGCCCATCTGATACTCGCCCTTTCTCTCTCTCTCTCTCTCTCTCTCTCTCTCTCTCTCTCTCTCCCCCACAGACACACACTTACACACACACAGCCCGCAAGACACTTTAAAAAGCGTGCATGACCCTCCCATACACACACAGTAGCCCGGAAACTTGGACAAAATGACTTTTTGTACTTTTAAAAGCTTCTTCTTCTTCTTCTTAATATTGTTATTATTAATATTTACTATTCTGAATAATAATATTACTATTCACTCATATATCGTTATAGTTATATTTAATACCACACTATACTCCTGTTGTTTTTGCGGTAGAGTTGTGTGAAGTGGATGTTGTCTGTTAGTTCTAAATTCTAAATGTCTGTGATACAGCTCACGTGGATTGGTTACTTAGCGTGGTGGATTTTTTAAAAATCATTTGAATGTAGAAATGTGTTGGGCCTATATGTCTTCATATAATACAATGTAGTAATGTTATTATGCATTTACAAAATACAATATATGAAGAGGTCTTTTCCAAAACGCCATTCTCCATTTCTATCATTTCAACATGAGAAATAAGATTTTTCTACCCACTGCCCAGTATCTTGACAACACCTTGGTTCTTTGTATTAATACTTTATTTAAATTGGTTTTAACACTCTCAACTAAACAATTCAAATTTGTTTGCCTGCCTCCCTGTGCCACAACTTGATATAGTTGACCAATCACCTTTTGAGGTATCTGCTCTCCTCCACTCATTTAGGGTTGTTTTCATGACCTGGCTTTCATTCCAAATTAATTGTATAGCCCTGGTATGGAGCTTGGTTAAACCTCACAATATTGGTTACAGTTAAAGCATATATGCTTTGATTCTTTGATTTATCACCACCTGTTTTGCCACAGCTACTTAGAAACCTGTGTAAACTGTGAGGAATTTTTCCGTGTTGTACAGTTCAGCACACCAGGTTTCACGCACACAGCAGTTGCAGCCACAAAATTTCTTCAGGAATTTTTCTAGTTATTATTATTATTATTATTATTATTTTTATTAATGATTCTCATCTGGACAGTTTCAGGTTCAGGGTGAATCTTATTCCAAGAACATTGGGTATTAGGTGGAAAACTTTTTGGGTAGGGTTTATATACAGTACCAGTCAAAAGTTTGGACACACCTTCTATTTCAGTTAGAATGAGTGGGTGTGTTCAGACCTTTGACTGGTACTGTATGTTATAGCGGCAATTGTTCTCTAACCAGACTCGGTTATGCTGCAATCCATGTACCCATAACTTTGAAAACTTTCTGCACTCAAAGTCTGCAATGAAAGTGATGGAACGGTTATTCAACTCAGAATTTGGAATTTTAAGAGCTTGGGCAACAACCAACCTGTCTGATGTTAGTCTGCTAATTTAAGCCCAATTAATATTAATAAAATATTTTATTATATATATATATATATATATATATATATAATTGTATAGCATAATGATAATAGTTACAATTTTATCCATATATCATTGTACAGTCGATCATTATTACATATCTGGATTATGAAATACAGGCTAGATTCATTAAAAATGCTCTGTATTTGTGTATTAAAATTACTGTCCTGGTCATTTTGATTTCTTATCAGCTTTTTGTTTTTTTATTTTCTTTTTCTTCCCATTGGAACCTTTTACAGAGGGTTGCTCAATGTGTAATGCAGGTCTTGATCTGGTCAGATGGTTGTCAGAAGAACTAATTTTGCTGGTTGCTTCAGTAGGACTCATAATAGAGATGATGCCCTGGGCTGATGCAGGTTTGGTTAGAGAAGGCAAAGACCTGCGATTGTCCATAAGGTTAGGCTGGGAGTAAGAGTGCATGGCTAGGGAACTCATGGGCCTGCCAAATGCAGCGTTCCCTATCATAGGAAGTTGGAAGTGCTCACTGCTCATGTTGGTGACAGAGTAACGGCTGCTGTTTGAAATGACGATGTGGTGCCAGGAACTAAGTGGAGTAGCAGAAAAGCGTTGAGGGCCTCTAGAATCCTCTTTAATTCCTCCTGGTGACATGACTATAGAGGTACGTGGAGTAACAGCCTCAACTGCCGACTGAAAAGTCTTGAGGATGCGCTCACTCTTCTGCTTCTCCTTCTTCTGACGGGATTCTACTTTGCGAATCTGACGCCGGTGGTCCCGCCTCATTTGCTTTCTTGTGTCAGCCAGGCCTCTGTAGGATGTCAACAAGGGGTTTCAATTAAGATGGAGGAGTGTATTTTCCTGCATCATTATTCTACACCATTAAATTGAGAATATCAATTTACCACTATTTTGTATTTGTTAGATATTAAAATACATAATATTATAATACTAGAGAAAATACAGTCAGAGACATATGAATGTCAAAAGGTAATGAGTTAATAATAATCATAAGAATCATAATAAGTGTGAATGGTTGTGTGTGTTGCCCTGTGATGGTCTGGTGCGCTGCTCGGGGTGTACCCCGCCTTCGCCCAGAGGTGGCTGAGATAGGCACCAGCCTCCCCACGACCCTAATAGTATTAAGCAGTTTTGCAAATTGATTGAATTAAAGAGCTCAGCTCACCTATAATCTACCATGCCTGTTCCTTCCCGGTCTAGTTTCTGGATGAGCTGTTCAAGCTGAAAACGATCAAGTGGAATGTTCGATTGCTGTAACAGTAAGTAACACCTTATAACTTTTGAAAAAACAAATAAACAAACAGCAAAATAAGGAATAAACATAGATGTTTAATGGGTGTTTAGAATAATTGAAAAAGGGCTGAATTGTCTAAAAGGCTACAGTTCTTCAAGCTTGTATTTTAAACATAAATATTACACATCATACTGTACTGTACATCCATTTTTATATTTTATGTATACTGAACTGAATTTATACTCCCTGGAGGGCTTTGTTGTTGTTATTGTTGGTTTTTGTTTTATTTTATGTCATTGTGCAAGATGAATTCATGAAATCGTGACAATGACACGTATAGTCTTATACCTGTACAGCCTTTCTGAATTCTGAGACAGGAACATGCATCGTCCCATCTTTATCAATTTTGCGGAAGAAATCCCACAACCGAAGTTTGCGCTGATCAAGATAATCCTGAGAAAAAAAAAAAAAAAAAACCCACAGCAAATAATACTGTTAGAAACTGAATGCAGAACTCAGCAGCCATTTTGATGTCTGTTTGAATTTTTCATTAACTATATTTATATTATACTGGAATATAATGTTTACCGTTTTCATAAGTTCATACACTCACCACATTGTTAGAAATAAACACATCTTGTGTACCTGAATGACCTTCATAGGGTCACGCCTCTTAGGAGGTTTTTTGGCAATAAATCCTCCAACACCAGCATAGTGCACCAGTAAAGCAGGGTGTTCTTGACACGTTAACCCCAAAAGCTGTACAAAGACTTCGTTCACAAGCACGTTCTAGTACACAAATAGTGTCATAAAGAGGTTGTTTAGTGCAATTGTTTATGAGCAGAACAAACAAAACAAGTAGGAATTGTATTTAATAACCTTTTACAATGATAGAGTTTAACTAAATAAGGGATATAATATGTACCACTGCACTGATGCCTGAGTTATGTTCCCTACTTTATTACTGTCCTTCATATCATTCATGAGACTCACACATATGTTGATCTCCTCCAGGGCTGTTTTCAAAGAGTTCCTTATGACACTGATCAAGGCCAAAGCACCTTCCACTGTTAGAGAATTATAAGCCAGCTGCAAGAACGTACAGCATTTGCACTTTGTGAACAGACTGCTTGTGAAAATGTAGCATTGAAAAACACGTCTTTACAAAGAACAAATACATTTGTGTCTAGGATTCAGGCCAGTTTCAAGATAATATATTAACAGAACACGTTCATTCAAGTGGAATATGTTTTACAGTGATTAATATCATCAAACACAGAAATATGTTCTGTCTCAAAACCAAAATACAAAGAAATGGAAAGAAGGCTCATCTGGTAAAGAACTTGAGTTATCTATTTAAAAAATTAGCTTAAAGGCAATCGGTCATGAAATGTAAAAAAAATATGTTGATTCAATTGATAGACTGAATGAAACTGAATAGGTGCCTTAACGCAGCCACATCAACCATATTTTAAATTAAATAAATAAGTGTTTTCCTATAAGAAAAAAATCACAACATAGCCTCACTCCACTGCCTGCCTATACATTTTAGGGTTCGTTTTTAAAATTATTTTATTTACTTTAAAAAATTTTTAATGGCCTTGCTGTTTCCTATCTCTCAAAGCTACTTCAGCCATATAGACCCACCCGCACGCTCAGGTCGGCTGATCAGCGGCTCCTGAGTGTGCCAAAAACTAAGCATAAACACAGAAGGGACCGTGCTTTCGCTGTTGTAGCTCTGAGATTGTGGAATGACTTGCCCGTGCACGCGAGACAGGCCTCCTTGTTATCAATTTTTTAAAATTATCTTAAAACACATTTATTCTTCCAGGCCTTTGGGACCTACTGAGGGTTTTATCTATTTTACATTTACATTTACAGAATTTGGCAGACACTCTTATCCAGAGCAATTGAGGGTTATGGGCCTTGCTGAAGGGCCCAACAGTGGTGATAGTGGGGATTGAACTGCTGACCTTTGGATCAGTAACCCATCACCTTAACCACTAAGCCACCACTGCCCTCAAAAAATAATTAATCAATCAATCAATCAATCAATCAATCAATTAATAATAATAATAATAATAATAATGATAATAATAATAAAAACTTGGATAATGCAGGTATCGATCTTGCTACCTCTTGCATGCTAAGCGAGCGCTCTAGCATTTGAGCTAACTCCCCTTATTTTGGTTTCTTATTACCGTATTTATTCATCCATCATTTTTATATGTATTTAATTTATACTTTTTTTTTTGTTTTAGTCCTCTGCACAGCACGTTGTTTCAACTGGTGTTCTTTACAGTGCTTTATAATTAAATGTGCATTGGATTGGCAAAAGACACCTGGCAAAGTATTTAACCATTTATGTATGGAGGGCCTAACCTCAGGTGGATGGGTGGTGTTACATTGCCAGGCATTGGTAATGAAAATCCATGTATGTACTTCATGTACATACTTCGTATGTATGTGTGGTCGACCTAGTTGTGATTTGATATGTTTAGCACTTATGCAAGGTTAAAGCATCTGGTTTCCTTTGAAATATCTCTGCTTACCTAATTTTTTGTTTAGTTTTACATTTATTTCATGCGACACTTTCTTAGTAATTACAGTATTTATTACACTGGACGTATTCGGTGTCAAACTCTTTGCCTTGTTATTGTTGTTGTTGTTGTTGTTGTTGTTGTTGTTGTAGGCAGTTGGCAATAAAAGTTTTACTCCTTCGTTATTAGCAAACAGAATCACATGAAATTTGGCAGACTTGCTCTTGTGGACAATAGCTAGAATTCCATGGAGTCCGATTTTGGATTTTTCGACCCGGAAGTAGTATGATGTCATAACTGAAAAATTCAATTTCCAACTGCTCCTTGAATGCATGGACAGAATTGAATGAAATTTGGCAACATTATATTACATAACAATGCCAACTATTCTGCAGGGTCATGTTGTCATGAAACTTAAGTCATACTCCTCTGTTATTACTGACCGTAATTTTGCAGTATTTTACTAGGTGACCTGATGAACAATTGTGTAGGGCCGGTTTTTTTTGGCATTACCAGCTATGTAGCTTGATCCGAATGCATCACAGATATACCTCTGGTGTGTAACTCTATTGAGCTTGTTTAATTTGTAATACTTATTTAATTATATATAGTTTCTCACGTGAACTACATTTTCTCGCTTTACTCATTTTGCTATGACAGTTTTTTTAACTTAACACTTAATTATGGTTTCTTTATTAGTAGGTTCTATTTATTTATATTCATGTATTTTTCAAAGACCAGTTATATTTTTATTATCGTTTTTGTTTTGTGACACACTTTGAGCTGCATTAAAATTTATAACAGGGCCTATGAAAAACATTATGATGATGATGATGATGAAAAACCAAACTGTTTCACACCCACCTTCAATGTTTTGAGGCTGTCGTTGGCCTCAAGACCTCTGCAAAGCATTCCGACTCCTTCATCACTGATGCGGTTGTTACTGACATCCAGGTAAACTAAAGTGTTGTTGAATTTCAGAGCTTCACCCAAAGCCAGTGCTCCTTCATCCCCGAAGCCGTTCCAAGAGAGGTTTAAGTGTTTCAGAGTCACATTGACCTAATGGACAGGAGGAAATTAAAATTTATGTACTCTTTTTGGTTTTCAAGCATAAAACATTTCAGACAGTTATTTGACAGTAGTACATCTTGAAGGCATCTGAGATCTGCTTCTGAGTCTACTGATGAAGCCCTTTAGATAAATGACCATACATTCTGTAATATTTAAACCAAGTGTATTTTACTACTATATTAGTTTTATGAATTTAATATTATATTATCTATTGGGTTAAATAAAATGACTCTATTATATAAACATTTAATGGTGTTTTTCTAAGTTATGTGTTGTTGTGTAGCATCTCATACTTTAAGTCCAGCACAGAAAGCAACAGCACCCTTCATTCGGAGGTGATTCCAGCTCAGATTAAGGACATCAACGCCCTCATTATTAGCTGTTTTAATATAATAAGAGTTGTATTAATCACACATACAATAGGTTAAACAAACACCACACACGTTTCCTCAATTGTATCTACCTAGCATTTGGCCGAAGTATTCGCCCGCTTTTCCACAGAATTTATTGTGACTCAGGTCTAACTCTTTTACTCTGTAGTTAATCTAAAAAGAAAGTTCAAGATTAGCACTTTTGAAAATCACAAGAATATTGTTTTTGCTTACCTTCATAATCAGCGGATTATGAACATACTGTAAAGGCTTCTGCAAACCATCTGGCATCGTCTTCAGAGAATTCATTTCCTACAGACAAACAGACAAAATATCTGTTTCTGAGAATGTGCTCAAGCTTTTTCTTAGATTTTTTTTTTATGTACTTGTATTGAAATGGTTAAATTATAAATAATACATTCAGGTCATCTGTTAACTTTTTATTGCCATATAAATGTTGCTGAGTCTCGACCAACCAGAGCAACAATGCCATGGAGATTACATGCTGTGATCAAGGCTAAATGCACTCCATGAACATTTTAGAGTGTGCAGTTTTTTGGCTCGGCAGTATATATTTTAAGTTAGAAAATGTATTTGTAATTTTTAATATTTATTTTTATCAGTGCCCTGTGATGATCCAGGGTGTACCCAGCCCTTATCCAGAGTCGACTGAGATGGATGCCAGCTTCTCCGTGACCCTAATTAGGATTAAGTGGTTCAGAAAATGAATGAATAAATGAATGAATGAATGAATGAATGAATGAATGAATGAATTTTTAACAATGTTATGATACTGATTGAGGGGTCACTTTAAAAGTACAACAGTGTTACTCAAGATATAAACTTATATTTTATCTATTTAATAATTTAGAAATAATTTATAAATCATATATTAAAAACTAGCTTAATAAGTACAAATTGTTTTAAGCAAATCGCTAATGTGTTTTTAATGTCCTTACACCATTAGCATGGCTGCTGGTTAACCACATTTTGTGTAATTTGTGTATAATCCTATGCTGAAAGCTCAACCGTAAATTTTTAACCCTGTTACTCATTATTATTATTATTATTATTATTATTATTATTATTATTATTATTATTATTATTATTTGGTACACCAATAATGGAATTCCTAAATTAAAAGAGTTTTAGTGAGTACCAGAAAGTCTGATGGATTTGATAGATGCATTGTCCACCAGCATCTTTGTGATATATTCAGCTCCTGCAGACCGAAGATGATTGTCCGAGAGATCCTATAGGATGGAGTGAGGATCATTAGATTTGCAGACTCTACTGGCCTCTACTGCACAAAAAATTATCTTGCACTCATTTAGCATTAGGGAATTTTATGCATACTATTATATATATATTAATAATAATTCATCTTAATAGCAATAATAATAATTATGTTTTATTGCATGCTCATTAATTATGAATATTAATGACACCTAAAATAAATGTTGATGCATTATAAACATTTGAATGAATAGGATTCTTAATACCAATAGTAATAATCAAGACAAAATTACCAAATTTTGTAAAGTAAAATTGGCCTTCAGCATTTCCACAAGATATCTTGCTCCCTCAGCCAGCAGAAAATTGTCAGCCAGTTCTAGCGTTGTTGTGTGGGTGTCAGTCTGTGCAGAATACAGTAATAACTTTCAGATGTAGTAAATATTATGTGTTAAAGGAAATTGCTCACAAAATGTAAAAGATTTGGTGGATTCAATTGATAAATTGAATGAAAAGGATACCCTGAGTGTTCTTCTAAGACTTGGGTGCCTTAACATGTTGACACCTTTGGGGCAGCCTAATGGGTAGAGAAGGGGGTTTGGGATCAAAAGATCGCAGATTCGATTCCCAAACCAGCAGGAAAAATGTGTGGCTGTGGTGGGAGTGAGCAGCACCTTCCCTTCCTCCACCTTCATGGCTGAAGTGCCCATGAGCAAGGCACCTATCCCATAATCGCTCTCCTGGCACCGCACTGTGTGGCAGCCCACTGCTTCGAGTGGACTTTGGATGGGTTGAACGCAGAAGCTAAATTTCCCTTGCATGATTAATACAGTATTTTAAAAATAAATAAATAAATAACAATATTATTAATAAACTAAATGAATGTTTCCCTATAAAGCTAAACTGAAAGTTGGGAGCCAGTGTTATTTACCATATATGGAAGGGGTCTGACTTTGGGTGGGTAGATAGTGTTACATGGGCACCACACATGTGCAATACATTTTCTCTTGGACCTAGGGAAGTCTGCGTAGGTACTGATAGCTCTGGTAAGTGCGTGCTGCAATCAAATAAGGCGTGGTTCAGTATGTTCAGCATCCCGGCAAGGATAAGGCTTCCGATTTCCTTTAAGCACACTAACATTCCATCATTTTCATTTATGCCTAGGATATATGAGATTGCCTTAGTGCTCAACACTCATTAACCCTGGAGTCAACTATTCATCTTCCTTACCACAAGAGCAATGGCCAGAGCTTTTCCTCCTAAAGGACCAAGACCATGGTGGTTGAGGTTGATAGTGGCACAACCAAGGTTTCTCAGGAAGTAGCTGACGGGTACGACACCCACCAGTTTACACGCCTGCAAGTACACCTCAGCCGTGGACATGTCTTTGTCAGTGCTCTCTCGCTCTATTATAAAAATGACATAAGGTGCCATAACAGATATACTAATCATATTTAAACAAAAAAAAAAAAAGAAGAAATAGTTAAGTTTACATACCCTCAGCTTCAGTGTCTGTATCCCACTCATCTTCTACTTTAGCCTCCCAAGCGCCGGCTCTCTCAGCCAGGGTAAGACAATCCAGTGACAATATGGACTCTTCCATATCCTCCAAGTCCAACCATACACTCGGAATTTCAGCTAAATTTGGCACAAACCACTAATTCCCCCAACACTTTAATATTTTTTTTTAACAGAACACCTCTGATGATGTGTTTATGTCGATGTTTTCTTAAGGATAAATTTAGAGTGTGCCTTAGCAACAGGAATACATGTGATACCCATGCTGCTTGTGGAAGAGCTTTCAATGCTAAGCCTATTGGACCATGCAGTCATCAAATATTCATTGTCTACGCAGGATGCAATCAATGATCGAATTTCTAGAGATGCAGTAGTAATTTTTATTTATAACACTGTTAATACAGGATACACTGTGTATCTAAATCTTTGGATCTAGTAACAACTATAGAGCAAATTTATAAATAAAGTTGCTATAAAATGCTTTATAATTCAGAAGACACAAACCAATGATATCCAGAGCTGTATTGAGAAATTGTCACAAATTGAATGACATACACAACCCCTGTTGCCTGCACCGTGGGCATCTTACTTTGCAGCAGTAAGTTCTGGACCATCTATGCTTGCACAACTTAATGAGATGACTTCACCGCATCCTGTCTATTTCATGGACTGATAAAGTCTCCAGTAATGCCATACTTGAAAGAGCAGGTATTCCCTCAATGTACACACTCCTCAGACAACAACGTCGAATGGAAGACGATCAAATCCCAAAGGACCTCCTGTATGGGGAGCTGGAACTTGGGTCGAGACCTGTTGGAAGACCTAGACTGTCCTTTAGATATGTCTGCACGAGAGACATGATTGCGATTGGCCTGCCCCCTGACAACTGCGAACCTCCTGCTGCAGATCAAAGCAAATGGAAGACCATGTGCAATCTGGCACTTCGAACTGGGGAGATAAAGCTGAATGCTGAAGCCGATGCAAAAAGAGCAAAGAGAAAGGCTGCTGCAAAGGCAGCAGCATCAGCACCAGTATCGTCTGACTACGTCTGTGGGGTCTGTGGGGTCTGTGGCTGTGTCTGTTGTTCAAAGATTGTGTGAAGTCAGTCGCCATAAGTGATGGACCATGTCCGACGATTGCCAACAACACATCGCCTTCAGCTGATGTGGGTTACACCTCACTTTCCAGCCCCACTTAAGTCGTTTGGAATCAGTTCACCAGCTCAGTCTGGACACTGCTGAGGTTGAAGCTGAACACAGTCAAATAATCTCTCAGATGTTGTAAGAGCTTCTGTGCTGTGTGACGTACTCCCAGCCTCATGCTCTCTGAGCAGGGCATAAGTGCTGTGTAGCAAAGAGAGTCTTTTTTTTAAACTCATTAAAATTTTTAGTATACACAGGAACACAAGAAAAACAAAGTAAAATGTGATTTTCATATTTTATTAATTTATTTTCAATTTTAAAGTGTGAAAATGATAACCCTGCCTGCTCCAAGTGACCATGACAAATGGTGAGTGTCCGTTTCCCCCATGGTACTTTTCTTTAAGGACATTATTGACTCGATGCATGTTAAACATACAAACACGATTAAAGGGTATCACAGATATTTACCATTAAGCAGAATATTTTATATATTATAGCTTTTAATATGGGTATAACTTTAGTTTAATTGATATGCTGGGAATCATAGATCCCTGTGTGGGTAACTCTAGCCATGGCTTCAGACGCATGTTAGGACAAGTTCAGCTGTAAAAGACAGTCTGACTGTGCAGTAAGATGCTGCACAAACCAAAACATCTTAAACATATGGTTACAAAACTCTTTTTCACATACATCAATGCTCCATAATAAACTATTTTTTATGGTATTAACAGTTTACTTGCAACAGTATCATCTTTGTCGAACCACTTAATCCTATGAGGGTCACGGGGAGGCTTGAGCCTATCTCAAGCAACACTGGAAGAAGGTGGGGGTACACCCTAAACGGCATGCAAGATCACTGCAGGGCCAACACCCACACACAACCATTCAAACTCACACCTAGGGGCAATCTGGAACAGCCAATTAGCCTAATGTGTATGTTTTTGGACTGTGGGAAGAAACTAGAGTACCCAGAGGAAACCCATGCAAGTATGGGGAGAACACAGAAACACCCGAGCCCGGGACTGAAACCCAGGACCTTCTAGCTGTGAAGCGGGCATAATAAGCACAATGCCACCACTTTGTGATCTCTACTCGGTAAATCACA
>JAQMYF010000023.1:41891765-41909624 GCA_030014195.1 Neosilurus mollespiculum
TCCCTGCTTAGACTGCTGCCTCCGCGACCCGGCCCCGGATAAGCGGAAGAAGATGATGATGATGATGATGATGAATATAATGAATATAATAATATAATATAATAATATAATATAATATAATATAATATAACATAATGAATAATATAATATAATATAATATAATATAATATAATATAATATAATATAATATAATATAATATAATATAATAATGGTGCTTAAATACAACACAAACAATAATTGATGCTTGACTCTAGCATGTCTCCATCCAGGATGCCTGACTATATTACCCATGATTCCGTGCTCTGGCCCATTCAGAGCGACTGTGTGAGTGACAGGCGCACTTTGATTAGCGTGTAGTAGACAAGTGCGCACTTTAATTCCCAGTGCCATATGAGACACGTGAGCGCGCGCACCCAAATAAACAAAGTTTTTTTCCTCCCTGTAATGCTCATGTCACTAATGATTAAGCCATGATTGCGAGCCTTATGTATTATGGGCTGTACCCGCTCACACGACTCTTCTTTAGGCTCTCAGGTAAGCTCGGGGCTCGGTTTCTTGTGTGCATGATCCAGGCTTTCACTCTTCTCTGCTAGCTCCAGCTAACTTTATCATTTTATCTCTAAGCTAACATCCCCGCTGTTTCCCTTTACATTTCGCACACTGCCGTTTATTATTCTCGTATGGGATTTAATAACTTGGTGTAACGTCACAGTCTCATTTGTATGTGTGTGTGTGTGTTTTAAACACACTTCATTTGTTAAGAAAACATGGTGCGCTAAATGCTAAGCACAGGTCCAAGCACAGCGCCATAGACATCCTATAATACTAGATTGGCCACTGGCGGAAAAGGTTTGTGACGCCATATTGGAAGTGTGATTGACACGGATTGCTTTGTAAGCAGTTTAATTTGGAGCATAAATTCATCCATTCATTCATTCATTTTCGGAACCGCTTAATCCTAATTAGGGCCACAGGGAGGCTTGCACCCATCTCAGCCGACTCTGGGCGAGGGCAGAGTACACCCTGGACAGCTTGCCAGGCCATCGCAGGGCAGTAACACACTGACAGCTATGCAGCCTACTCTTTACGAAAGTCAGCAATGGTTCCTTTACATGCCTCCCACCACAGACAGTGAGAAACATGGCCGGCCTTTGATAACCCAGTTAGCCGCGCTTCGGGGACAGCAGTTACATCCTGTTGATAGTGGGGCTTGAACCCCCGACTTTGGGATCAGTAATCCGGCGCCCTTCCACCGGGCCACCACTGCCCCTTAGAGCATACCTTTTGTTTAAAAAATTGTTTAAAGTTCATGTCTCTCCTATCTGAGGTATGCAATTTCATATATCTTATGTTAGTTACCGGGTGGCATAGTGGCGTCGTGGTTAGCACGTCTGCATCACAGCAAGAAGGTCCTGGGTTCAAGCCCCGGCTCAGGAGTTTCTCTGTAGAGTTTTCATGTTCTCCCCGTGCTTGAGTGGGTTTCCTCCCGAGAAATTTGGTCCCACAGCCCCAAATCATGCCTATTAGGCTGGTTGGCTGTTTTAGTTTGCTCTCTAGGTCTGTGAGTGTGAATGTTTGTGTGAGTCACATCTTTCACTTTTGTGGTTTCCCATAACGAATAATGTTGTGCTCAGTCCAGTGTGTCTGACTCTCAGTCTTGTAATACTGGTTTCCTCCCTTCTGTTTCTTCTTCCTTGCCTTGGTTCTCCTACTGGAGGATTAATCGAGACGAGCTCTCTCCCGTTGCTTCCTCTGCTCCGTTTCTCTTGCCATACTTTTCCGGATTTCCTTTTTGATGATTGATTTTTGCTCCTGTTTTCCCCAGGCTTGTTTTGACTCACATTTGTTCTTTTCTTGGGGCTTGTTTTGCGAATATACCTGCCAGTTCGTTTCAGTGTACACCCACCTGTGCAGGTACCCAAACTGATCTGACTTGTGTACCATTTTTCTGTGCTCTGTGTGTCCTTGTTAGCAGTTCATGGCTAAGATAATTCGGGGGGTGGATGTTGCTGAATTGTCCCCGAGTTTGAACCGATCCTGAGGCGAATAGTTATTCTAGCGAATACTATACAGGAACATAAGCGGAAAAAAAAATTATATATGTTGATGTTATCTCGAGTGGATAATGTTTTATCCAGAAAGAGTGGACCAATCAGATTGTGCCAGTCCTGTGCGTTATATACAAATGAAACTATTTATATTGTAATGTTGCAAAATGTGGTTCTTGGCATTCTTCACACTTCCAAGATGGCGGCAGCTTGGCACTATAGTTCTTATGCCAAGGTGATCTCATGCATATCTAGTATTATTGGATATCTATGCGCGACTCATTGTAGGGCCGTGTTCCAAATGGTGTCTTATTTCTTTTAAGATTGAATGTGGTTGTATATGAAAACTACTTGTACACACTATTTAGAGCACTCCTTTGCCAGTAGGGGGGTATTTGTAATTCGACCTTGTTTTGAGTAGCCTGGTCTTCCTCATGCAGTAGGAATTTAACTTTAATATAAATTGCTTTTGTTTTCATTCTGTAATGTTTTAAATAAACTAGCTCCCTGGGTTGCACTTGAGGTTTGTGTTTTAAATAAACATGCTGCCTTAAGTCAACACTAATATGTTAAATGAAAACAGAGTGTAAACTAAAAAAGCACTCGGAGAGCGCAGACCTCCACCAAGGCCGTTCAGTACCCCCATATGGTATTGTAAGAAATGAGGCATTTTTATAAATGCAACATTTGTTTATTATTTGAGCCCTACAGTGCAAACTTACTGCCATTTATATGATTGCATTGTGTATAGGGCCTTCTTTGAATAAGAGGCCTTGCGCTCGGATGAGGAAGTATTAATAACTGGATTATTTTTGTGATAATTGGCCTGAAAGCTGCTCAGAAAGGTAAAGGAATGAGATTACACCATCGAACACAAGCCTGGAAGTTGCTCTTCAGTTTGGTCCAAACACAGAAACTCGGAGGACTACGTCATCTGTGCTAAAAAATCTTTAAAATCAATAATCTGGATCACTGCCAAAATTTAGCTACTTGTTCCTTGTATCATTTCTGACTGATCCTGAAAATTTAATCAAAATCCGTTCATAAGTTTTTGAGTAATGTTGCTAACAAACAAACCAACGCCGGTGAAAACATAACCTCCTTGGCAGAGATAATAACACTGGGGTGACACCTAGTGCTACCTTTACTCAGAAGAGAATGAAACATCATTTGCAGAACAGCTTAATATTATTAGGGTTGCGGGGAGGCTGTGCCAATCTCAGCTGTCACCGGGCGAAGGCAGAGTACACCTCGCCAGACCATTGCAGGGCAACACACACACAACCACTCAACCATGTGCTGTGAACTGCTTTGTGCCAGATACCACTGCACACCCACAGAGGTCTTATGGAGTCCATGCCTGGATGGGTTAGCATCGTTTTGGTGACACAAGTAGGACCTACATAATAATGTTATGACTGATTAGTGCAGGGGTGTCCAATGTTATCTGCAAAGGCCCAGTGTGGGTGCAGGTTTTCACTTCGACCAAGCAGTAGCCACACCTTCTGCCAGTTTCAATCACTGATTTAAAAAAAACAAACAAGGGCTCCCGAGTGGCACATCGACAAGGTGCGCGACTATCAACCCGGAGATCACAAGTCCAAATTCGGATTGATGTCCAAAACAAGTCCAAATTCGGATGGCATACGCTCATTCACTCACAGAGATCACAACCTAGAGGTCACTCACGTCTGTGAGCTCATTCGTACGAGGGGGCGGATAGCGCTTTCCTTCCGAGTGTGTAGGCCGCCCCCGAATACGCATGCGCAGCAGTTCGAAAAGAGGCGGGCGGTAGCATCGCATGTCACGGAGGTGCTTATGCCCCTCTTTGGTCGGTGGTAGTCGTGTGATAGGGAAGGCAAAAAGTTGATGAGTGGAAATTGGATATGACTAAATTAGGGGAGAAAAATGGGGAAAAAATCCCAAAAAAACCCCAAAAACCCCACACTAGATTGCACATTAGTGTTTCGATTTTGCAGCCAATTGGCAGCCATCTTGGTTGCTTTAAGATCTCAAAATGGAACTGCTCAAAGCCAACACAGCTCAAAAACCTGAATATTTTATTCCTGATGGTCAGCATCCCTTAAATTCATATAACTTTACCAATGATTTCACTTTTTTAAAAAGATAAAATAAAAAAAGGAGGAGTTTTAAAAGAAATGTACACTTTGGATGTAATTATTTCCACCTTACCCTACTTTACCCTACTTTAACTTGTGGTCTCCCCAAGATGGCACCATCTGGCTTCAAGTTTTGCCACATACAAGCAATAGGCTACACGATCCAATCATTTTCTGAGATCAGTGGGTCACACATGCAGAAGGTGTGGTGGCTCCTGCATGGTTGAAGTGAAAACCTGCACCCATACCAGCCCGTTGTGGATAAGATTGGACACTCCTTGATTAGCATATCAAAGTATGTGGATCTATAGTCTCAACCAACCATACTGGGTCCAACTTGAGAGATTTCAAACAATTAGCAAATTACCTAACAATTAAAAAGGTAAAATTCTAAGAATTGGGGTAAAAATAAAGTATTTGTATGTAACCACCTTCTTCTTGTTGTTGTTGTTCCTGTAGTAAAAGTTTTAAAGTTTATGAAATGATTTATTATTTATTTTGGAGATTTTTGATTCTGAAGCATATACATTATAGAGAAGATGTACTTCAAATAAGTGGTGGTGTTTTTTTTAACAGATACTTGGCAGAAACAACATCCAGTGATTATTAATGGCAAAGCAGTGTGTGATGGTGGTGCACCTTCTTGCCAACGGCTTAATAAGCAGCAGACAGCTTTATTGGATCAGTGGTGCAGCTCTGGATCTGAAGCTTCTACACAGACCCAACGAGAAAAGGGCAAAGCCGAGGGACAGGTGGAGAGCAGATCTCTTCTTGAGATCCGAGAGGTGGCAGTGGAGCAGAAGAGCCAGACAGTGAAGGACAAAGAGAAGAAGATTCATTCAGAGGACCTGAAGGATCCTGATCTAGAATCAGTGATGGATTGGAAGGCGCGCTCTGTATCGGAATGGGACAGACTCCAGACGGTTGCTGATGAGCTCGACTGGAAGTCTGGGTTTGATGAGGAAACTCTGAGGTTTCAAGGGATGGGGACAGAAAGTGGAGGTGTCTCTTCATTTATGCCAGCAGGTGAGTTCTGGTGTCACTTGAATGCTTATCAGGCAGCTCCAACAAGCCAGCTGAAGCATGTTAGCTCCGGTAACCATGACCTTCTCAAAAGCCTCCAAGAATCCCAAGCTTGCACTAACAGAAACGAGTCCTTTCACCCAGCAGCAGATGGTGCTGAAGAGAGTGAGAATACAGTAGAGATATGGATGACTTCTGGTCTGTGTAGCAGTGAGAATGTGTGTGGTGATGACTTGGGCAGTGGAGGAACTGAAGCTCAGGTCAGTAATGCCGGTCTTGTGTATGACCTGAGTGCGCTGCTGGCAGACAACCATGCACAGTCCTTTACTGATTACATGTGGCTTCAGCCTGAACCCTCTTCTTGGCATTTTCCAGTGGGACATGGCCTGCCGGAGGTAGTCCCTTATCCCTTACAGTTCTCTGGCACAGACTATCATGGATTTCAAAAAAGTACAAATATTGAAGGTACTTTTTTCATAAATACTGCATTTAATTTCCTGCTAATCATTCATGCACCATTAAGACTTAATTTCACTGTTCAGTATTGATTTTTAACAGTCTTGCTGAAATGCCAAATTCAGTACTGGACTTACTCACTGATGTAGGCCAATATGGACCCCGACTTTAGATCGGCATGTTTGGGCATCGGTAGCATCATTAAATGCAGGTTATGTATAACACTAGTGCGCACCAAGTATCCGAGTTCTAACTTTATTACCAATGTGTTTTGCGTCCTAGTGATCTGGAGGATGTGGGAGGACCTCAGTAAAACATCCAGTCCCTGTATATCTCCTCACACAGCCTGTGTAGATCCTGGCTCTACTTTTGAATTCACTGTTATGTCCTACAACATTCTGGCCCAGGATCTGCTGGAAGCCAACTCCGAACTGTATGCACACTGCTCAGAGGACGTCCTAGCGTGGGAGAACCGTTTCCAGAACATTCTCAAAGAGCTACAGAGCTGGGAACCTGATGTAAGTTAAAGCTCAATACGAATTTCCTCACAACGGAAAGGTTCAGCCAAGGGCCTTTCTGTGTGGAGGTTGCACGTTCTCTCCATGCTCTCCATTTGGGTTTCCTCTGGGTGGTCTGGTTTCTTTTCACAGTCCAAAGACATGCACGCTGGGTAGGGATGTGAATCGAACAACAACTCACGATTCAATTCGATTCCGATTCTTGGGGTGACGAATCGATTCTTGATTCAAACCGATGTTTGATTCATAACCATTACAAACAAAGGGAGCCAATTTCACGAGTAACTACATTCTTCTATAAGCTGGAACGACTCTTCTATAAGAAAGAAAGAAATGATATTACTACACAGCTGGTTTTGTAGATGTACTGATCCGCTTTGCTCGTTCAGAGTCAGTTGGGAGTTTAGTGAAGTGATGGAGTGTGCGTTGGTCAGGAGTTGGTCGTGCTGCTGCTCCGTTTCTTTTAGTTCCGGGTGATGGTGTAAGGTGTGGGCTCGGGGATTTGAAGTGTTCCCAAAATACTTGACGTTTATTTTGCACATTTTGCACACGACATGTCATGTCAAGCTCCTTCTTACCTGGAAAATCCAAAGTGCAGCATTTTCCTTCAGCGAAGACTGCGCTGGCTGTATTTCTTTTCCCTCATCCATGTCAAAGCTAGACTAAAAGCTTTTTGGGGTTTTTTTTCGGTTCAAAAAAACACCATAGGGCTTATTTTGGGGGTAGGTCTTATTTCTAATTAACATTAACAGCCATTTCAATAAACAGGTGGGTGTGAACACAAAACTCTGCCTAGATAATAGGCAGAAGATAGAAGATAATTATCCCCATCATGCCCCTCAGTCTTGTTGTACAATACTTAACTTCCTCTTTTTCTCTCTCCTCCATGGCGCTGCTGTAAATGGTGCTGGCGCGCGTGCATTCACAGAAAATGAGGGGAGGAACAAAATATGGATTTAGCTAGGTCTTATTTTCGGGGTAGGGCTTATTTTGGACCGTCCTGCAGAAGAAAGTGTAGGTCTTATTACCGGGGAAACACGCTAGTTCTGTACCCGCCACTCACTGGAACGATTCACGGCGAAGGCCGTGTGTGGACAAACGGTACGTGTTGTGAGTAAGGTTGGAAATGCTCGAAAACACGTGATCTTAAAAATCGATTCTTGAAAATTTGAATTGATTCATAATGCTAATAAATAAGAATCGCGATTCAGACGTGAATCGATTTTTTTCCGGCACCTCTACAAAATACTGTATATACTGTGTGTGTGTGTATATATATGTACCTGACAGTAGTTCAAATTAAACATTTTTGGAAGTGTGGTGGTACAAAAGGCAAAGCTGAATACTTAATTTGTATGGTTTGGTAGAGGTTTGCACTCTCCACATGCTCTTCTTTTAGTACATTCATTATGGTTTAGTCTCACTGGGATTGACTTGTTTGAGGAACATTGTTTAAAAGTTTGCTTTTCCTACAAAGGAGGTTGGATATTTAACTAGACTGAAACCTTATTATACTGTGATGCTCCTGACCAGAAACCTGTACAACACACATAACCAATAACAATAGCACAGAAATATAACCCCCGCTGTACTGCATCTTGCTATACTTTAAACTGACATATTTTTATCTGTCTGTAACAGCATTGAACTGACAGATAAACAGAGCCATCTTTTAGCACTAACACTTAGCAATATCCATCCATCTGTCTATCTTCTGCCCAGTGTCCTGTGTTGATTTTGTTAAAATAAAACTTATCTGAATGTCTTTGCTTCAAAAAAATCGGAATCATAAATCAGTACAAGTTAAAAAAGATTGGAAAGTTTATTTTTACGCCATAGCGCCCAGCCCTAATATACAGTTTTGGACTGTTGAAGGAAACCAAAGGAAACCCACAGAAGCACAGACAGAACATTCAAACTCCACACTGATACACACTAGTCCGCTGAAAGTTTCAAACCCAGAACCTTCCCGCTGTGTGTTGACAGTACAACCACTGACAGACCACCATGCCGTCCATACCGCCCAATATTTCTGGGTTATACATTACCCCATTTTTCTAAATAATACAAGTATTCTGTTAAATCCTATTTATTATTTAATGTGGAGGAGAAGTCGGGGGTGTCAGGTGCCACTGGGGGAGCTGTGCGTTTTGGACCCATGAACTGTTCGAAGGCCTATGGCCTGTCGGTCTGAATTGTCATAATGTCGTAATATATTTGGTCGTCCATGAATCTTATGCAAATTGCTGGACTTCCCTATCACACACACTCGAATTAATTATTTATTTTAACAGCATGAATATGAAAATTAATACAGAAATTGTAATATATTTAAAATGAGTGATCATATTTCCTTTATTTAAAGACTTCTGTAATCCTGAAATGGAGAACTGTCCAATGAAGTCATCTCTAATTAAATTTATACTTAAATCGTTAATGATTATACCTATAAAAGAGCAATTGTATGATTTACTGTAGTATTTGATTGGTTTCAAATAATTGAATGGTTTATGTGACTACTGTATGAGTAGTTGATTCACTGAAGTGAGTGTAAGATTATTTTATTTCAGCCATTCCACTGTGTACGAGTATTGCTCATCTGACCTTGAACACGGAACACTGGAACAAAATGTCAGACCTTGAAAAGGGACAAAACGTCCGTCCTAAGCGATAGGGGGCATCGAGTCCAGACCCTTCAGGTCAACTTGACATATGATGTCATTTCTCAGAAAAAAGCAATAGTTAACAAGGGGTCTCGATGAACCAATCAGAGATGACGTATATTATGTCATTCTGTCATTTCTTGGAAACAGAGTCAGAGGGACCAATCAGAGTCTAGGGCTAGAGGATGGTCCAATCAGAGTGGAATGGACACTATATGAGCAAATGCAGAGCTGGTACCAGCACCAGTACATATACAGTACATCTACAGCAGCCTTACTGATTAAATAAGTGAAGTTTACTGTCACATACTGTCAGATTAAATGAATACTGTGTAGAGCTGACAGCTACACACACTAAATCTTGCCCTTGATGATGCTGACATCTGATGTTGCTGGAATTGTACAGAAAGTCTACTTACACCAAGCAGCTGAGGTCTGCCAGGTCATCGATGAAATCAAACAGCTGGCTTATGTCATATGTGATTGATGGACTGTTAGGATTCATTCTCTTTAGGTGCTCTTCATACATTTTACACACTCCTGCTCAAAGAAAACATCTTAGATAAGTACAGAAGTAGTGTATATAGTATTTTTATTCTCATATGTCTTCAGTCAATTCTCTACAGACCAGCCATATCATAAATGAAAATAATCTTAAGGTACAATATTTATCTAAATAATATTTTACCTTCCATGCACTCATTAACAGATTCATAATCAGCATATGTCCTTCCTTCTGGTCTCTTGGTGGGCTGAACCAGTAGAATAGTATGGGACTGCAATACAAACCATTTACACTGATGTTAGTAAAATCCAGACAATCATAATAATACACTGTTGTTAATTCAACTGTAAAAAGTTAAAAGTTCAAGCCTGAATGACCCACAATTTAAACTTAATAATTATATGAATTTCAATAAAGTACAAGAATTATTATATAATGAAATTCCTAGAGGTATTTTTGAATAATCATCATCATCACTTCGCTTACTCCGGGGTCGGGTCATAGAGGCAGCAGCCTAAGCAGTGAGGTCCAGATGTCCCTCTCCCCACCCATTTCCTCCAGCTTATCCAGGGGAAACTGAGGCGTTCCCAGACCAGCCGAGAGACATAGTCCCTTCAGCGTGTTCGGGGTTGACCCCGGGGTTTCTTCCTGGTTGTTGTAATCAGATGCCCGAGCCACCTCAATTGGCTCCTCTCAACGTGGAGGAGCAGGGGTTCTACTCCGAGCTCCTCCCGGATGGCCGAGGTTCTCACCCTATCTCTGAGGGACAGCCCTGCCACCCTGGAAAGGAAGCTCATTTCAGCTGCCTGTATCCACAATTTTGTTCTTTCGGTCACTACCCAAAGCTCATGACCATAGGTGAGGGTAGGAATGTAGATTGATTGGTAAAGTGAGAGCTTTGCCTTCCGGCTAGAGCTCCCTCTTCCCCACGATGGACCAGTACAAGCTCCGCTTTTTAGGATTAAACTTTTTTTTTAATGTATAACTTTTTCAAATTTTAATTTGATTTAATACATTACAGCATTCTTCACATACTCTAACTAAAACATTTAACTTGATTTTCTGATCAACTATGAAAAAAGAAAACTTCCATTCTTACTCAGGAGTGATATATAGGATGGCGTTAACATTGCTGTGCACTAATACTTCTAGTAGTTGTTACTTTATAGTGTAATGCACTTCAGCTATATCAGCATAAACACCTTAGTTGTTTAAAGCTATAACACTGACCATACACTTTTCTATTTTGATATAGTAAGTACATCACACTAATACTTGATAATGTTAGAGCTGTACCGTGAGATCCAAAACACAATCTTTCATAAAGGCATCAAAAAATATATAATTTCCACCGCCTGAAGGTGTATCTCGGGCAAAGGCATTGTTATCATCGCCATTTGTTTGTCTGTTTGTGAACTATTTCCTAATAGTGATTCAGTAAAACTACTGAATAGATTTCAGCTAGACACGGTCAATATGTTACCCCACCAGAGTCCTGGAAATTAATTGTTTTTGGAAGGTCAAAGTCAAAGCCCAGTATCACAGCAAGGTGGAAAATTTCTCCCTATTCTTGAACATGGGGCACGATTTTGGGATATTCATTAGATGCCCACTAGGGGGAGACATTATTATAGCAAGAAGTTTATGAAACCTGCAGTCTTAGCCAGATATTTCAGGTTAATCAGTGCAATTGTCACTATTATCCATATACAGACTGGTGGAAGTACCTGGCACTCCAAGAGTGCCCCCTCTTGTTCCTAATTTAGACTTTCTACTTCTGAGTTACAATATATAGAAAACAGTTTACTGTCAACTGATCATAACATGCATGTGTGTGTGTTGAAACTTCCATTTCAGATTATTTGGTCCCCCTTTTATAATAACCTGCCATCTACTGGGAAGACTTCCCACCACAGTGTTTCTTACATAGCTGTGAGGATTCACTTATTCATCCACAAGATCATAATGTCAAGTTCACACTTCAAGACAACAAGAAAGCACTTAAGTGTCAGTCAGCAATAATCTTAAATCCACTTGAGATCTTCTACTCCAACCATGGAAAAACCCCATAAAAAAGTTCTGGAATCTGATCAAGAGGAAGACAGATGGTAACAAACAAAACTGAGCTGATTGAATTTTTGCATCAGGAGGGGCATAAAGTTACCTGAGACCGACATGAAAGACTGGTGGAGAGCATGCCAAGAGGCATGAAAGGTTATTCCAGCAAATATTGTTTTCTGAAGTCATCCAAAGTAAAACATTAGTATTGTAATGTTTAAAATTATATTATATTATAATTATATAAAATTATATTATATTATATAATATTGTCCCCCATGGAAAACTGACCTGCAGATTACTTTACTATTATAGAACAGTGACCCACCCTATAGAAAAGTTACTAACCTAAAGATTTTGTATATAAATAATAAATAAGAACACATGCATGCTAACCCTGGGGCGCATAACCCCAATCCAAATGCTCATACACCTCACACAAAAAAGGTGGAAAAGATAGAGTGCTTTGCATATTAGCAAAATGTCGTGATTTTTTTTCTTGAGATGTTGGTGACTTGAACATGTTAGAAGTTAAATTACTGTGCTTACTATGACTATGTTGAGGTTGTGACCAATCACTGATCACCACTATTTGTCCCACCCTTTTGCTTTTGTGCTTTGTTTTAAATTCTCTTTTTGGAGATGTCAAAATAAGCAAGTTAATTTTTTCCTCTCTTGTTACTCACAGTTACCACCTCTTTTGGTCTGCACTCTTGATAGACAGCTTAGATTTTCCTGTATAATAGTTTGTTCACAGTGCCCTATTACCCTAAATTACATCTTTCTCTAAAAAATTATTTATTCGATAGTGTATTATTTATATATTTATAGGAGGATATTCCATTAATTGTAATAAATAAATATAGCAGTAATTTCTGGGGACCAAGCGAGGACAGAGAGAGAGAGCCAGAGAGAGCGAGAGAGACAGAGAGAGAGAGGAATGTGGAGGATTGCTTAAAGAAGACAGATAAAAGGAATACAGTAGAGAATATAGACAGGGACAGAGTGATGAAGACATGTGATGAAGTATAAGTGGTGATGAAAATTATTTCAAATGATGCCATATTTACATTAAGAATACTGATGGAGAAGTTCAGAACAGGTGAGAAGGAGTTGCACTACATGCTTGTGAACTTGGAGAAAACATACAACAGTGTGCTAAGAGAGGAGTTATGGTACTGTATGAGGCAGTGAGGAGTGGCAGAGAAGTACTTATGCGAGGGTGGTACAGGACATGTATGAGGACAGTCTGACAGCCATCCAAATAAAGAGAGTAATGAAGAGCACAAGCGGTGATGGAGAGAGGAGTGATGATGAAGAGGAGTGATGAAGGAGTAATGAAGAGGAGGGCAAGGATTAAGTGGTCATGATGTCCCAGAGAGGGGTATGAATCTGTGGAGAAAGTAATGATGTCACAGAGAAAAAGCGATGTCACAGAAAGTGGCTTTTTGCCATAAAAGGTGATTTTTGCCACAATCTGATTGGCTGGCCTTCTCAGAGGTCTTAGACATTATCCCAAGTGTATAATATCCAAGCACAAGACAGGAATCTATTTATTGGCCAAGGTGAGTCTGACGATAGACAGTGATATGTCTCCTTTCAGCTTGTAAATATTGGGCTTGACCAAAAAAAAAAAAAAAAAAAAAATCAGTTGACTGGTGGCAAATTGACTGGGCCGATTTACAGCTCTGTAGTTTTCATATGTGAGTATGCATTACTTATTTATGTGTGGGGTTTTTTCCTTATGAACTCTGTTAAGAGGACTTCCAGTACATGTATTAAGGCAGTGACGGCTCAGCGGTTAATGCTCTAGATTAGTGATCCAAAGGTCAGGGGTTCAAGCCACAGTACCACCAATCTGTCACTGTTGGGCCCTTGACAGGGGGCCCTTAAGCCTCAATTACCCAGATGATTAAAAAATGATAAACGTAAGTTGCTCTGGCTAAGGCCAAAATGCTGTGAATGTATTTCTTACATCTATTATATTCATATATTTCTTACACCTTTATCATGTAATCATCATGGATAGACACAATAAAGTCATGATATTTCTACAGGGTTTTTATTTATATTTCTTGGAACAAATCCATTTTAAACATTAATGTAATATTAATTAACTATTAAATAACAATTAAAAATGTCACTTTAAAAAGCTTGAGAACTCACAGAGGCAGAATTTGCTCTAACAGAATGAAGTCAGACTTTAAAAACCCTCAGCACAGAATATGCAGTAAACCACCACACACCGGACAAGGATTTGCTCAAATATACTTTTAAATCCAATGTCGTTCACCTGTTCTGCCATGTTTTTAAACAGATCACCATTCCATGTTTTCATCCATGTGTTTAAAAATATTTAATGTTTAATATTTATAATAACTTTTTCAGCTGGCACAACATAAACTCTGAGTCTCTGTCAGTCCAAAAATGGCACTAGACATAACTCCTTGATCTATTTATGATTCGCATTCTGTTATTACTGGGTCAAAGCCTGCGGCCAGAATTGAGCAACATGCACAAAGCGCCGGGTCCAGCTGAATATATATTTTTTTATTGTCCCACATTTGAAATTTAGCTCTGCATTTAACCGATCCAGTGTGAACACACACACAGGAGCAGTGGGCAGCCACATTGCGCCATCCGGAGAGTAGGGGTTAGGTGCCTTGCTCAAGGACACTTCAGCCATGTAGGTGGAGGAAGGGGAGGGGCCACCACCACACGTTTTTCCTGCTGGCCCAGGAATCGCACCAGCGACCTTTCTGTCCCAAACACACTTCTCAAACCATTAAGTCATGGCTGCAAATCAAGCTATCTGGGTGTGTTAGTCCAGCTTTGAGAAAGTCGATTTGGTACAATTTCAACTGGACGATCATTTTTACATGTATTTTAAAAGTCAACTTTCAGTGAGACTAACATAATAATACAACTTTTTCTAATGTTATCTAAATGTACTGACTGTCAGGCTTTAAAATGAAAATAAATATGTCATAAAATTCTAGTTTTAGTTTGTTTTACTTGTGTTTCCGTGTAGGACATACTAGAACTTTGAATGAGTGTAGAAACACTGTTACACAGCACTCGTGTGGTATGAGTTACCTCGTGTGCATTGTCATGCATTAAAAATGGAAAAATAAACCATAAACACCCCTGTCCTAATTTGTCTGTGAAGCTTCTCAGTCCTCCAGGTCGTGGTAAATCGTAGGTGCTAAAAGAAGGAAACTGGGATTGCTTGAAGTTATTGAAGATGTTTCACCTCTGATTTAGTCTGTTTAAAACTAAGCCAAAATAAGCCTGTCTTAGTTTGCTTTTCTTGTGTTTCTGATAGTATACTAAAACTGTGAATAAGTTTAAAACTTTACTGGTGCAGCTGAAGTTTTCCTGTACCGTGTAAGTTACACAGCACATAGCTCAGCTCCGAGCATGCAGACCTCACCTGACCTGCTTCAGTCATGGTTTAAATATATAAAAATAAACTATAAAAGTCGCCATTCACTTTGCTTTTTAGGGTGCCGTGTAATAAACACTACAACAAATTTTCACCTCAGGTTCGGTGGATGTCACTAAACAGAATCATTATCTAAGATTGCAGGTTGAAGTGACTATTCAGTGCCATCACCTCACATTCTGTTTGAAATGTCTGCGTGTGTGTGTGTGTGTGTGTGTGTGTGTGTGTGTGTGTGTGTTATTAAAGTCAAATCATTTCAGGATGTAGACCAGAGCCTCCCAACCCACCCTGGTCCTGGAGGATCCCCTGTCCTGAACATTTCAGTGTTGTCCTTGCTCTGTCACATCCACTTCAAGTCATGAAGAGCTAATTACTTAAATCAGGTGTGTTGGGAACCATTAAAACACCACCCTGTTTAAGGCAGGGGGTCCTATCCAGCTCCAGGGTTGGGAACCTCTGATGTGCTGTAAATATATTCAGAAAAACCGTCTCCTGTAGAGATAATATAGATATTAGCAGTAGTATGTATGCATATATATATATGTATGTATGTATGTATGTATGTATGTGTGTGTAATAATAGCAGGCTAGCTGTGCTAAATATTACATCCCCCATTCATTTATTTACATTTTTTGGAAGTTTGCTCGCACTGTTTATATATTACAGGAGAACTGTATAATATTAAGCGACATGTTTCGAAAGAGTTTAATAACTAACCATATTTAAAAGAGCTGCTCCGAGATCCAGAAAAGCACACCGCCTTACTTTCCCAAACACTACAAACAGCAGTACTAAACTTCCGGTTTACTACAGTGTCAAAATAAGAGTCTCTCTATTTTTACTACTACTACACTGTATTATCATTTAATTTCTATGATTAATTCAAATGGAGCAGTGGTGGGGGAGCTGGTGGTAAGGTGCTGGATTACTGATCCCAAGGTCGAAGGTTCAAGCCCCACTATCAACAGGATGTCACTGCTGTCCCCCCAGTGCAGCTAACTGGGTTATCAAATGCAGGCCATGTTTCCCACTGTCTATGGTGAGAGGCATGTAAAAGAACCATTGCTGATTTTCATCAAGAGGAGGCTGCGTTGCCGTCAGTGTGTTTCTGCCCTGCGATGGCCTGGCGAGCTGTCTAGGGTGTCGGCTGAGATGGGCGCCAGCCTCCCCGCAACCCTAATATAGGATTAAGCGGTTCCGAAAATGAATGAATGAATAATGACAGCGATGCTCTGCGGAGCTCCATAATTATGCAAATGTCATAAAGCCATGAGCTCGATGTTATTGACATGTCCGTGCTCGTGCCCACAGAGACAACCCAATAAATGAAGAATAATATGGTGCTCACATCACCACTGTCCATGTTGAGTGCACTTGGTCTTCACAAAACATTGTCTTATTTAGTCAGTGATTTTTCTTCTTGAGGAGAAATAAGTTTTCGAATACCATCGAAAAGACAGTAAGATATATTATGGCTGTTTCATTAATGAAAAAAATGCAGACATTTTCAGAGCTCTGCTTTTAGGCAGTGCCTAAATATCTATATTAACAATAACAGTAAAACATATGCACTAAAAAATCAAGTAAAAGAAATTGCCATCTGTAACATGGTGGGAATACAATAGCTATAATTTTTATTTTTGAAAATGTATTTAATAGTCTAATATTTTTGTTTGTTATTTCTGTCTCCACAAAACCCCTCTAGAACATATATAGTATCAGTTATGCAAACCCGAAACCATAGGCCCTCTTGTTACACAGACATGCTTAAAAACCTTTATTGTGAAATTTGTTCTGTAGTTTTTTGGTAAGTTTCGTCATTGCGCCTTACTGTGAGTGGGCGCCCTCTAGTGGATGTATTGTAATGCATTCCTCTTAGAGAAAAATTATTATATCCGGACATATGCACTGGATTTGTTGATTAAAAAAAGAAAGAAAGAAAGAAATAAGAATTATATAAATCGTAGAATTTACGTAAAATTAGAAAGTTCATCCATGGCTTTGAAGGCAGCACGGTGGTGTAATGGTTAGCACATCCGCGTCATAGCAAGAGGGTCCCGGGTTCAAGTCCTGCGATGGACTGGCAGGCTGTTCAGGGTGTACCCCGCCTTCTACCAGAGTCGTCTGAGATCTAGTACGATTTAGCGGTTCAACAAATGAATGAATTGATTATACACAGTACCCTCCACCATTATTGGCGTCCCTTGTAAAGCTTAGTACAAGGGGTTCAAAAAATACACAGTTTAGTGAAGAGTTGGCCCAGAGGTGGCTGAGATGCTCCAGCCTCCAACATCCACCAAGCTTAATGCATATAATTGTTTTAGTATATACTACACAGGAACATAAGCAGAAAAAAGAACAATTCGATTTTATAGTTTATTTTTACATTATTGAAAATGAATGCAGGTGAGTGCCGAGAATGTGCACGAGCAGGTACATAGTCTAAGAGCTGTACACTGGTGTCCCTTTAAGCCCTTTTCAGAGTTTTAATTGTATATAATGTGCAGAAACAGAAAGAAAATCAAACTAAAATGAGATTATTATAGATTCCATTTACGTATTTGAACCATGACAGAAAAGATCAGGTAGGTGGGCTCTGCATTTTGAGCTAACAGCACTTTATTCTACCAGCATGTGTTTAGCCTACTCATTCAGAGTTACAGATAGTCCACCAATCAGACTGAGCTTTTCCCATGTAGTATAATTACTATTATCAAAATAATCCCCTTGGTTTGGTCTTGGTTTTAGCCTTACTGCTGGTCACAGTGTATGTCAGCTGTGTCCTTATGATATAGCTTCAGGATTCAAGGTTTATTGTTGTTGTCAACAAACCTATTATTTATTATTATGAACAACAAAAGCTGTAGTTGCATATTTAATGCATAAAAACACAAACAGTGCTCCTAACCACCCCAAAGTAAACTTAGACTTAGACTTAGCTTTATTGTCATTCAGATATACAGGTGTATACAGAACGAAATGTCGTTGCATTTGCTCGCTACAGTATAAGAAATGAAAAAA
>JAQMYF010000023.1:41909724-41939280 GCA_030014195.1 Neosilurus mollespiculum
ATCGATTCTTGAAAATTTTAATCGATTCATAATGCTAATAAATAAGAATCGCGATTCAGACGTGAATCGATTTTTTTTTCCGGCACCCCTAACGCTGGGGAAACAGGGTACTCTAAACTACCCATAGGTGTGAATGTGTTAGCTCTGCAGTAGACTGGTGATCTGTTCAGTGTGTACCCCGCCTTTCACCTGAAGTCAGCTGGGATTGGCTCTAGCTTCCCCCATCTCCCCCATCGTCCTGTTGGATAAGTGCTATAGATAGTGAATGGGTGGGTATATTTATGCATGAATAGTTACTAAAGTATGTATAGATGACAGGAAAGGATGAAAAAATCTTGTCTAAAAGGTGAAGCAGTCAGGCTACAGAAACGTCTGTTCGATTTCAATTTGTATTTGTTTCCTTTTTTAATTCTTTCTCTGTATGTTGTTACGTGTGCAGATTATTTGTCTTCAAGAGGTGCAAGAGAATCACTTCCAAGAGCAGATGTCTCCAGCCCTGATTGAAATGGGTGAGAACTTTTTATAGTGCTACAGCCTTATACTGAAGGGACGACGACGGTGACCGTATTGTATACCAAATATTGCTTAAATAAAAATGGAAACATTGCGATCACATAAGAATTTACACCCATTGCTGTGAGGCGCAACCATTTTACCACCAGATGCCCAATAATTAGTTTTAGTCTATACTACACTGGAGCGGTGCGTTCTGATTGGTCCGCTGTGTAAACCAAACTCATTATTCCGAGTAGATAATGCTTGCATTAAAATGACATGCACTCACTGTTTGTTACAGACACTTGGAGCAAGTGGTGTAATCATTTCATTCATTCATTCATTCATTTTCTGAACCGCTTAATCCTAATTCGGGTTTATTCGAGGCTGGCACCCATCTCAGCCGACTCTGGGCGAGGGCAGGGTACACCCTGGACAGCTCGCCAGGCCATCGCAGGGCGTGTAATCATTTTCCACTTAAAAATAGGAAAGAAAACAAAAGCCAAACTAACACTAAAACACCTTTCCAGACTTTACTTTAGTTTTTATTACTTTACTTGCATTTTGGATGAGTACGTTAAGTGAACAGGAACAGACATTGTTAGCTAATAATTGGTCAAATTTAAAAAAAAAGTTGTAGTAATTGGTTAAAATTGCAAGGTTGAGCATGTGCGTGAGGATCGGTTGAATTTGCTTGATCTGATGCGATCACGACATCGTAAATTCCTGCAGCGACTGACTTTACTCATCTTGATTTAGTTTGCTTGTAATTTTTAGTGTCATATACTTGAACTCTTATAGAGACTCGCATGTGCACACAAGCTCACAAAAAAATAATAATTATAATAATAAACAATTATATACCTCAGGCTGGGAGGATGTCGCTGACTTATAGTCCTGCAGGCTCGCGGACTATTCAGTGACATCCACCTTGCCCTCCGTGCAACATATGTTAAGTCTGGAGTTGAATTGGGTGTAAAGTGTCACATGATCTTTCCAGCCCCGGAATTTGTTAAATAACCTACCAAAAAAATAAACATGATGAAATTAAAGGTTCTATTGACGCCATCTGGGACAAAATTCTGGAAAAGTATAATCAGACACGATCTACGAAGGTTAGTGACCTGCTTAAAAGTGCATTCGCCAGAGAAGCGTTACAATCTGTTTTGTGTAGCTTCATGACATATTATTTCAGTTTTAGGATTTGACTAATGAGTTGCTTGGTGTGTAGTGTTTTGGAAACCATCTTCCTGCATGATCATTATCACTAAGTCTAGCTCACTTTCCTCCCTAGGATATGACTGCGTGTACAAACGCCGCACAGGCACCAAAACAGACGGCTGTGCGGTGTGCTACAACACTAAGCGTTTTACGACCCTTTCTGTAGCCCTGCTTGAGTTCAAACGTCACGACTCAGAACTGTTGGACCGGGATAACGTGGGCATCGTGCTGCTCCTTCAGCCAGTCACAGCACATGGTGAAGCCATTACGTACCGACCCATCTGTGTGGCCAACACACACCTGCTGTACAACCCCAGGAGGGGGGATGTGAAACTGGCCCAGCTGGCCATCATGCTGGCAGAGATTGACAGCCTGGTCAAGCTGTATAAGGTCAAAGGGCTTGAGTGTGAGATCATTCTGTGTGGGGACTTCAACTCCTTGCCCAACATGCCGCTGTATCAGCTGATCGTCACGGGCCAGCTCTACTACCACGGACTACCAAATTGGATGGTGCGTCTCAGTCCTTAAGGGTTAATGTTTAAGGTTTATCCTATTATTATTATTATTATTATTATATTAGTTATTTATCAATTTATTTTTTCTCCTTATTTTTTCCTTACATTTCACAATAATCCACATGCATCATAGTTGCAGAATGTGTTCTCTTAATTACAAACCCTATCACTTTTATCACCCAATAAACGATCCTCTTTCCAAGTCATGTAGATCTTTTTACCTTGCCATTTGAACCCAAAATCAAAAGCAGTTATGCTACAGGATGTGGTGCTATTTTAATTGCATGAAGCAGTGCACTTGTGTAGACTTATCTGTAATATTCACTATGAGTACATTCATTCATTTGCCGAACAACATAATCTTACTAGGGTCATGAGGATGCTGGAGCCTATCTCAGCCGACTGTGGGCGAAGGTGGGGTACACTGAACCGCTCACCAGTTCATCGCAGGGCGTACACGCACAACCATTCACACTTACACCCAGGGGCAATTTAGAATAGCCAGTAAGCCTAATTTGCCTGTTTTTGGACTGTGGAAGGAAACTGGATAACCCGGAGGAAACCCACACAAGCACGGGGGGACAACATTCAGACTCCACACAGAAACGCCCATGTTGGGCTCCTGAGTGGCGCATCAACCCGGAGATCACAAGTTCGAATCCGGATTGATGCCACAGCCATCCGTGACCGGGAGTCCATGGGAGCTAACTGGCCGAGCTCTCACAGGAGGGAGGGATGGCATACGCTCACTTCCCTGTCACTCACAGTGATCACCAGTCAATCTTGGGCATCTGTGAGCTCATTCGTATGAGGGGACGAATAGCGCTTTCCCTCCAAGTGTGTTAGGCCGCCCCCAAATACGCATGCGCTGCAGTTCGAAAAAATGCGGGTGGCAGCATCGCATATCTCGGAGGGGGCGTGTGCATGATTGGCGGGAATTGGATACGAATAAAATTAGTAAGGAAAAAAAAAATTTACAAAAAATAAAAAGAAACGCCCATGTTGAGCCCAGGACTCAAACCCAGGACTTTCTAGCTGTTAGGCAGACATGCTAAGCGTTACACTACCGTGCCAGTATAAGTACATGCAAGAACTAGTTCATAAAGAGTTCCAGGTAATTTCAGTGCAAATTTACACCCCCTTTCTCTCTCTCTTTTTTTTTTTAATTATTATTTTAGTAAATTACTGTACTGTTAACAGCATACCGACTTATTCAGAAGGTACTATAGAATGCTCTCCACCAGAGGAAGTACAGGAAGAGGAACTGTTGTAATGATTAAGAACTAAGTGTCTTGTTGGCATGTTTAATTGCAGGTGTCTGGTCAGGAGGACTTGTCCTACAAAACCCATCACCGGCGGCTCTACGCACCTTTGTGGCCCAGCAGCTTGGGTATCAACGATAACTGTCAGTACTATAATGTTAGTGAGCCTCGAAGCAAAGAATCAGGTCAGCAGATGTGTTTCCTGAATTTTTCTCTATGAGTGTAGATTTAGTATTAAAGGGAAGTTCCTTTTTTAAAATTGATGCGTGTGCGTATCCTGCTGTCGGTGTGCAGCTCCATATTAAGGCATATGTGTTGCTGAATGTGTGAGTGCAGCTATATTTATTCTCTCAGCAGGGAAACTGCAGTACAATCATGACTTCCTGCGGCAGCTGCGTTATTGCCCAGCAGCCTGTATACGACCCCCTGACCTGGAGCTCATACCAGGTGTCAGCGACAACACTCCAAGTAACTATCTCCCCTATTTTTAATCTTTCTGACTCCAAGCACCAACTGTGGAAAATGAGTCTAGTGACACTGTGACCGTCTCTTCACGACGGCTGAGTCATGAGCCTCTACTATGGGAGCGTCTCATTTTAGTAAAGCATAGAGATGCTCATTGGATTGTTATGTTTTCCTGATCCCATGAGCCAGCATGTAAATATAAATTAGTGGAAGGTCCCTTAAGGACTGCTAGCAACAAAATCCTAGCAAATAGAGAGAAAAAAAAACAAGTATTTCCACAGAAATTCTATGCGGACATCCGGTCCCATTTCAAAACCATGAGCGTTAATATAAAGTTGTTCCCATTTTACTGCTATAACAGCCTCCGCTCCTCAGAGAAGGCTCTCCTCTTGATTTTAAAGCATTTCAAAATCAACACGTGATCAGGCAGTGATATTTGCGAAAAAGTGTATCTCACTGGGCTTGTACAGTTGGCAACTGTGGTGAATGGACGTTCACCATGCATTCACTCACTCACACCCACTCATTTGTGGAACTGCTTAGTCCTATTAGGGTCGTGGGGTACACCCTGAACAGCTCACCAGACCATTGCCGGGACGAGGGGTACACCCTGAACAGCTCACCGTACACCAGGGCCAACATACACACAACCACTCAGACTCACACCTATGGGCAATTTGGAACAGCTAATCAGCCTAACGTGCATGTCTTTTGGGGTTGTGGGAGGAAACTGCAGTGTCCGAAGGAAACACACGTAAACACAAGGAGAACATGCAAACTCCACACAGAAACGCCCGAGCCCAGGACTCGAACCCAGGACCTTCTTGCTGTGAGATAGACATGCTAACCACTGCGCCACCGTGCCATCTGTTTTTGAATCAATGCAAAGGAAAAGGACCTGGCCCTGTTGAGGTATCACACTTCTAAAAAAAAAAATAATAATAATAAATAAAAAAATAAAAAATATTGGGTTTCTCATGGTCATTTTAAATTGCTGCCTCTTCAGATCATCTGGGTCAGAATTGGATGGAGCCATATCTGACATCATAGATTCTGATCCTTAATATACATAGCAGATTGAATTCAAATGTGAGGTTTGACCAAAAAAATATAAGTTCCCCATTATAGGAGTGGGATATTAAATTCATTCATTCATTCGTTCATTTTCTTCATCCTAATTAGGGTCACGGGGAGGCTGGCACCCATCTCAGCCGACTCTGGGCGAGGGTGGGGTACACCCTGGGGTACATTTATTTATTTTTGTGATGTCATCCGCATAAATTCCTACCAAAATTTAACAGGTAACCACCTACCCATCATAAAAATTTCCAATTAATCTGCAAAAAACTATGGACAGGAAGTTGCTATCAGTGAGATAAACAAATAAACACACACCAATGAAAACATAACCTCCTTTTGGAGGTAAAACAAAACGAAACCACGCAACACTCTCGGAAAAAATGTTGGGTTGTGCACTTTTTTTTTTTTTTTAGATAGGTGGATGCACTCGCTCCATTGGGAACCGTTGAAGAGGGATGTTATATGGACACTCCGCCTAACTGTAATGATGGCACATCTGATCTAATTTGACTCGTATCGTATCGTATCTCATGCTATGCAGGAGAGTTTTATAAGGTTTATTCTGTATTTCATATCTTAGCACAGCTTGTATGTTTTGTCTTGTTTAGAGAGGTTAATATTTTCCATAACATTTAAAAAATATGACCCTGTTACATTTCCTTCACAGCCTTTTTATTTGTTAAATTAATCCCCACATTGTTCTCTGTTCCAGCTCCTGAAGAAACACCGGCAGTTCCTTCAAGGTGAAATCTACTCTTAAAACTGTTGCACCAGAATAGTGTCCTTTAGTGGAAGGATACTGCAGAAAAAAAAAATCATTTCTTTATTAACTGATGTTTTTGTTCTTGTTTGACAGGCATTTCAGAAATGTCATATGTCATGCTTTTAATCTGAGCTCTGCGTACAGCCAAAACATATCAGGCACTGAATGCTGTGCAGTCACCACGCTCCACTCCCACTCTGCTGCCATGGTCGACTACATCTTCTACTCCACAAGAACAGGACACGCTCAGGACTGTGACGGTAGGCCGCAGGAGACTTTCTTTATCGTCTCGGTATCATCGCAGTAGACTCAGTGGAATACGAGGAGTTGTTCGTGTGTACGGCGTGGGCAGATGTTCTGTTGAGAAGCTATCTTAGAAGTTACGTTAGACTGCTCAGTGCTATATTTGTTTGTCATGTCAAATGTATAGATAAATGTATCAGTTACATGGTGAGCAACATAGTTAGCTTGTTGAGTGAATAAATGGGTGAGTGAAACAGACTTTATTCTCTCCTGATCGTGACGTTTTCTTTCTTTGTGTTTTTGTCCACCTCAAGATGACTGCATGCCCCTAATTCCGAAAAGGTCATAATTTGCTCGCCCATGCTAATGAATACGTTCTTAAAATGAACCCATCATCAGATCTTTAAGAGTTTGGATCCTTTTGCTGTCATAGCCATATAAGGTCGGGCTTCGTGGGTGGGACGGGGAATTATACCCTCTTTCTCCCCTAATGATCACAGAGACGGTAATGAATCTGCGTTTTACAAAATTAAACGAACGACATGTTTCTGCTAAACATCCAGGCTACTGGTTTGTCCACCCCGGGGTGTATACAGTATAAGAATTTTGTTCGGCACGGTGGTTTAGTGCTTAGTACATCCGTCTCACAGCAAGATGGTTCTTGGTTTGAGCCTTGTGCTCGGCGAGGGCGTTTGTGTGTGGAGTTTACATGTTCTTCCCGTGCATGCATTCGTGTTTTTCCTCTCAAAATCCAAACACATACACGTTAGGCTAATTGGCTATTCCAAATTGCCCCTAGGTGTGTGTTGGCCCTGCAATGGTTTAGCGAGCTGTACACGGTGTGACCCTACTAGGATTAAGCAGTTCGGCAAACGAGTGAATGACTGCATCAATGAATTAATGCCTTATTTCGTACCTCCTTTTTAGACAAAGCGAAAGGTCTGAAGTTGCTTGGCCGTCTTGCTCTGCTGTCTGAAGCTGATCTTTGGTCGATGAATGGACTCCCAAATGAAATATTCCCATCTGACCACCTCAGTCTACTGGCCAAGTTCCAGCTCTGGTGAGTGTTCAGGGTTCCAGGAAGAGGTGCATACATGACCCCAAGTTCACGTGAGGAGTGTATGCAGTGCACTTTTGTTATAAGCGTTCAAACACTACTGCAAGTTCTTTGAGGCCTTAATTGAGAGATGTGTTCCATTCTCATTGTTCCAGCTACTGAAAGTTAAAGCCAGGTACTAAAACACATTTTTTTCCATCAAAGGTTATGACTCCAGTTCTAATTTTTAAACAGGTTCTTCCTTTTGACTGATGAGGTTTCTAAAGAATGTTTTTAGTTATTTTTTTTGCTCTCCATGACTGATGCAGTTGTTTTTAAGATGGAGTTAAGTTAATACTGAATGTCCCTAATTTTGTTTTCCAGTTTATTTTGACACCATCTGCTTTTTTTTGAGCAGCTTTGTATTCTTTCAGTGGAAGAAAAAAAAAAATAATTACGTCTTGCCAATAAATAGGATTGTGTGCCACTGTTGTTATTTATTGTTCAAAGTGTGCCATAACAGATCACCCTTCAAAAATCATCGATGAAAATGTGTACAGTTATGTACCTTATATATAAATATATATTTTTTTGTTTTTTAATTTATTTTTGAGTTTGAGCTTCAGTTGTCAGATGTAAAAAATGACTTAAAAAAGCATGCTTCCTTTTAAAGATGGCTGTGTTTTGTTCCCTCCCCGATCACTGTGTAGCACATTCACATGATTGTGTTATCTGGAAATCAGTGCTCCACTGCTGCAGGCTAGAAGACATCAGGTTTCCCAGCTCACTCCACTAGAGCAGGATCAGACTGAGGGGTTACACAGCACGAGTTCATTATTCCTGCACCCAAGGAGGCATGACTGCTATTCACATGTCTCATTATAGGAGATAAGCACTTCACAGCCTACTGTTCTCTCTGTTCACTTCCCAAGTACATGTTCCAAATCCGTGAACTTCAGCCACAGGAGCGATCCTAAAGGCCAACTTGTACAACACAAGGCTCTGGCTGTAATAATTAAATCCTTGTTGATTAAATCTTTGCTAATTTTTTGAGCAAAGTTTAGCAGTGTGGATTTTTCACACAAGACTGTCAAGAACAAGAGGTTGAAGGTTAAAGGAAAATAAACAAAAAGCCTGCACAGGAGTTTGGTACATCACTGTTCACTTCCAGTTGCTTGTAATCTTAACACGTGTAAGTGGATCTTTCTCACAGGATGTTAACACACCTTCGTATAGGTCTGCAAGATAGTAATGATGCTTTAAAAGTAGGTCAGTGAGTTATTTCTTAAGTTAGAGTCTAAATTCTCTATCTATCTCTTTATATCCCTGAACATTTTCAGTTTCTGATTATTTTTCTCATAATCTAATGCTCAGATTTATTTTGCATGTAACCAGACTGTACAGGAGTGTAGAACTTCAGGACCATACAGAAAAAGTTTCATGTAGAAATCCAATCCTCTCCGACTGGGAAGAGGCCCCGGGGTCGTCCCAGAACACGCTGGAGGGACTATGTCCCGAGACAATGAGGTGTCCCCACAGAAAAGCTGGAGGAAGCAGCTGAGAAAACCTCCTATGTTAAATACCACATTTTCTAGTTTTAGCAATAATAATGTGCATACAGTAAAGACTTCCATGATAAATTCATCCAGTTAGCACTAGTTTGATAAATGAAATGAGTAACATGAATAAACATTACATTGGAGTCGCTATAGCTCAGCATGTGGTTTGTGTATTTGTCAGATTAAAATTTTCATTATAGGAAAAAATTACAGCACATTGCAATCGTTGTGGATGTCAACGTTTTCATTGTTCTAAAGAATTGCATACAGCTTGCATTGTGGGAGGGGGGTGGACGCCCAGCACTTGGCTACTTTTCCCCCAGCCTTTCTTAATACTTTGCCGGGGGAAATAGTTTGGCAACTCTCTGATCATTGTTCCATGCTTGAATGGTTAAAAAAAAAAAGTGCAAGCAGGTGCTAAGAGACCACACGCACACACGCACACACACACAAACGTGTGTGTGTTCTTGGCTGTAATGAGTTGAAGGTTTGTAGCATTTTCTAAATCTATAGTTTGCAAGCACTGGCAAAAATTATGGAATCAAAACACTTGGAGTATGTTCACCCAGGTTTTTAAACTTTCTAACTGGCTTCATGACACATTCCTCATACAAAAGCTGAACCAGTTAATAAAACTAGTTTTGGACCATATCTATGATTTATTTGTCATGAAAAACTACAGTGGGAAATCAACCACCAAGTATAGTCTAAGATTATTTGTGGCCAGTATATCTTCACCGTTCATCATTCACCGTTCTAAGCTACAGTAGAACTTTTACGATGTTAAAAAATAATTAAAATTAAGAACCTAAACAACGGCTGCAGCATATGGTGCATTGTAAGTGCTATTTAAAATGCAATGTCTGATCAAACAGGGTGAGAAGTTCTGTCATTTGGGAGGAACTCGGAGTAGAACCGCTGCTCCTCCGCGTTGAGAGGACCTAGTTGAGGAGGCTTGGGCATCTGAATAGAATGCCCCGCGAACGCCTCCCCGGTGTGGTGTTTCAGGCATGTCCAACTGGGAAGAGACCTCGGGGCCGACCCAGAACACGCTGGAGGGACTACGTCTCTCAGCTGGTCTGGGAACTCCTTGGCGTCCCCTGGAAGAGCTGGAGGAAGTGGCTGGGAGGAGGGATGTCTGGACCTCACTGCTTAGGCTGCTGCCCCCGCGACGCGACCCGACCCCGGAACAAGCGAAAGAAGATGAAGGAATGAATGTCTGATCAAACAAAAATACAATTCACATTTTTCCCAAACTGATGTTCCATATTTACTGTAATAAAAGTAATAAATCTTTACAACTTGATAAATATTACTGTTAAGCATACTCAACTGCATCTGTAAATGGTTAGAATGTCAGCGTTTAATACAAAAAAAACCCCTCGCATTTAGTGCTTAAAATAACACTATTATAAAAAGTAACAAAAACTCAGTCTTATGTGACTGACTGAACAGTGAAGATGGGGAAGGCTGACGTTTGGCCACACTGGTGTTTTCAGTCCAATTCCCAAACTTTCATGTCCATGGTTAAATAGTTCCGTGATGGAAAATGGCGTGCTGAAAGTCTGACTTTCATTCCTTCTGATGCTCATTGTACATTACAACTGGTAACACTACCAAGCAGAGTGACATCCAGTGGACTGCGACGATTAAAAACATAAAACAGTGTTACACAGGACATTAAAAAAAGCTAATACAGAAAACTGGAGCATTTTAGATTTGTCGAGATCATGAAGCAGTGACATCAGCTCTTCCAAAAACACTCAGGTTTTCCTTGTTCCATCCACACTGTAGCATTTTCAGATTTATCCTCATTGGTGAGATTTATCTTCACTACTGTGAACTTGGCCTAAGTAATATTCAAACACTGTATCTGCTGCTACACACAGACACTATACACTAGATTTGCTTCTTCTACACATATAATTTGGTAGATGTTGGTTTAGAGTGGCGCTGTAGTTGTGTTTCAGATTGTTGGTGTACCCAGCAGCTGCCTTCCTTCAGATGATCTAAAAGACATATTGAGTGTCATACAAACCAAACCCTACAAGCTGTGGCTGGGAGGGTGGCTTGACTGTGAGGCGTTTAAAAGGCACCTAACGAGTGAATTAAAAACTAGGGAGAAATGTAAAAACAAAACCAATTTAAACAGGTACACACACACAGCTGTATTTACACAGTTAGGAAGTAGCTGAGTGGAGTGAATTTCTCAGTCGAGTCTCTATAAAAGTGGTTGCTTGAAGTGGAGCTGTGCAGCTGATTTGTTAAAAGTGACATGGCACCACGTTTGCAAAATTGTACATTACCACCAAGTATTCATTTGCGCTTCATCCATGGATTATTGTCCCAGGAGTGTAAAAAAACATTTGTCTTCTTCATTCTTGTTTTATCCTGTGGCAGTTCATCTACGCAGAGCGGTTTAGCTGCCGGACTCTTTATTGTGAATTGTATAGTTCAAACGCAAAGACCTCGATCACACCCTGATCTGGTATCCGTTCACGTCAGCTGGGCCCTTTGGATCCAGAGACTTATCACCTGATAGCCTGGAACAAGACAGAAAAAGAAAGAAATCTGTTTCACTGAAAACTTCTTGCTAAAACCACAGCAGCACCAATCATAATTTTTGGCTAGCAGACTAACGTTCTCGTAACTCTTACTGCTAACTTGCTTGCCCTACTGAACACTAAGAGAACTCTTATATACACATATATAATATTAGACATTTTTTGTTATACTTTGTTAATCCCAGAAGGGAAATTTTGGCTCTGCATTCAACCCATCCAAAGTTAACACAAGCACTGAGCAGTGAGCTGCCACACACTGCAGTGCCCGGAGAGCAGTTGGGGGTTAGGTGCCTTGTTCAAGGGCACTTCAGCCATGAAGGTGGAGGAAGGGAAGGTGCATCTCACTCCTCCCACCAACACATTTTTCCTGCTGGTTCTGGAATTGAACCGGCGACCTTTAGGTCCCACACCTGCTTCCCTAACCATTAGGCCAAAGCTGCCCCATATATGTAACATGTTATTCACATTCAGGACGGAAACATAAAAAAAAATCTATGAACTCGTACCCCATGTGATCTAAAGTTGGTGGACACCTGACCATCACACCCATTCTTCCCCCAATTCCGTTCTAATAACCTCCACTCTTTTGGATTTTCGACAAAATTTTATAGAATGACGGTGCAGATTTATCCATTACACACACAAGAGCATTAGTGTCATCGAGCTCTGATGGCAGTTGGGGTGCAGACAGTGTTTCATTTCATCTCAAGGGTGTACAGTGGAGTTGAGGTCAGGGTCCTGTGAAGGACACTCAATTTCCTCTACACCAACCTTGGCCTGCCATGTCTTCATGGACTTCACTTTGTGCACAGGGGTATTGTCATGATGGAACAGATACCCCTAGTCCTCCAGTGAAAGTAATTCCACAGCTCACCGGTTTGGGGAAGGACCACATATAGCTATGATCGCAACAGGTCCACAGACCTTTGGACAGATAATGTACATTTGTGGGGCACAACCCTGTTTGTGGAGATCTACTCCATGTTAACTCCATCCATAATGGTGCCCATCTAACAGATCTGGTAAATCACTTTAGGTCTCCATTTCAAACTTGATTAGATGAAGAGGTAGGAGTGGCAGGGTGGTGTAGTGGTTTGCACATCCTTCTCTCAGTTCTCATGGCTAAAGATTAAGGATAAACCTTTTAATGCACCGTATGCAGTTTGTAAGGGCATTTGTTTCTAGAGCAAGCAGTCCCAAAGGGGTCAAAAATAAAGGTTTTTAATTTGCTAGGTTTTTTAAGTAATTATTTTCTTAAATGTTCAAGGTTATAAAAACCTTTGAAATTTTGGCTGTAACGTTCTTTTCTTGGAAGTTACGGCCTTTGAAAGTATGCATGTCCAAAACTAACGTTTCTTTAAAATGTATCATTGTCAATAGTTTTCAAAGTTAAAACCAGTTCAAAATTTTTATTAATCACATTATTATAATACAATATTAAAATGTCTGAACTATTGCAAGTAAAAGGAAAACTGGAGGTTGAGAACTAGAAAAAACAGATTTCGGAGTGGACACTTTTGGACGGACACATTCACATGCTTGTGTAATGAACATTTTAGAATCTGGCTTTGCTCTAAAATTACATACCTAGATGTACTTTACAAAAAGTGCATCTGATTGAAAAAAAAAAACATTTTTATTATCACAAGAGATAGAAAAGTCGGAGTGGACATTTTAGATGGACACTTTCTCGCATGTACCTGTGCAGATGCATGATTTAGATAAATGACGTAAGCTTATTTAATTTTGAATGGAACATTTTTCATGACAAAGATCTTCCTCTGAAGAAATCCTGAGAATTTTTCAAGTGGGAAACTCAAATTTGTCCAGAATTTAACTGCAAGACAAGCTACTTTTTGTTCATTATTTTTTATCTGAAGGTGCTCCATACTATTGTCAGTTTATTCATACATGAAATTTTACATAATATGTAGAGATTTTGGAACAATAACCCTCATTTTATGTATCCCCAGTGCTCTAGAAGACTGTGAAAAGGCTCGTAACACAGCACTGAATCCTTGTTGTAAATATAAACTCAGCTGTGTATTACTTGGCTGTGTGTGCACAGAGTGTAAAGAGTGTCTTCTGATCAGAGCTGAATGCAGAGAGCAATACCTCGTATCGCCGCGGCTGTTCTTGCGCATGGGGCTGCCTGGGTTACGTAGAGGAGATCCCATATCTTTCTTTCTGTCCTTGGTGGGAGAAACAGGTGCAGGCTTGCCAATCTGCAATACATTCATTACCTTCATTTAATGATGTCAGATGACTGATGTATCTATCAAACCCTATTTACGTCACAGCGCTAAGCAAAGACTGTATTAACAACTTGGATGTTCTCTTGAAGCGAACATCTTGAAAAATGTTTTAGAGAGATATACTTGAGCATGTGGTCAGATGCCATATTAACAGGTCAACAGTGTCAACTCACTCAGTATGTTAGACCAGCTAATCTAAGATGATGTAACTGTACACTTGGTACCACTCCTCCAGCCATCCACCCACACCATGCATATCAATCACTAATTGACAGGGATGGAGGATGCATGCAAGTACGCAAACGTACACGATCATATCAAGGGAGCAGCAGAGGCAAAGTGCTGAAGGAGGTACCAGAAGAAGTGCTGGAAAAAATATCCATCCCTCTCTAATGGAATTGTATCTTCAGTGAGATTATTTTCCTAATTAAATCAGATGTCGGTTGAAATTACCAGTCACGCGAGATGCAAAACAGAGAAAAGAAATGAAATTAACACCGGTACATTCATTCATTTATTTATTTTCTGAACCACTTAATCCTAATTAGGGTCGAGGGGAGGCTGGCGCCCATCTCAGCCGAATCTGGGCAAGGGCAGAGTACACCCTGGACAGCTCGCCAGGCCATCACAGTGTAGAAACACGCTGATGGCAATGCAGCGTACTCTTTTCAAACGACAGCAATGGTTCTTTTACATTCCTCTCACCATAGACGGTGAGAGACATGGCTGGCCTTTGATAACCCAGTTAGCTGCACTGGGGGGACAGCAGTGAGAACTCTGTGATAGTGGGGCTTGAACCCCAGACCTTCGGATCAGTAATCCAGCACCCTACCGCCAGGCCACCACTGCCCCAGAGCATTACATGTGAGGAGAATTTATTTCCTTTGCTACCCAGACCGACAGCTCAAAAATGACCGACGGCACTGCTAGGAAATGACGAATACTTAAATTGCAACATGTCAGGATGCATTTAGATCAAATATATGCACACAACATGCACTCTTTGGATTACACAAGCTCAGGTCAGCACAATAATACTTACCATTTATTTCTCTTACCTTTCTGTTCAGTAACCATCCCAAGCTGTAAGCTTTCTCAATTACTTTTATGAATCTGTTGAGTTTAACTGTGACCTTTCCATTCATGCATGTTATAGATTTGCTCGCATACTGTGGTGGCAATAATCTGAATAATTATTTCAGAAGTTATTAACCATAAGTGTTCATTTCATTTCATTATCCAAACCACTTTATCCTTTATTAAGGTTATTAAAGCTGGATCTCATCCCAGCCAACTCCGGGCAAAGGTGGGGTACACTGTGAACAGCTCGCCAGGCCATCACAGGGCTAGCACACAACCATTCACACTCCTAATCACATCCAGGGGCAATTTGGAACAGCCAATTTGCCCTAATGTGCATGTCTTGGGACCCTGCGAGGAAACCGGAGTTCCCAGAGAAAACCCATGCAAGCACTGGGAGCATTTTAATTGTCCAAATTCAAAATCACCACATTAAATGGAAATTATCTGTAATAATTTGATTCACGACATCAGTTGTCTCAGATTAGTGCTTACTGAGCTTCACTTCAATACTGGGTTAATTATTTTAGCCATTGTTGTGTATCCCTAATACATATACTGTACATTATAAGAGAGAGAGACATTGACTTTAAAGAAGGCATGCCAAAAAGCAATGCTTAAAGGGTACCTGTGGAGAATTTGTATTACTAGCTCTTTAAAATGATCACGTATGACATTAGCAGCTAGGTCAGGCAATGTTAGCCCTTGCTTCTTGTCAAGTATGTGCGAGTGCTGCTACACTACTATTACTTCTAGGCATGCAAAGCGATAGGTTTCCTGGTAATGACTCGAATTTGTTGTTTTATCCTGTGAGCTGGGCTGCGTGCAGCAGACACCACTCCAAGATAACACGTTATCGGCCAGTGCCGAGCCGTGTCACCAGGAAAATGGCAGAGTGCAAAGCATATGGCTGCACAAACAACAAGCACAGAAAACACGGAAGACAAAACAATGTCAGCACAGACCACATTCTGAAAACGTTTCCTTTTGGACGCAATTCAGTAGACTGTGAAGACTACTTCAACCTAACCTGCTGTCTGCATGACTTCCAGGCAGAACTACACTCCTGGGCCATGTCTGTGTTTTCCAAAATGTTAGTAATTTTTAAACTATACCATAAATATATTGAGTAAGTATGCGAATGCTATTAAATAGTCAATATGGAATTACTTTCCCTTTAGATTTTCGCAAATATTCAAGTCTCTTGGTTCGACTCGCTCAAAGTTTCTTTCATCTAGAAATGTCCAAATTCATCCACTCGTACTTGACAGTCTCCCAAAGTTCAGTGGTGTTACTAAACTTTCGTGCAACTAATTTATGCTGGATGTATTGCCCAGATGTTCTCTACTGAGTTCAGATCTGGATTCTGTTCCGGCCAGAACAGGAGCTTGATGCAGTTCTTGTCCAGCCAAGCTTTCGTGGCTTTGGCGGTGTGGGCTGGGGCATTAATTAGTTATAAAACTAATTATTTGATATAACTTTGCTGGTATTCAGACAAACCATCAACATTAACTGGTAACAATGTATTCTTGGCTGTAACATACTTTTGCCACTATACCTACAGATATGCCATCTCAATGTTGGCTCAGTTTTTTTTTTTGCCCAGGAGTGTACATCGCACGAAGCCCAAGCTTTTACGTCTAAAACCGCACGCTGTTTGTATGGAATTCCTTCATGAAAATTCAGGTCACTTCCGGGAAAAAAAAAAATGGTTGTTTTGTATTGGTTCAGCCAGTAGTAACCCACGGGATAAAACTGCCCAGTATTATGTTTTTATGGTCATTTATGTTAAAATAAGCATCTGTATCATTTAAACATATTACATTACACACAAATTATACTGTAAGGACCAATACTGCTACTCTTAAAGCCTAATAAAAAAGAAGAGCTTTGAGATAAACAAGTTAAGAGTTCTTCTAAGTACAGCACAGCCATTACTGCAGCACTGACGGTTTAATTTCCAGCTTTCTAAGCCACTGACAAGGCTGACAATGCTGTGTTTACACAGTGGCTGAGGCAACCGAAACTCAAGCCAGGGTTCTTCCTCCCTCTAATAGATACTGTAAGGAACACGTCTCCGGGCTGTCATGCTGTCACAGTGCTACACTTAAATAGTCCTAAAGCCTTTTATCCACCGCATCTGTGTTTACACTTTGGCTGAAGCAGCTGATGACACCCGGTTTGCTCTGTTCTAAAATAAACTGGGAGAGTTGGACTGAACATAACTTTGTTGTTGATTTATTTAGTGATAATTGTGCAAACATAAACCTGTATGATGGTACGGCATGAGATCAGGTCTCAGAAATTTTGCTCACCTTGAGCCTCATGTCACGTGTATGCCTCTCCAGCTCCTTCTTCAGCTCCTCTTTCGACAGCTTCTCCACGTCCAGCACCGAGTGCTTCCATTCGATCTGCTCCACGCTGTGTGGGTCATGTGACACGTACTGGCCAATCTTCACTTTGCGCACCTTGTGCCAGTAACCCTTATAAGCAGTCTGAAACTCCTGTAACAAGTCAGCGAGCGTGCGGTACTCCAACGGCTTGAACATCAGATCCGTGCGCCGGCTGATCCCGAGAGCTCCGAACCGGCCGCCGCTGTGGATCCCCAACACAATGTGGCGGAAGTGGCTCCCTGAGAACTGAGTTTTAAAGCTGATGGGGAAGCGCTCCACAGTTGGCATACTGTTCGTGAGGTAACTGGAGTGTAGGTCTGGTTAAGAAATAAGGTTCAGCGGCACTAATCAGATTCCTACCATGAAACTTGCTTAATACGGTTTATAATTAGTCATCAGAGGTCAGGCTGATTTCACTGAAAGGTATAGGGACTGAATAAGGACTATTTAAGATTTATTCCATGACAATCATATCTGGCTGGAGAACCTGAAGTGTCCTCCTCACGGAAGATGTTCCTGACGTCTGTACCATAAAATAATTCTTCACATTTTCACAAGGATTCTCCATGTGCTTCATTTTTCTGACAACTCATTTCTTCAGTTCCCTTTAGTGCAAACACACCGACTTTACAGTGTAACTTCTCCAATGATTTCATACAGAGCTGAACTATAACAGGACAGTGGTAGCTTAGTGGTTAACGCGATGGGTTACTGATCCAAAGGTCAGCAGTTCATTCAATCACTATCACCACTGCCGGGCCCCTTGAGCAAGGCCCTTAACCCTCAATTGCTCAGTTGTATAAAAAAAGATATTGTAAGTCGCTCTGGATAAGAGCGTCTAGCAAATGCTGTAAATGTAAATGAACTCACAGCTATTAGGTCATATGATCAGAGGGGAGTGGAATGACTATTATATTCTATCCACTGGATTGTAAGGAATATAGCAAGGCTTAATGAAAGAGCTAGTTACCACGCTAACCTGCTAACCAAACTTCTGGGTTCAGCACACCGTCACGATTGCCTCTCCCCCAGTTAGTGATGGGGAGAACTGAAGGTCTGTTAATCGCAAAGGGGTCGATAATCATGTTTGGTAGCAAAAAAAAAAAAAAAAAAAAACTCTTGCAAATTCAAATATGCATTCAACTTAAATTCCAAAATTTGTTGCTCTTCACCGAATAACCCTAACATGAAAGAAATGTTAACTTTTAGCTTAGAGTTGCAACTTTATTATTTTTTGTTTCCTGTAGTAACACTAACCCACTAATGATGTGTATATGGGGTGATATCCTAATAGTAGAGTAGCCAATAAGAATATTCAATTGCTCGTATCCAATGAGTACGGATAGAATAATTGACAATATCCACTGAGCCTGAAGCAAATAACTGAGTACACTTCACCATTGATTTCCCGGACTATTAGGGGGATTGGCTGTCCGGGAACCTCAAAGGTCCGCCAATCGCTAATGTCCAGGGTCCTTACCCTTTCCCGGACATTTACCATGATCAGTCCTGCAATCACCATTATTCAGCAGCAGTCCCGGACTTTTACAACACGTATCTGACAATCAATACACAATATTGTGTTTCCACAAACTTAAGGAGCGAATTAGCACATTCATTTATCACATTCATTTTAAATGTGGGTTCCGTATCGACATCACTGTCCTCACTTTCACTTAGCTCTCCCTTCACTGATGCCACTCTCTCTTTATAGGACATTATTTCGTGCCCATCTGCTGCTTTATTTTTGTCCATCCACTCAGATGGGAACGAGCCGGACATGAAGGAAATTGGAAAATCATGACTGACCTGGACTTCCACCATCGCTTCCCGGACTTGTCTGAGCATTTTTCCGGCAATACCAAATAATGTCATGCGCCGGATTTTGTATGGGAAATCCGAAATCCGGGAAATAGGGGTACGGGAAATCGAGGGTGAATTATATATACACTACAAGGGAGCATAAGAAAAACAAACTAAAATGAAACTGGTTTATTTTCACATTTTTAATTGATTCATGCACTGCAGGGTGGATAATTAGCATGATTCCATTAAGATTAGCATTCCACGCTAACATGTAAACAAAATGAATGAGGTGAGAACACGTGCAGTGACGTTCATGTGGAAGGATACATTCCAAGAATTACAGCCTCCAAACATTTAATTGGTAGACATTCTCTGGTCATTTCCTTTGCTATGTCCATTAACCTGTAGCAGAAACAAACATCAATTTTTTCTGGGTACTTGGTTTTCCTCTTACTGAAATATTAAGTTGCCAAGTGTGTGTATTGCCCTGTTTTTGGATTATCATCTTGTCAAGGATGTATTAGTGTGTGTTCCTGTCTTTATCCCAGCACCATGACCAGGATGAAAAAATAAATAAATAAATAAATAAAAAAGCTGAAAGTGGAAATAACACCCAGCACTCAGCAGGTCTGCATAAATAATTAGCAAAACATCTTACATTAAAAATAAAGCACACTGACATTTATGACGTTTTGAGCAGTGCACACACATCCGGTGTAACGTGATGCTTGTAATGTGATTTCCTTTAGCTGATGTCATTGCCCATGTAATAATAATCAGCCAATCCATAAACATCCTCAGCTGCTTCCTGTGTGTGCTTCTCGGCATGCCAGATACAGCAACAGGAACAAGCTAGGAAACATCATGTTCAAATATAAAACCTATTCACAAGGGCTGATTGTAATTCCCTTCCTAAAGGCAGCCTATAGTGAGCATTACACCAGCAAGGTCTGGTTAATTAGCACGGTCATACTGGTGCACCGCCCAAACCAGAAAACTACTAACCAACTTGGGCCAGTTTTAAGCTGTATAGTTATAGTACAGTTATTAACAACAGCTATGCATGAATATAACCATCTAATCAGCTAATCCACGTGGCAGCAGAAGAATGCATACGCTCCAAAAGCTTCCTTTATTATTCACGCCAAACATCAGAAAGAGGAAGAAGTAGGATGTCTGATTTTAAGCATGACATGGTTATTAATGGCAGCTAGGCTTGTTTTAGTATTGCAGAAGCTGCTGATCTCCTGGGATTTTCACAAATACCCCAGTCCCTAGAGTTTACAAGAAGTGATGAGTGTGGGGGAAGAAAAAAAACAAAAAAAAAAAAAACAAACAAACAATCTACCAAAACAATCCTCAGCAGTTCTGAGGTTGGAAACATCTTGGTAATAAGAGATGTCCAAAATGGTTTGAACTGACAGAAACTAATATAGCCACTCTTTACAACTGTGGTCATCAAAAAAAAAGCATCTCACAATGAACTTGAGCTGGATGCACTAGAGCTATAAGCCTTATCAAGTTCTAAAAACAAGAAACTGATGCCACTTTGGGCACAGACATGCTCTGAGCCCGGATAAGATTAAATAAAGATTAAATAAGAAGACCTGTAGACATTTTACATATTTGTGCAGGATTTTAGGTACTGGGCTGCTGGCACTGGGCTGCTGGGTGTTTGGATAAATGTAATAAATAATAAATGAGGGCAGGGTATTTCTGTTGAAGTGGACAGTGTTTCTAAAATAAGAGAATGCCTTAAACAAGATACTCACGCTGTGAGAGGTCTACTTTTCTTGATCTCAAAAAACTGGGTTCCAGTGTGATTGTACCTGGGTAAACACTGTTAAGTAAATAATATTTACAGGAGTATGTATGTAAATATGTACAGCATGTAATATCCACAAACAGCAGACACCAAACTGAACTCAAAAGCACTCAGTCGATATTCAAAATCAACATAAATTATTAAATATAGAGGTATGGAGGAAACGTTCTATCTGCCTCCTTGAATACATTTCCTCACAGATGCCCATGATTGGCTGGTGGCTGCTTTGAGTGACAGGGAGATGAATGTATGCCATACGACATTCCATCCCGCTGGATTCGAACCTGCGATCTCCACATTGATAGTCATGCGATGCACCACTTAGGAGCACTCACTCATTCATTTGCCAAACTGCAGGGTACACCCTGAACAGCTCGCCAGACCATTGCAAGGCCAACATGCACACAAACACAACCATTTACACTCACACCTAGGGGTAATTTGGAACAGGTAGTTAGGCTAATGTGCATGTCTTTGGACTGTAGGAGGAAACCAGAAAACCCACACTAGCACCGGGAGAACATGCAAAAGCCACACAAAAACATTCGTGCCAAGCCTGGGACTCAAACCCAGGACCTTCACTCGGGAGCAAGCCACCCTATATCGTTTAAGTCAAAACGTTGTTATCTGGTTTTGTACGTCAGTAAAGAAAGCAGCTTTTTTTAAGGCCTCTTTTAAGATTAACATAATGAAGGCTGCTGGTTTTGCTGCAGAAGTAAAAAGCAAGTGTATCTGTCAATACCCCCAGAAGATTTTGAAGCCCGTGTCTAGCTCCACTGAGATAAAACCTTTATAAAGCTCGACAAAACTTTACCTGGGGCTACTAATCTTTAAGTAAAGTGTCGACACACTTAAGATCGGCTTTGTTTCACTTATTACTGTTTAAAAAACATTTCATTTCATCATTTCTGAAAGCATCTTTGCTCCACATTTCTTTACAAGAGGCTCAAAACTTTTGCAGAGTATTGTACATTCTCTCTTACTCAAAACATGTAAAGGAATTACTACATAAGGAGAATATTAAACAAAAATACTTCACTGAGACTGAAATTGTAAACTGTAGCCTTGTGTTTGAAGCAAACTAGTAAATATTTCATACCTGCATCTGGATCATGTCTGTTTGCTACTTTCTCTCTATCGAGCATGAACTTGCCCCCACAATCATCCGAACTAAAGACTTTAACACTCCAATGATATACACTAGCTGTAGGCTAACCACCATTCATGCCCAAATCAATAGCCATTAGAGCTGAACCAGGTGCCATGCTGTATATGAAAAAGTTAACATTTAAGGACAGAGTTTCAAATGTCACCAGCTGTATAGTGGAAGAAGGATACTGCAAGTCCCTGATGTATTTCTGTATGGCTTCCAGGCGATGTGGAATACTGGTGGTTGGCTGGTATGTAGGCACTGTAGGTACAGAAATCTGTAGGATTAAAGAGAGAGAGCATGCTGTCAACAGAGTGGTGCAGTGAGAGCAGCTGGAGAATATCTTCTCATGTGCTCTGACAGCAGAATCCTCTCATCAGGGTAAAACTCACGGTCAGAATCCCAATTGCTCACTTGCAAAGGAATGACCTAAAGAAAGGGAGACGTTGGGTTGAGGCACAGACAGCATTGAGATGGAAGCGAGGCTCTCAGATTGCCTACGTGTCTAATCTTGAGATCACCCCGCCCCCCCAATTAGATAGATAGATAGATAAATATTTCTGTATCTCCTATAGCTTGGAATGAAATCCCTAATATCTATAAGTAGTTAACATTTTACGAAAACAAAACAAAACAATACAAAAAAACAATCACATCATTTTAATATTTATTTTGTCTAGACTGTACAATGTCTCTACACTAAGCAAATGTAAAAGTACACTGGAAACTGAATTACAAAGGGGCCAGGAAGTCTGGCACTGGATACTGGGCCAAAGTGTATATTTCCCCCTGAATCAGCAATATTTAAAGCGTATCAGTATCCTCAATATTTAGACATGGTCTCTCTATACTCTTCAACAAATAACTTGTTCTTATTATTTGAACATAAAAGAGTTCCTTTGAACTACTCACTGTGTTTGAATGAAAAAAAAAAAAAAAAAACACTTAATCATGCGTTTCGCTAATCAGGATTTCGGATTTTTTAAGACAAGAGCATGTACCAGGCATGATGTCATGAGGTTTTCCCCAAGTTACAGTCCTGCACCATCAGCATTTTGTCATCCGACTCCCATTACATTCATGTGATGTGTTGTGTGTTAATGCGTTAATGGATGATACCCTCTCTTGACTGTGTTACTGCAGGAACTTCTCCATTTGAGAGCAGCTGCATTCTAAAGAGCAAGGTTTATATATATTTATATGAATAAACACTTATAAATACTCCGTTTGTTTTAGATTTGAGCTAATGATGTACGATGTATTCAATCATGAACAGAATAGTGTGTGTATATGTATATACACACACACAGTATCCTGTTCATGATTGAATACACTGTACATCATTAGCTCAAATCTAAAACAAACGAAGTATGTTTAAACTTGCAAATGAACAGAACACCAGCACGGGTAAAATCTTAAATTTAGCATCGCAGGGATCATTAGGCAACTTTGGAAATGTCTTAGCTTGTGGGTTAGGCTGAGCAATGCGCTGCCAATCAAACGGAAATGGCTACAGCAATGTGTGACTAAGACCCAAAACAAGATTAGAAAACTGGTATCTGACATAGTTGTTTTGACTTCCAGGAAGCAGATGCAGTCGACAAAAAGAATCGACTCCGTAGAAAAACTCAACACTCAGAGTTTGGGTGGGATCATGCATCCTAAAGGCAGTAGATAAAGCTCTGTGGGTGAGATGTCCCAGGGTGGTAGCGGGTGATTTTGCTTTTTTTTATTTTTTGTGGAGGTGGGGTTAATAAGGAGGGTGTAGGTCACATATTGAGAGTGAGATACAGAGTGTGGAGGTTAATGTCACAGAAAGGGAAGGTGTTGGTGATGTCACAGAGTGCCTAGGTCATGTGACAGAGAACAGAGGGACACAAAGTCAGACCCCGATAGAAAGAGCATCACTGAGCGGTCTACCCCATTACATAGGATAAATGGAGCTTAAGCAAAAACGCATAGAAATATATGCAGTGAACATTATGAGAGACTGTAAGGTTATAAGACTGTATGACTGAAATATAAGATGAATAGACTATACAGGCACAGAATTGATTTTTCTGATTTTGCTATACTGTATTAATCCCGCATGGGAAATTATTTTCTCTGCATTTAACCCAACCAAAATGAGCGCACACGCACACACACACACGGAGCAGTGGGCTGCCAGACACACTGGGGCACATGGAGAGCAGTTGGGGGTTAGGTGCCTTGCTCAAGGGCACTTCAGCCATGAAGGTGGAGGAAGGGAAGGTGAAGCTCACTCCCCCACCACCACACACTTTTCCTGCTGGTTCGGGAATCGAACCAGCGACCTTTCGGTCCCAAAGCTGCTTCTCTAACCATTAGGCCAATGTGAACAAATTGGGGCAATTGAGTAGAAATAGTAATAGAACACTACAAGTCGAACATTTGGCACCATACAAGGACAAAAAAAGGTTTTATCCTGATCAGGACCTCTGGGTGTTCGTATACCATGGATGGGTGGACAGTTCATCACCATGCCTATACACACATACACACAAACCTGCATGCATGGTCTCACACAAACACATTTACACACACATTAAGAGGCAGTAAAGTTCACATGCATGTGTTCGGGAGGTGGTAGGAAATGAAAAAAACCAGGAAGAAACCCACACAGATAGATATATATGGGGAAACTAAAAGGTTTTTTGGGGTGATGAGGGACTCGGGATCATTGAAGATATTTACGTCAGTGAAGCGAAAACACACTACACGAATCAGGGTAAATGAAGAACATGGACCTTGGGCAGGTCAGCAGCTCCTCGGATCCTCTTCTCCACGTCCTTTCCGTCTGGGTGAATCCGGGTCACATGTTTCCACATCTGCTCCCAGGTTTCTTCGTTGACGGGTAACCCACCCCGATTCACAATGAACAGAATCCCTCCTTCACGTAGATCTTCCTCTCCATCATCCTCCGGCTCCTCGTCCCTCTCCTCCACACCCTCCAGACTCTGGGTAGACCGCAGCATCGGGACACAGCTGAACTTTGACTTGGACTGGGGCTGACTTATACAGATGCCAATTCCCCCTTTGTCCATCAGTCTCCTTGGAGACGCACAGTGATGGACACGCCCACAGCACGTGACTGGCATCTAGCGGTCATAACATCACACCTGGGAGGAGTTACCTGGATTAGCTACTTCAACCGGCGTTAAAAGGCTCACCATGTTTCAGAGGACACACATTTATTATATATTTTTTAAAAATATCTAGCAAAAATGTGTTTATAAGGTTAATAACCTAGTTAGTGGAGTTGGAGAGGAAAACGTTCTGTTCTCAGAAGACCCTCAGCGAATGAAAAGAAAGCAAGAGCTTCATTGTTTCACTTGTAAGGAAACTGTAGCCGTTTGGTCTGCAATTAGCGCTAATGAGGAGCGACAGAAGCTACATTGTTACAAGTCTGTCTGTCAGGATACCGCGACAGTTAACCGAAGCTCTCCTGTTTTAACCCCTCAAAAATAAACCACCACAGAATAAAAACGACGAGGATAAAACCGCTATGAAAAGGCAACAGTGTCACTGTTAGATAAAAAGCCCAAAGTGTCTGAAAGCGAGAACAAAAAAGCGACACCAGAGACAAATAAATACCGGCATGTCTATTCCCGGGCTCGGTCACTTCAGCTCCGAGCTGTTGAAGAAATAATTCAGCGTCAGTTTCCTCTCACAAACGTGTCCCGGCCATATTTCCAGGTTTCCCCAATCTGCTGTTATTAAACCGCGAGTCATTCCTGGTAAGCCGTTAACCAGACAGACAGACACTGGCGCTGATCTAACGCCGGGTTCACTGAAAGCCGCCTCGACACTCCCAGAACACGCGCCACTGCGCACGCGCGGCTTAAATAGATTACAAGGAGCCGAATCTCAGACAGCTCCCTACCCCCTGTCTAGGTGCACTATCTAGGGTGTGACATAACGCCTTCTGCTCTCGGACTAGTGCATTCCACGTCTCATATTACTCCATTCGGAGTTCAGCCAGTGCTTGGACTCAGCCAGATCCTGCAGCCTTGATGTCTCCTTCTAATTGAAACTGCACTGAGTGACTGGATGCAGTCATTGTGAAATCAGTATCAGAGATTATACTGTATATATAAGATAAGTATAAACAGTCTCCTGAGAAACCTACTCTTATTACCAATTATAATAATTTACTTATTAACCCCTGAACTTTTGTTGTGGGATGATGTGCCATGTAATAGGATAGACAGACCACTGTCACGATCCACCAGTGAGTCACATTACACATAATCGACTCTGTGATAAGGTCACAAAGAGGGACGAGAGGGCCCATCTCTCTGAGATCAGCTACTGATTGACCAACACACTCTGTGATGTCAGATGGGGCACTACCAACAGCAGAGCTTGGATTTTTGGGATGTCCCATGTAATTGGATCGACCACCTAGCGACGCTCATACGAGGCCGGACTGGAGTACCCCTCTCTCTCTCTCTGCTCCACATTGGGTCATCCCACCCCGAAAGACTTATGCACTTTTACGTTTCTAGAGGGCATTTCACAGACACCCTTATCCAGAGCGTCTTACTTTTTTTTTTTTTAGTCGTACTCATTTGTACAACTAAGCCGATGAGGGTTAAGGGCCTTGCTCAAGGGTCCAACAGTGGCAGTCTGGGTGAGACTGAGGCTTGAATCCCCTCAGATTAGTCTTCTGATTAGTAGTAACGCAGAGCCTTAACTACTGAGAAACCAGCACTTAAAATAACAAATACAAAAGGTGTTTTCCAGATTTAAAGTTAAAAACAAAATTGCAACACTTACTATATTACCAACATTTAATGTACAAAAAAACACCCTGACAAATATTAGGTTTTATTCTCCAGGACATTAGGTTGAAGTTGCTTATAAATGCCACAGTGTTAACCTTCACATGAGCTCAGACAGCGATCAACACAAAACATTTCAACAGACGTTTCATAAACACACAACACATAATCCTTTTATTCCCATTAATTAATTTTCATATCCTGTTTTGTTTTACAGGGGGCAAAAAGGCATGAAAAAATCCAAATGTGCAAAAAAAAATGTTGAGAATACAACGCTTTTGTTTATTAAAGAATGCAAAAAAGATTCAAAAGTGAGATCACTTCCATCAATGCTGTACTATAATCTTGGTGCACCATAATCATCTGGCATTCGTTCAATGTTATACCTGTTGAGTAAAAGAAATGTAAAAAGTTACAATTTTAACAGAAATTTCTTTTAAATCTCATCATTAACTAGAGCATCCTGAGATTTTGTGAACATAAAAAGGTGTTTATTGAATATCTGACAGTCCGTATAACTTTTAAAAAGGTTTACAGGTTATATTCAACAGTGCCCTGTTAATTAATATGACTTCCTATTTATATATTAATCATTATTTAAAAAAAACTATAGAGTTCACTACTGATCTGTGCACCCTCTACTGGCGAATTACAAGAACAGCTTCTAACCATACATTGTAAGATGTGGGGTTTTTTTTGTTGTTTTATTTTTTTCATCAGGCAATTCCTGTTCAAGGGAAAATAAATAAATAATACAGTGCAGTGTTCACATGATTACCTGTGATTAGAGATGTACATGATTGGGACCCCTGGAATCTTCCGAATTCTTCTTTTAAGGTCTCTGTCCACTGTGGCCACGATGTAACATTTATGCTAGCGAGGACGGTGAAAGAAGCATATTAAATGCCAGTCTTCGATTTAGGTCTTTTGTAACTTAAGACGTAGATCAACTGACAGATGGCAATGCTGTCCTACCTGAGTTACTCTTTGGACTAAGCAGTCATCAGCATATGTTCCCTTATGTGAGCATGGCAAACGTTCAAAACGAGGGTCCTTGGCTATTCTGCAAATAAAAGACAAATGACAATGAAAAAGAGTAATGTAAAAAATTACAACCCTCACAGCTGTACTAAATAAATTAAAATTCAAAATCAGTTATATAACTGAAATAAGACATAGTACAGCTTTCTTAAAATAATAGCATTCTTTATGAGGATAAACTTGATAAAATGTGATTTCTCACAGCAGATTTTAATATAAATTTTTAGGTAGGGCCTAAAAGTGGAGCGCTGAAATTGCCTGCATTTATTTTCAATAAAGAGACACCAATGATATAATTTATTGTCTTGTCAATGGTATTCGAAAACCTATTTCTCCTCAAGCAGAAAGAAAACATTGATTAAACAAGAAAAATTTCTGCAAAGTGCAATTACATGGACACGGAAGGTTTCTTGTGTGGGCAAGTGAGCGTGGACACGACAACAAAATCGAGCTCATGGCTTTCCGACATTTGCTCCGCTATTACATTATGCAGAGCTTCCGCTTTATGAGTCAGAATAAATATTATTATAGAAGTGATAACAAATCAGAATGAGATCATAAATATAAACATCATGATGACAGATGGTATTACTGTCAGGGAAAATAAATCATCACTGCCTGACCAATCAGAAATAAGAATTCAACAGCATTGTGGTATAATAAAACATAATTGGTAAACTAGCATGAATCAACATTATATTCTGAAGGTTGGAGGATGCAACCTGCCCTTAAAATTAGAATATTTATTTATTTTCTAAGCCACTTAATCCTAATTAAGTCGTGGGGAGGCCAGCGCCTATCTCAGCCGTCTCCAGGCAAACGCGGGGCACACCTTGAACAGCTCACCAGGCCATTGCAGGGCCAACACACATACAACCATTCACACTCACACCTAGGGGCGATTTGGAACAGCCAATTAGCCTACTGTACATGTTTTTGGACCTTCTTGCTGTGAGGCGGACGTGCTAACCACTGCGCCATGTTGCCGCCCAGTTTCAGATTTGTGCTGTCCAATAATGAGTTACTATCTCATAATTAAAGTGTCAGATTGGTGTAGTGGGAAGGACATCCACCTTACAGCAAGAAAGTCCTGGGTTCAAGTACCGAGCTGAGCCAGGCTGTTTCTGTGTGGAGTTTACATGTTTTTCCATTGCTTGCATGGGTTTCCTCCAGGTACTTCGGTTTCCTCCCACAGTCCAAAGACATGCACATTAGGCTAACCAGGTGTCGTAAATTGCCCCTTGATGTGATTGTGAGTGTGAATGGTTATGTGTTCGCTCTGTGGTGAACTGGTGAGCTGTTCAGTGTGTACCCCGCCTTCGATAATAGCTGGCTGAGATAGGCTCCTCCCTGGTAGAATTAAGAGGTTTAGCAAATGAATTATCTTATAATTACAAGAAAAGATCATACAAAACAGAACAAGAGCACTTGAGGAACACAAACCTCTGCCATGCCAAAAAATAACAGGAAGTGCACAGCACCCCCTGCTGGCCATGCTCTCATAATACACTTCTCAGAAAATCGTCCAATCACACAATATTAATAAATCCTTAAAAAAATTCCTGTATATGGAATGTCAGCTTCAAAATTTACCTTCAAAATTTAATGGCGTCTTTGTGGTCCAAAGCCCCGCCTCTGGGAGAGATTTCATGAAAACCCGCGCATAACAGACCGGGATTTCATCAATAATCCAGTTTTCAATTTCTTCATATTTATGTAGTGATTGGTGAGAATTGAATTTCTGTCGATCTGTCCATGTACTGTATCTAAACCCATCATTCATTCATAAACCCTGTTTCACCTGCAGGTGTGTAAGTGTGTAAGGTGCTGGTGATGATGGACAGGTGGGAGACAATATCTCTCTGATCAGCGATGGAGAGGTGATCCAGTTTCTTCACACCTGGAGAAGAACACTTAAAGGTATCTATCTATCTATCTATCTATCTATCTATCTATCTATCTATCTATCTATCCATCCATCCATCCATCCATCCATCC
>JAQMYF010000023.1:41950242-41961531 GCA_030014195.1 Neosilurus mollespiculum
ATAGGGAAAATCACATACTGTACGTAGTAGTCTTCATATATGCAAACAGAAAAAGTCTAGCTTCTATCTCAGCCGACTCTGGGCAAAGGCGGGGTACACCCTGAACAGTTTGCAAATCCATCACAGCGTAACACACACAACAATTCACCTTCACACCTTGGGACAATTTGGAACAGCCATTTAACCTCATATGCATGTCTTTGGTCTGTGGGAGGAAACCGGAGTACCCGGAGGAAACCCACGCAAGCACGGGGAGAACATGCAAACTCCACACAGAGACCCCCTCTCTGAGTCCGGCCCGTCTCTCGAACCCTGGACCTTCTTGCAGTGAGGCAGATGTGCTAACCACTACACCACTGTCCTGTTATTTTTTAAAAATTTTAGAAAAGCTACTCAGAAAAAAATGCATGATTTGGGGTTTGACCCTTTTCTTTTTTTTTTTTTTTTTCCCCCAGGAGTGTTCTATATCATACTACACAGATGTTAAAAATCAAGAGAGGTGTTTTTACAATGCGAGGAATATATTTTAGGACACAAACCAATTAATTCTGCTAAATAGACCTCTTATGGCTGCAGATTCAACTTGGAAAATTAAAATACAGAGAGATTTGTAGAACATTATGGACATGCTGTCTTGTTTTTTTTAAGAAAATCTTCATCTGTGAGTATGTAAATAAACCTGAGCTCTAAAAAAAACAACCATTACGTATTTTCCACATATAATACAGCTGTACAAGAGTAAAGACAAACAGTACTGTTCATATTGTGAGTCCTGAGATGAGCGTAACAATCTCCTCATGATTACAGTAGCGTGATTTCTTCAAAGGTACCAATATTTATACAGTATCATTCCTTCTAGCTCTTCTATAAGAATGGCCAGCCGTTTCCAGCTCACAGGCCCGTGGGTTTGAGAGTGAACATCACACACATAGAACTGGCTCTGGACATTCCTGTCACCCAGGAGGTCCTTCAGGAGCCTGAATCCAACGTGGTGAAAGTGACCTTCACTGTGCGCAAGGCGGGCCGCTATGAGGTGGCTGTTAAACTCGGGGGGCTCAATGTGGCATACAGCCCCTATTATAAGATCTTTCAACCAGGTAAAGTGAGCTCAGAGTGGATGTGAGCATGGCATGCTGTTCTTATCATCTCTGTTGATTTAGGATTTGCTTTGATAAAGTTTCCCCTCTGCTGAAAACATTATGTAATCGAGCTAGCATTCATTTTTTTTCTCATTTTAGTCAAGTGTTTGTATGCTTTCCACAGTTTCAAGGACTTTCATCTTGTTAGTCACCCTTTGTTTATGGACACTGTGTACTAGAGCGCTAAAGCCAGTTGTAAATTTAGCTGTATTTGGAATATATCCGTATTGTTTGAAAAGGTTGTTGCTGTCTGTCGTTCAGATTGATGTGCTTGCATTGTTTGTATATGATAGCAGTTTAGTGCTTGTTTCTTTCCGTCCATCATCGATTTGTTGTTTTTATCCTGAATTGAATGTCACATCATGTGTTTGTTACAGGGACAGTGGTGCCATCCAAAACAAAAATCGCATACCACTTTTCAACTCTGGTGTTGACATACGGCCAGCAGCACACACTGCAGATCGAGCCTCGAGACGAGTATGGCAACCCTACCAGTAACTCAGTCTCTCTCGTGGATGAGGTCAACTACAGCGTGCATATACACTCAGTAAGAACTCTCACAGGATGAAATACCGTCTTGTGATTAGACCATGCTTTTGACTGTAAACCGGGGGAAAAAAAGTACCTGAAGTGACAGTCCACAAAGGTTGTGTTCAGCAGAGTGCAAATCAAGAGAAGAGCTTATTGTTTAACTCTGATGTTGGAAGAAGAACAACCAGAAAAGAGGAATAAAAACATGTTAAAACATTCCTTCGTCTGTGTTTCAGACTTTGGACATGCTCAGTGCTCGTAGTCTGCACAGACTGCGCACAGTGTTAGGAGCACGTCTTCTGAAACATACCTGGGCCCTAACCAAGTTTCACGTTGTTAATGTCATGTATTTGTTTTGTCTTCATTAGCTGGGGACTCTGGAGGAAGACAGTTCTGAAGATTACTACAGCATGACTGTTTGTTGTAATAAGCCGCAGTGTCAGGTTCTGCTGCGGCTCACTTTGAAGAAAAAGGGCTGCTTCAGGGCACGTATTACTTACAGGGACCAGCCTCTTAATAACGGAGAGTTTGACATCATTGTGCTTAGTGGTGAGTCTCTTCAGATCTTCTGTTTAGTTCTGGCATGTAACTAATATCTAGCTAACACACTCCCCGTGGGGCGCGGTCAAACGTTTTTTTTGTTCAGGTCGTTCTGACAGGTTTATACACTCCACCTTCACAAATCCCCAAATCCTCCAAAAATCTGGAGTCTAAGCTTTGTCCAAGTAAACCATGGTTCAGATTGTTATTGTTGAAAAGCTTTATGATGGTTCACATCACAATAACATGGGACCTGGTTTTATTTGCGCTGTATTAACATTTAAAAGGATAAAGTGAAAGAACTTTATGACTACAGATGATGTACCATACACTGTCTGTGGTGCAGGCTGCCTGAAACTTCCCAGAGTAAAGGCCAACTCTTTTTACTGGAAAACTTCATTAAAGAAATTGCTTAAACACATTTTAAGGAAGAAGTTATTACCTCACCAAACAATATAGTATAGCTTTATAATTATGTGTGTCAGAAATTAATATTGAACTTAAAGCAAACCAAACACAAAGTAATATGTGTTGTATCGTCCAGTTCCCCTCCCCAGCTCATGGGCTTAGTATGTCTTATTCATCTGTTTTGATGCCTCAGCCATCAGGCGGTTGGGATATTGTCATTGCCTGTGTTCGCATTGCCGTTCCCATCGCTGTCCCCATCTTTTCTGGGCTATTTCTCAAGAATTGTCCTTTGACCTTGTCAGAATGGCCCTGATCTTAAAATTTGTGGTCCAGGCTATTTCTCAAGAACTGCTAAGACGGTTTAGGGGTTTCGCCATCTCTGATGGCTATTTTTACATCTTACTATTCATTGTTGTTGTAATCATTTACATTTAGAGCATTTGGCAGATGCTCTTATCCAGAGCGACTTACAATTATCATTTTCAACTACTATAATCTGATCAACTGATAATTACAATTATCATACAACTGAGCAGTTGACGGTTAAGGGCCTTGCTCAAGGGCCCAACAATGGTGATAGTGGGGATTGAACTGCTGACCTTCGGATCGGTAACCCAGCGCCTTAACCACTAAGCCACCACTGCCCTAATCAAATCACATGCTCGCAATCAGTGCTTAATTTGGTAAAATATACCAGTTCTTTACTGCTCACATTGTTTGTGTGTGGTGTTAGTCGGCAACTTGATTGATGACAATTCTGTTCTGTTGCCACCTGATGGTATGCTCACTATGTTTACATTTTTCAGATCTTTGTGCCTTGTCCACCGGTCCTTAACACTTCAGTACAGAAGAAGTGTTGAAAATGGTTTCAGAAGGAAATCTAGGCTGATACCATTTTATATCCAATAGAAAGGGTTTAATCTCTAATTAAAATGCTCTTGTGTGACCTGCAGAGGTCTACATAAAAGGTCGTATTTGTTTTTGTCAATTGTTAAATTGACCAAGTTTTGCTAGTTTTGATCTGGACCAGAACTAGTGCATGTGATCTCACTTGAAATAATGTATGGAAGTGTGGATGTCCACAGTTGTGTGCAGGTGAGTGTGTAGTTGAATGTGAACATGTGAGCACTAGAATTGGAAAATGATGTAATTTTAATGAAACTTCTTTTAATAATTATTATTATTTAATAAAATGAGTTTGGCAGAATAACTTATGAGGTCAGGCTGTCATATGTGTTTACATTGCATTACTGTATTTTCCCTGATGATGAGATGATTACAGTTTGCTCTAGCTGAGATCTGAGATCTGTCAGAAAGTCATAAAGTTAATTAAATCATGATGGGTATCATTTTAATAAGCCTCTAGATGACAAGATCTGACATGCACAGGAGGGTTATGAAATCATTTCTTAAGTTTATTGGTTCCCTAATTGCATAGTCTATAAAAAGCCTTTTTTTCCCCTGGAAAACTCAAAATTTAAAAAACGTATTAATATTACTATAGAACATATTAATTTCAATGTTCAATGCCGCATGAAACAATTTACTGTTTATATATAAGAACAAGGGGCATTGGTGGCCCAGTGGTACGGTGCTGGCTTACTGATCCGAAGGTTGGAGGTTCAAGCCCCACTATCCCCGAGCTGTCACTGCAGCTAACTGGGTTTCCAAAGGCCAGCCATGTCCCTCACTGTCTGTGGTGAGAGGCATGTAAAAGAACCATTGTTGTCTTTCGAAAAGAGTAGGCGGCATTGCCGTCAGCGTGTTTCTGCCCTGCCATGGCCTGGCAAGCTGTCCAGGGTGTACACTGCCCTTGCCCAGAGTCGGCTGAGATGGGCGCCAGCCTCCCCGCAACCCTGATAAGGATTAAGCGATTCAGAAAATGAACGATGAACATAAGAACAAACCTGCAAGTGTCTTTGGAGATCTGATAGCTTTGCTCTGTTCAGCAGTGCACAAAAGGACTACATAAAAATTACCTTATATTCCATCCATTCCGATTTTTCTGTCATGCCTCTTTTTGTTTAGTTTTTTTTCCTGCGACTCTCAATTTATGGAATACGGAATCAGATGAACTTGAAAATACAAGCTAGTTCATTCATAATTAATATACCACACAGGACTATGTTGAAGTATGCTGGGCATCATTTCTTCTGTATAGTTATAAAAATCTCATCATGAAATCTTTCTGCAGATGCAGTTTGTGATGTGTGTATCAGAAACTTTTTTTCATATAAGGACATTTTATAAGTGTTTTTTTTCAACTGCTCTATTATTATGTCTATAATCAAGTCAGCATTAGTGTGAAAGTCTATGTTTCTTGTGCATCCTCTCACAGCACCTCAACTCTGTTTTCCTCTTTTGTTTATCATTCCATCAGAGAGCGAGAAGAACTGTGTGGAGAAGAATGTGTCCACTCCAGGTGTTAGTATCTATTTTGAGGCCTACCTCTATGGCACAGGGAACTACAGCAGCTCTACCTGGCAGTTCCCAGCATCCTCTCTGCTCACCCCACCACGACGGCCATCCATGGGTGACGATGAGGAAGAGCACGACTCTCCAGTGGAGGGCCAGCCGGAGAAGGTCAAGAAACCAAAAAAGGTCTACTGCTACATATCACCAAAGGTTAGTGATTAATATTTAGGATAGTAATGTCAGGAATTTTTCTTGTCATCTTGTCGCATAAGGTTGAAAAATTGTTGGAAAGTTTGCTTTGGAGTTAACAGGAATAAACTGGAATTTTGCAAAATTTGATTTGCGCAGTTGAAGGTCTTCTGTGCATTAGTAAATGAATAAAATTAAAATTTATTTTTTAAAAAATGTATGAGAAATGTTTATGTATGGGTGCTTACGATAAAACAAAATTTTTATGTTTTGTATAGGATACACTTTGTATAATTGACCCCAAATTTCCAGTGAATTCCTGGTAATTTTTATGCATTTTCCCATTTCCAACTTGGAATATTTTCAAAATTCTCTAGTTTTGTTCATTGTATGTATATTATATTTTAATTGCGTATTACTGAGTGTTAAGTGTGGGAGTGTACTGCATGAGGGAATGTATAAGTGAGTATCTTGTGTTTGCGTGTGTGTTCTATCGCAGCAACTCTCAGTGAAGGAGTTTTACCTGAAGATTATTCCATGGCGCCTTTTCACTTTTCGTGTCTGCCCAGGAACGAAGGTAATGTTTGGGCTGGTCAAGCAGTAAATACACTAAACAAGTATTTTCCTTTTGCCCGCATTCTCATCAGTTCAACACATTTATATTAGTTCACCTACCACGGACCTGACCCAATCCATAAGTACCTGACACTGGTGGTGGATGATGGGATCCAGCCTCCTGTAGAACTGAGCTGCAAGGACAGGAACATTATGGCAGCCACTTTTATTCGCTTCCTGCACAAGAACATTGGTGAGTTTGACAAACAAAATGCAACTGAATCTGCTGAAAGTGTGTAAACGAATTGTGTTTGACTCTTTTTATTTTTGCTGGTTGTCAGGAGGCTCAGAAACGTTTCAGGACAAGGTGAGCTTTTTCCAGCGAGAGCTCAGGCACATTCACTCCAAGAGGCCTCGAATTAAAACCTGCCTGAAGATCAGCCGCCAATCCATTCTTGACTCCGTGAGTAGCCTGACCCGCTTTAGATCATCAGTGCTTGACATATTCCTTTGAATGTTGAGACCATCGTGATTCATGCGTCTGTTGTTTCTGCAGTCTCTAAAGGCCACCAGAAACTTCTCAGTGTCAGACTGGAGTAAGAACTTTGAGGTGGTGTTTCAGGATGAAGAAGGTCTGTGAAATATCAGGATGTTTCTCTAATGTTATTTTATTTAATAACTTAGTATGTGTAGATAGTGACTGTGAATTACCTGATGTTTTTTTTTTTTCTGTAAGCTCTTGACTGGGGAGGGCCGAGGCGTGAGTGGTTTGAACTCGTCTGTAAGAATCTGTTTGACACCAATAACCAGCTCTTCACACGTTTCAGTGATAACAACCAGGGTCTGGTAAGCATTAGCTCTTATTGCCTGTATGTTTTTCTGTTTGGGGGATGTAATGTAGGGCTGGTGTATTGGATTGGGTGTACATAAGTAAGCATCCGTAAACAAATTAACTGTAATTATGAATCCATCATGGCAGTATTGTGTGTAAATATTATGCTGTACTTGTCCTTTAGTGAAGTAATGTGTAGAGATAACCCTAAGTAATATAGGTCATATCCTGTCTGAAAGTAATCAAACGTCAAGATTCACTACCAGAAATGCTCCTTTTTGATGAAAACTAAAAGGGAAACTAAATAGTGGTCACATATTAAGTGAATGACAATAACAATATAATAGAGACTGTGTTGTTAAAATGAGCAGCAACGCTTCTGGTGTGGTCGGTATGTTACTGACTTCCACACACAGGTAAATAATATATATTTAAGGTATTCTGTTCATGTGATCTACAGATGACACACACCAAGCTTTATAACAACCAGTAAACAATGCAAACAGTTTTTTTTAATAAAGTGTATGCAGTAGGCATGGAATGGTAAATACGGGTTATATAAGCTTAAATATAATATAAGCTTGCGAAAATAGATGGAGCAGGTAATGTGTAATGTGAGGTTATGACTAAAGATTACTAGAAGTCTGTTTGTGTGTGTGTGTGGCAGGTTCACCCTAATGCCGAGCGTCCTGCTCACCTGAAATTGAAGATGTATGAGTTTGCAGGGCGTGTTGTGGGGAAGTGTTTATACGAGTCAGCTTTAGGAGGAGCCTACAAGCAGCTGGTGCGAGCCAGGTTCACTCGCTCATTCCTGGCCCAGATCATTGGTCTACGCATGAACTACAAGGTGATCCACAGCTATTACCTTCTGAAACACGTCTAAATTTGAAATAACATTACATATTTGATCAAGTATATGAGAATTTATATGAGGAAAATGTACTTATCTTTGGAACAAGTCTCCAGTGTCAATGCTTTGTAACAGCTTGAAGTGTTCTGTTATGTTTTCCACCATGAGAAAGGATGAATGGCATTTTCTGTTTGTGTGAAAAGCTGCTTTTTCTGTCTGTGCAAAGCGAGCAAACTTTCATGACTTATAACTCTTTTAAAGTAAGTAATATCAGGAGCTGTCTTGTCCTGCAGACCTTCCACAACATTAAGTATTGGCAGTTTGGTGAGTTATAACAGAAATAAGACATAAAATCAGTTAACCCTTGAACAGGCAACATGCACCAGGAGATTTTCGCTCTGTTTAATACCTTAACGAGGCAATGTATACTGGGAGATACAAGTCATAAAATCCAAAATATACAGGATATTTAAAAAAAATAACAATGAGTCTGTTTTACTTGCATGTTAAATAGAAGAATAATTATTATAATTATTATTATTTTTTTTACAATTTATTTTCCACTTATAAGGCCTTATAAGGGTTAAAACACCTAAAGCATCTACTGACATTGCCACAAAGCAGCGTTACATAGAAAAAACAAATTTAATAAAGAATTTAAACATTTCTTTATAAACCCTACACATCCCCAATGAGCAAGCCCACGGTGATGATGGTGGTAAGGAAAAACTGCTTCAGACAACACGAGGAAGAAACCTTGAGAGGAACCAGACTCAAAAAGGAAAGCCCATCCTCATTTGATTGAAACCAGAAAATCCATGTGGCAGAAACTTCACTATAGTTTAACATGAAGTGTAGCTGGTTGTCTTATTATTTTAATGGTAATTGCAGTCCTAAATTGTTTCAGTAGAAGAGTTTATATCACCAGCAGTGAAGTCATCTTCACAGTTTCTGAGTGTATATTTAGGTCCATATGGACATCACGAGCAGGAGCGAGGGGCTTCTAATATGAGAACTCCAACCAGCAGTAGCACATCAGGACGTATCGTAGGATTTAGAAAGCAGAAGGATTAGGATAACTGGTATCTCAGAAGTAGCATGTGTACCTCAGCAAAATCAAAAAGAGAGAGAGAGAGAGGTTGTTAGGTGTGCTCATAACAGTGCAATGGTTAAAAAAGAGAGTTTTACTATGTACTACTCAGAAACACAAAGCAAACTAAAATTAAATTGATTTTATTATTATTATTATTATTTTTTGGTTTATTTCTCCATTTTTAAAGCATTATCCACTTGGGATAATGTCTGTTTATCCCAGTCAGATTGAGCCGTTTCCATTTATTGTATACTAAAACACTGTAGGAACTTGCAATTATAGAGAAATAGTTTGGACTTTGGAGCGACAATTCATCACAATACACTCTGTCCCTGACTGTTTTTTTATAAATGCCCATGTATTGCCCAACTTTTATAAGGGCCTGTGGATGCTCTCGCTCTGTTTTACTCCTCCATTCATTTTTTTTGTTTACATGCAGCAACAGTTTCTGTCATGGATGTTTACGTGATTCGTATGAAAGTGCATAGTCCTGGATAAACTCATGTATATTGTTTCTGAGAGAAGTAAAGCCTGTTTGTTTTATTTTATGCATCTGACTGTTTTTAATTACTGTTTGCTATGGCAGTACTTTGAGACCGACGATCCAGAGTTCTACAAAACAAAAGTCTGCTTTATCTTAAAAAATGACGTGAGCGAAATGGACCTTGTGTTTGCTGAGGAAAAGTACAGCAAGTCAGGACAACTGGAAAAGGTGATACACACTCAAGTGAAGGACTGCTTTATAACGTCATCTAACTAAAAAACACAAACAAATGTTTTTACTTCAGACTTGCTTCCTAAGAGTAGAGTGATGCAGAAGTCGAAGTTGAATGGATGAGAATTAGTTTGTTGTGAAGTACATTTTAAAGACTTGTAGATTGTGAGGGTAGATATACTGTAGCGGTATACTTTAAATGTGTGGTTATTGATCTGTGTGTTTCCTGACCTAGTCGTGATATGGTGTTTCCAGGTGGTGGAGCTGATATCAGGTGGTGCTCAAATTGCCGTCACTAACGAGAATAAGATTCATTACCTGAATCTGCTCGCTCAGTATAGACTGGCCAGCCAAGTGAGGGATGAAGTGGATCATTTCCTCAAAGGTTTGTGCTCTTTAAACAGAAACTTTGCTCCATGACTGTGTTCAGATTTAACAAAGGTGTTTTGTCATTCCTAGGTTTGAATGAGCTTGTTCCTGAGAATCTTCTAGCCATATTTGATGAAAATGAGTTGGAGGTAAGCCTTGCAAAAAGTTTATGCTTTGTGTTGATACATTAAGGCTAAATTTGTGATCTTAGTCCTTTTGCAGCCAAGGGCCCCGTGACTAATACAGTGCCCAGCCAAAAAAAATAAAATCACGCACATGGACCATGTTTGACCTTGATTATAGCGTATAATCACCATGGCATTGTGGTTTTGTGTGTGTGTTTGTGTTTTCTTTTTTTTTTTGATGCACTGTATTAATCCTGCAAGGGAAATTATCACTTCTGCATTTAACCCATCCAGAGTGAGCACACATACACAGACTCGGAGCAGTGGGCACATTGGGGCACCCGCAGAGCAGTTGGGGGTTAGGTGCGTTGTTCAAGAGCACTTCAGCCATGAAGGTGGAGGAAGGGAAGGTGCAGCTCACTCCCCCTGCCACCACATATTTTTCCTGCTGGTTCAGGAATCAAACCAGCAACCTTAAGTCCCAAAGTCGCTTCTCTAACCATTAGGCCTCTGCTGTTTTGACAAACTTAAACAACATCACAACATTTATGTCGATCCAGAGTCGTGTTCATTTTAACCGATGTCTTAAATGAAGAAATGGGAAAATCCAACCACTCCATAAATTCTTCTCCAGCACATCCCAAAGACTTTCATTTGGGTTAAGGTCAGGATTCTGTGGTGCCAGTTCATGTGTGTTTCCTCATGCTCCCTGAACCACTCTTTCACTGTTTGAGTCCCAATTTTATATCCGTGCCATCAGGGGGGAAAAAAGTAAATTAATGGTATAACATAGTCATTCAGGTCCTCAGCTGACTTCATTTTATTGCCACATAATGTTGCCGATCCTCGACCTGACCAACTAAAGTAGCAGTGCCATGGCAGTTACACCCTTTATTCAAGGCTAAAGGTGGTCCTGGTTTTGGCTGGCCAGTGTATACACAATGCTTATCAAATGTATTAGACCCCCTTTTATAATACAGATATTTCTGAAACATTTAGTAGTCCACATTTTGTTTGTGTTTGTGAGTTGAGGAAAGAAAATTTAACACATCACTTCAATGTAAAATGCAAAATTTAAAAGGAAACTGAAGTGTTTTATTTTGCATGGCCTTTTTCTGGCTTGTATAACAATGAGCATACTTGTTTTTACATATTTCCTCCAGTTTCTGTAGCACTGTGTTCCAAATTGTCTGTAACTCTTCCCAAGGACTGTCTTCGAAGGAAACCTTGGTGTGATCAGTTCTGGAATCAATTAAATGCCATATTTGTTCCGATGGATTCTGACCTGGAGTCTTGTCCAGTCCAGTCCATCACTTCCAGTTCCAGACTGCTGTTTCTTGTCCAGATAATCTTGACACAATTTAGACAAATGTTTAGGATTGTTGTCTTCCTGAAATATAAATCCACTGCTTAAACCAATCTGCGTTTCTCTCAGTAGTGACAGGTGCTCTAATAGATATGTTAGATGTATTCCAGAACACCTGAGTACAAGTCAGAGCACAGAGTGAAGTAGTATTTTTATTTTTTA
>JAQMYF010000023.1:41971305-41981351 GCA_030014195.1 Neosilurus mollespiculum
CTCATGTGCTGATGTATTAAAAGAATGCACCCCCCCATTCCCTTCTCACTCACACTCTCTCTCTCTCTCTCTCTCTCTCTCACACACACACACACCCACACACACACACACACACACACGTGCACACAGACTCTTTTATCTTCATATTTCTTTCTTGTTGCTTGTGTAGGCACTTTCCTGGCTCCTGCTTTCACCCCCTACCTGAGAGTGTAAATGCTGGAATGTTGAGCTGGGAAGGAAATAAGGTGTGTGTCTCCTGTCCGCTGTCAGTCATCACCAGACCTGTGCTCCAGTTCAGTCATGCTGCAAGCATTAGAAACAGTAGTGCTCACAGTCTAATACAGCTTTCAAAAAGGTATCCCACATTAGCATACAATCTTGTCCTGGCTGTTACTATATAAGGTAATGTATCAGTTCACCCCGAACATTTATGTTATCTAACCTCCAGCTACCAGAATAAATCAATCCTTCACATGTTAAGTCATTGATAACAGTGCATTCAAACAGAGAGTTCATTTATGATTTACTCTCGTAAATACTTAATAAGTTACCAAGGAGTTGCATTGTAAAATCTTTTTGTTATGTTCTTTCTGGATTTTATATACTATATATGCAAATATCCACATTCAAGCATTGCCTAAAAGTGGAGCTCCCCAGAAGATTCTTGTGGGCTGTATTTCATTTTTCATTTAAAATTCATCATTGTGCCAAATGGTTTAAATATCTAGGTCATATTCTACAGAAAATCAGTAGAAGCTAGAACTCTTCTGGTTAGCAAAAAATGCTCTACACTGCTGATATTACGATTATGTGATCAGCAGCTTTCACTCCGTAAGGGAAGTTAGGCTTGTGTTTATTTTTTGGTGCAATAATTCCTCAGACATTGATTTAGGATGAAATAAGAATTTAGCATAAATATAATATATAGATTTATTCACTGCCTACAAGCCGAGCTTCTGATAGATGTCTCTTAGTAGGTTTTTGACCCTCGGTTTGTTTTTTACTGCTTTTCTGATTTTCGCTTTCATTTGTATCACCCATCTTGTTAAGTAAGTTATCCGTTTAATGAGTTTATGTTTCGTCAAGCTTCTGATTTCTGTGTTTGCTCCACAAACATTTATTTACCTACAAGTTTGTCTGCCTACCTGAGTTAGATTGTGTTTTTATTCTCTGCAAGTCTGAGTGTGGTGTGTGAGCTTCTATTCTTTGAATTTCAGTTTCATTATTAATAGTAAATCTGATTTTTTTATTGCTTCCCATCATCATGCAAGTCAGCAATGCATAACAGCCAATAAGCATCAATTCTGCGATGTGGCAGCCTTGTTGGTTTTTCTGTGGTGGGGACACAAACACACACACTGAACAGGACATGGGACCACCATCTAAGAAATGTTCCATGACTATGGTTCTTGGCTCGGGAGCTCCACTATTATAGACTATTAGGAACACTTTAGTTATGAAGCATAAGATTTCACATTTGGTATGGGTTTAAATTTTTAGTTTTCTGGTTTGCTGGGGCTGAACCTGTGGTGGTGGTGGTGAACCAAGAACATCAGTACTGAACCATGTAGTTATAGATGAAGGTGTTCTGGTCTGATGAATCAAATTTTCTGGTAAATCCTGTGGGCAGGTGCATGCGTATTGCTTACCGGAGGCAGAGATGACATTACATTGCACTGTGGCAAGCTACTGAGGCAGTGACATTTATAGGGAAATGTTCTGCTGGGAAACTGTTGGTTCTGGCATTCATTTGCATGTTATTTTAAAGAGTACCACCTAACTAAATATTGCTGCAGGCCAAGTTACAGCCCTTTATGATGAATGGATGGATAGATGGAGGGATGGATGGAAATGGCACACAATGGATGGATGGCTGGATGGAAGTACAGATGGCTGGATGGACAGATGGACTCATGGATGAAAGGATGGATGGAAGTTCTACATAGAACCCTATAATCGAGTGTTGCCGTTAGTAAAAAGGGTTCCAAATAAAAACCTCTTTAAGAACTCTTAACTTTTCAGAGAACCTGCATGGATCTTCATACTCAATATAATGCTAAGCTCCTTAAAGTGGTACTACTACATACTACATAGAACTTAGAACATAGAGCTGAAGCTGGGGCTTTCAAACTTTGTATGCTGGCTGACTACTATGAGTGCTAGGATGTGTTTGTGTGTGAGTGATCTTGACCCACTTTTCAAGGTCACAGAGGCAAAAACGGTAAATTAGGTTTCCGGAGATTTGCTTGAGGTGCACTGAAGCTGGGGCTTTCATACTTGGTATGCTGGCTGACTACTATGAGTGCTAGGATGAGTTTGTGTCTGAGAGATCTTGACCTACTTTTCAAGGTCACAGAGGCAGAACTGTATACTAGGTTTCCAGAGATTTACTTGCCACGCTCTGGACCCCTGCGGTCTATTTATTTAAGACATAAATTGGGTTTTAAAATCACAGTTCTGATTTCACGAGGTTATACAGTATGTCAGGTCAGTAACAGAAAAGGAGAAGGGAGTACCACAGATGTTACCTGTACCTTTCATGTGATTTGTATAGACCTTTAATGTTGAATTCATAATGCAGATATTATTCGAATTCGTAATTTTACAGTTTTGAACTTTATTTCTCCCTTAAAGCCTGTAAAGCCTATTCTAAGCTGTGTGATATTAACATTTTATTAAGATTAATTACACTGCATGACATGATCCAAATAAAACTTTGGCTGAATTTTATGACAGATAACATCATGTCTATATCAGATTATTCAACGAGGATCCACTAATCGTATACTTTTGATTAAAGTAAATGACTATGTTTTGCTTATGTCATCCGTGATCGCAGTCCAGGCTTGTGAAGGAAATGGAGTGCTATAAACACAAAACAAGCTCTCAGTATATTATGGGCCTAGAGGAACATATTTTAAAGGTCAGAGAAAAGGAATTTGGAGCAACCTGTGGCTGAATGATAGAGGACCACATGGAATGCCTATTTTTCAAAACAGGCTTGATAGGTAACACTTTACAACAAGACAATAGATACGTAACAAATAGGGGCTTGAATGATATACAATATCCATAAAGTAAACACTGTATACACTCTAAAAGCAAGAGAGGGAGTCATATATAAACACAGTGCAACACTATAAGAGATATGAATATTTATAGTACACTGTTATGCATGTGACTGTGTTTCAGAGGGACTTGTTCACTGGTTCAGTTTCCTCCATTGTTGTGTAAAGCAGCGCAGGATTAGAGCGAGGCATCTTGAAGATCTTGAAACATTTGGCAGCACAATCAGTCTAGTCCTTCCTCCTTGGCAGAGTTCTGGCTATTTGTATAATAGCCCCTCTCTCAGTTTCCTCTTAGGAATGTGCAATGGGCAAAGAGCAGACCTCTGAGCTACAAACCACCAAATCCACTGCTGGCGCCCTTTCTAGAGGTACCCAGTTTGTTTGTTAGTCCCTCTAAGTTCCTATTTTATGTGATTCCAGGAAAATTTCAGGGTTTGCTCTTAGCTGGTGATGCCGTTTGTCTAATCTCGGGCATGTCTGTGTGATTGATGCTTTGAAGTGACATTGTCTCAGTGGGACAGGGAAGGCATGGTACAGCCAAGTCTGAGATCACACAACATTACTGATTTTTCATGTTTCACCAACAGACCTGCTGCGGAAAACCGTGGAGCAGAAATGCTTAAATGTCAAAGGAAAAAAATCACATTCCAGTTAAAGAAATAGAGGAAATAATCCTTTAATCACCTTTAATGACATTGATATTTACTGAATTGGGTTGCACACCCTGGTGTTAAGCAAACACAAATCAATTCCTCCTGAATCCATCCATCCACTTTTCATTCAGTGAAGACAAAGTCAGTGCTCATAGCCTTTGTGTCATTGTTGAACACAGCTGTGACGATAGACTAAAGCATGCCTGGTAAGACATAGAATTGGGCATCTGTTCATGGCAACTTCACACAAGAAAACATTGCTACATGGATTTCCACCACTTCCCAGGGCAATGTTGTTGAATTTATTTCTGGTAGCATGTTTTTGACAAGTGGATGTCTGAAAAGAAATGTAAAACACACCTGACCTTTCACCCTGTTGGATTTCTACTGCTGTTCTTATAATTAATTGGCAGATGAATGAACATATTGATCCTTGCACCTGATAATTATCCGAACAAACTGAAAAGCAACGCTTTATGTCATTTAGTAAGTATTCATTCATTTGCTGAACCGCTTAATCCTACTAGGGTCGCATGGAGGCTTTAGCCTATGTCAGCAAGAACAGTGATGATTGTGGTCATCAAAAACTATCATACAGAGCAGCAGAGGTAAAAGATGGTAATACATTTTTTTTGCTTTTCATTTTTATTTTGCTATACTGTATTAATCCTGCAAGGGAAATTATTGTCTCTGCATTTAACCCATCTAAAGTGAGCACACAGACACACACACACACACACACACACACACACACACACACACACACACACAAGGGGCACCCGGAGAGCAGTTGGGGGTTAGGTGACTTGCTCAAGGGCACTTCTGCCATGAATGTGAAGGTAGGGAAGGTGCAGCTCCCTCCCCCACCGCTACACATTTTTCCTGCTGGTTTGGGAATCGAACCAGTGACCATTCAGTCCCAAAGCCACTTCTCTCAACGTTAGGCTATGGCTGCCCCTTGGAAACAGAAGTGACAATACCACAACAGTATCCTAGCCAGGCTTTCTGTTGGTATTTTTCCAGTCATACTTACATCCATATATATGAAGTCGGGGTACAGACTGAACAGCTTGCCAGTCCATCACAGGGCCAACCCACACTAAACAATACACACTCGTACCGAGGGACAATTTGGAATAGTCTTTGGACTATGGGAGGAAACCGGAGTACCTACAGGGAACCTACCCAAGTACAGGGAGAACACTCAAACTTTGCTGAGCCCAGGACTCGAACCCAGGACCTTCTTGCTGTGGTGTTTGTGTGTGTGTGCTAACCTCTCTGTTACTGTTCCCCTCTCACTGTGCCCCTCCAGTTTAGTTTAATGTACACCTCAAATTCTCTTTTTTAACAAATTACCGTTTCCTTCATGGCCAATGACTTCACATGGTGTGTGACCATCCTGTTTGGCCGAATGCCAGAGCCTGGCAAATGCACATGGATGGCTCAATACATGAGAATAAACGTTCTCCCAGTGTGTAATATCTGGCCAGAAAGTTTGGCTTCGACAAGGTGATGGATGAACCAAACCAAACAAGCATGATTTGTCCCCTTGGATCTTGGTTCTTTTCAATTTCTAGTGTGATAACACTCACCGATCCAGCACATGATGCTACACTGCTCTAACAATGTATTTGTATCAGATCAGTCATCTGGAAATAAGTGTGACTAACATTGATGAATATTGAGTATGGGCAACACACACGGCCGAAGACCTGCTTTCTGTAAAACCTTGGCGAATGATGCATGACTGGTCCCTGTTCCCGTGCAGCTTATCCCAAAGCATTGTGAGGGAAATAAGTAAACTGTCCTTGGTGGTAAATGGGGCGATGAAGGGAGCTGGCAGCTCTGAGTAAGAGGAATGAGGTTGGGGGATGCTGCTGATTAACAGAGCCTTTGCTCACTCAGAGCTGGAACTCATCACCAGTTGAGAGACAGTCTGGGTAGACGTCCTTCCACGAGACCCTAAGAAGGATCCCCTCAGCCGACCCTGGAACTTCATCACAGGCAAGGGTCTTGTCTTGGTGCCTGGAGTTGAAACATTCTCGTCTCCATATTTTATTACTACTGATCTGAAGTATGTGATCATTGAAAATATGATTGGCTTAGCAAGAACAGATCAGTGAAGTGATAGATGATGCAGAAAGTTTAAAATTCACTTCTGGCTGATTTTATGTCCTGCATGGTTTTGCAGTGAGGACATCTAATACAATTTCTTTTTCTCTCTCTCAGACAGATTCAGTGTCTTACCTTGGATAGCTTGTTTCTGTTTTAAGAGCTCACTTTAAACTAGTGTGTAGTACATTAAATCGTCTCTAGGTTTACATCATGTATACAAAATGGGCCAAAAACCTTTCATGTACAAGGAAACAAAGCCGATTTGATAAAATATACTTTTTTACATCTCATTAAAAAGTAGAAAGGCAGGCACTTGCTACAGTGTGTAAGCCCTGTTATGGAAGGTATAGAAAGGACAGTGCTTATGTAGCCCAGACTGAGGTCAAATACACAGCAAATCTTTCACGCTGTTCGGGCCACAGTACAAAATAAAAATGTCATTGTAAATAAATGTTTTACAGGAAAAAAAAAAAGCGCTCCCTTGTCTGAGCCGGACTGATTTATACATGGGCTTAGAGATGACTGCACTGATTCATGGCCTTAATGGTCCTGCAGGGATGTACATCCAACTACGTCTTTCTGTTCATCAGGAAACACTTGTAATGCTTGTGTGTTCACCATGCAAACCACTGGCCTCGTGATAGCTCAGTTTCAAATCTGGGACTATAGTAAAATGAAACGTCATGAGGATAAAAATATGTGAAGTCATCATTGGAAGAATAGGCCCATGCCAAATTGTGCCTTAAACTGCACATGTGCATTCTTCTTACCCAAGTTTTAATATTCAATATCTGCGTGTGTGGGCTAAATTACACCACCACCTCCACAATATTCAGATAAACAGCTTTTAATAATATTCATAGTTGAAAAGGGAGGCACATAAACTAAACAAGGTCAAACTGGCATGCATCTATCTTTGTGGGTAGGTACTGGTGCCAAAACCAGGCTGTTCTTCAAGGCCATGAATGAGCCTGGCTTCCTTTTCCAGCTGCAGCTGCTACAGATTTCATACTTTCATCCAACTGTCTCATATTCATCCAGGCTCTAAGATGCCTGTTGTGTCTTATGCATTTAAACTTATCCAAAACCTATAATAATACCCACATGACCATTGTTATTCCAAATGATCACCACTTTTCCAATGAGGAATCCTGGTGGGACTGGTCTCTTCCAGGATGACTGTACCCTTAGTCACAAGTCACAATCCCTCACTGAATGGCTCCACGAGTATGAAAATGATGTAAATTATATTCTATGGCCTTCACAGTCACTAGATCGTAACCTATTTGTACATCTATTGGCGATTTGGAACTGTGCTCTTTATCACCTTCAAAAATTGTGTTTTGGTAGCTATTATGAGACTTGATGTTGTTTTTGTCTCTTGTCTCAAAGTGCTTTAACTTATTATAGAGGAATGTACTGTATACAATGTATGATTCTCTGGGGGTACGCTATGAAAGAAATTATAGTATTGCGATTTTAGATTTAGGGTTACCCAAAATAATTGGTGCTATGCTTGTGCTTTAAGACATTACACCATTTTCATGTGGTGAGATTTGTACAGCTGAACTCTTCCTGACCAGGCAGTGCTTGACTTTTTGTGGTTGTGCCAAGGTATATTTAGCATGATATACACTCATTCGTTACTTAATTCAATTGCCAAACTGCTTAAACCTATTACGGTCACGGGGAGGCTGGTGCCTATCTGAGCCAACACTGGGCAAAGGCGGGGTATACCATGAATAGCTAGCCAGACCATCGCTGGGCAACACACACAACCATTCGCAGTCACACTGAAGAAGACAACTGAACAACACTAAACTCGTCGTCATGCTCAAGAAACCAATTTGGCAAATAAATGTATGAATGAAATCTATAATGCTTTTATTTGCATAATTTTCTTGTTGCAAGCAAATCCTCTGTGAAGCTCCTACAGCAGCTCATCTAACAATCCACACATACAGTAGCAGTCAAATGTTTGAATACATCTATTAATTTTGAATTAGAAGGTGTGTCCAAATATTTGACTACATTAAAAAATGCTCTGCATAAAAAAAAAAAAATCATCTGTAAGAAAAAGAGGTACAAACAGTACATTATTGTACATTTCCTTTGCACGTTTACATACTATCCGTTAGTTCATCCTGTGGTGTGGAGTGTTATGATGATGTTAAGGGAAAGTGGTAGGGGGCAGTGTTTTATAGCGTTCAGTTCAGTGATGGGTCGGGGGTAGAAGCTGTTTTTGATCCTGGAAGACTTTATGTCCCTGTAGCATCTTCCAGATGGCGGCAGAAAGAAGAGATGATGATGATCCGAAGCAGGATGATCTGAAAGTGTCTTCTAGTGAAGGTCCAATTATTTTCTGGGCTGTTTATGACTTTCTGGAGAACTGGAGAACTCCTCTGTATGCTGAACACTTGCCATATCATAGTGTAATGTTAGCAAACTCTCTATAGAACAGTGGTAGAAGGGCATGAGCAGCTTCACGGTCACGTTGGCTTCACTAAGTGTCATTAGGAAGGGGAATCTTTTATCTCAAAGCAGGAAGAGAAGCAGGAAAGTTCTTCTGCTGACCAGGCATTTTTGCCTGTAGGTGGGTCAAACTTAAGTTGTTGATGTTTTGAATGCTCTGCCACAAGCATGTTTGATCCTTGTTGGTAAAGTGGTCTTTGATTTTTTTTTTCTTGTATCCTTAGAAAATGTAATGCCTACTGTCAGATATCTGGCAGTGCAGTACTGATCTCTGTCAATAGATCTAAGGGTTGTGTTGTGGTCACTCAAAAGAATCAGGACCTCTTTTTTCATGCATGGCTTCCTGTTTGGGAAAACACAAATGTGTATTTCAGTTGAACTGAAATTGGATGGTAGACTGTTGTGGACTACAGTTTTCAAGTAATTCCACAGATGTTCAATAGCATTTAAGTCTGGGTTCTGACTGGGCCATGCATGGACATTCAGCTATTTCTGCTTCAGCCACTCTGTGGTCAACTTTTTTGTTTGTTTCAGGTCATTGTCTTGTTGGAAGGTGAACCTTTCTGGCAGAGAGCAGCAGGTTTTTCTCAAGAATCTAAGAGAAATTTATTCTATCAATTTTCCTTGTATTGGCCATGTGATGGTCTGATGTGTCGTTCAGGGTGGACCCCGCCTTTGCCTGGAATTGACTGGGTTGGGCTCCAGCCTCCGCATGACCCTTAAGAACTTATATAACTTAATTTAACTTATATCTTCAAGTGCCCAAGTCCGTGCTGCAAAGAAACACCACTTTAACAAGATGCTACCATACCCAGATACACCTTTTGATGCTTACACCAAATAAAATGCTTTTTTCAGTTTGGCCTCAAAATATTCAAGGTCCTTTTTGGCAAAGCTCAATCAAGACTTGATGTGGCCTCTCCTGAGGACTGGCTTTTATTTTGAAAACTTCTCATAAAACCCACATTTTTGGAGTATTTGTTATATTCTTATTTGTACAATAAAACAACTCTTTGCTAAAAAAAAATCCTGTAATGCTTTTAAGTTGCCATAGGTCTCTAGGTAGCCTCTCTCACCAGTTTCCTCCTCACCTTTCCAGTTTAGAGGGATGGCTTGATCCAAGAAGGGTTCTAGTAGCACCAAACACTTTACACTTTTTTATTTTGTAGTTTACTGTACTTCAATAGTCTTTGAAATGTATTTGTATCCATCACCTGAATTATGCCTGTCCACAACTTTTTTGACAGTTTTGACAATTTAATGACAGTTCCTTGCCACCCATAGTTTATTGTTTGCTTTTAGTTACTAGCCTGGTGTGTGCAATGGTTAATTATTTACTTTTAGTTATTGCCTTGGTGTGAGCAATGAAGAAGGTGATTGGTTACACCTGATTGAGCTTTTTTCTGAACTGTCGCTGTTATAGCTTTTCCTTGGCTGTTTAAGTTGCGTTGGGTAAATACAGATAGAAAAATGTTTGTGAAAGTGTATTCATTTTAGACAGCAAAGCAACAAAATGTTCGAACAAGGAGGTTCTTTTCTATACCCGCTGTATAAGCTGGTGTTAGGACTAGTGATAGATGATCAGACTGTCCATGATGTGGGGAGGGTGAGGCTCTATATTGATCAGAAGTATTAGAGTAGACTCCATGTCTTTTTCCTCCGGGTACTCCGGTTTCCTCCCACAGTCCAAAAACATGCACAATAGGCTAATTGGCTGTTCCAAATCACCCCTAGGTGT
>JAQMYF010000023.1:42010833-42036680 GCA_030014195.1 Neosilurus mollespiculum
TATGCATTTTCTGAACTGCTTTATCCTTTATTAGGGTTATGGGGAGGATGGAGTCCATCCCAGACGACTATAAATGAAAACGAGGGGTATACCCTTAACAACTTGCCAGATCATTGCCGGGCAACAGGCACATAACTATTCTCAGTCACAACTGGAGCAATTAGGAACAACCAATTATCCTAATGTGCATGTAAGAGGAAACCAGAGCACCCTGAGGAAACCCCCACAAGCACAAAGAGAACATGGAAACTATCCTCGCCAGGCACAAGGTTCAAACCCAGGATCTTCTTGCTGTGAGGAGGAAGTACCAACCTAATGTCTAACATGTTTGAATGTTTCCTTCAGGTACTCCAGTTTCCTCCTACAGTCCAAAATACATTTAATATAGGCTAACTAACCCTTCCACAGAGCCTCTAGGTGTGAGTGTGAGTAGTTGTAAGTGTTGGGCCTGTGATGGACTGGTGAGTTGTTCAGCCTTTGCCCAGAGTTGGCTGAGATAGGCTCCAGAATCCTGACATGTTCCTGAATCTTTTTTTTTTTACAGATATGACTTACATCATATGCAAAAGATTTTAACCAAGGTTTCATCCTTGTGAGGTGCAAGCCATGATTGTTGTATAGGTGTGTGTGTGTGTGTGTGTGTGTGTGTGTGTGTGTGGGTGGGCATCCACTATGGCATGGAGCTGCTGTGAATTATAGATATAGTGAAAATGTTGAGTAGTACTACAGAATACTTATTGTTATTATTATTATTATTATTATTATTATTATTATTATTATCATCATTATTATTATTATTTTAAATGTATTTATTTTTTTCATCTACATGCAAGCTGAAAGTAATGAGGCAGTGTGCCATGTTTGTTCTGCAGGCTCTGATTTTAACACCTGTAGTCGCTCATCAGACTGAGCTGTATTTTTCAGCAGAGGTTAAATTAGATTATGATATTTTTAGAAGCCAAAATGTGTATAACTTTTACCATAATCAAATCAATCATGGGAAAGGAAGGCATGTGTAGAAAGTAGTGGATGATAATTCGAACTATACTATACTGAAGCGATTTTTCCTCGTGTTCCTAATGATTGATGAAGAGAAATTTTAGATCCATTCGCTAACCACAAACAAATCACATCTTTAAATGAATAAAGCAATCATTCAGCTGGACTTTAATGCAAGCCATGAGCACTGCCAATGCTGAATGATAAGTACGACTAAGGAACGTGTAGCTCAGAGTGTTATTGGAGGACACTTTTCATTCAAACGTCTTCCATATATGTGTGTATTTTTAAATGTTATTTCTTAATATACAGACAGAACATTTCTACATAAATCAGTTACAAGCCCCATGTTAGCAATGCTTAGAGTAAACACATGCAGTATATCATGCTAAAGTGGGGATGAAGACTGTGAGAATGTGAACATGTATTGACTTCATCTTACTGAATGATTTCTGCGCTCCTTTGCTGACAGCACTAACTTATGATAAGCCAACTCTCACTAGGTTAGTGCTAGTTTAGTCTCTAAAGTCTACAGTCTAGATCAGTTCAGTGCATGTCTGCTTTATGTAAAGCTGCCCTTTAACGCATATTGAGTACAGCGGGAGACTTTCCTAATATCCCCCAGCAGTCATATCCAGAGAGGGCAAATATTAATAGAATACAAAGAAAACATCCTCTACTAAGCAGGAGTGCTTTTGAGAGATGGGTCTGAAGTTCTATTTCCTCTTAGCTAATATATTTTTATGCCTTCCTCTTCGGTCCCAGGTTTTAACTGTTGCCACATCCGGAACAATATCCGCATTATGCATGCTAGTGGGCACAGCAAAGGAAAAGCATCTAAGGACACAGATTAAGAAAAACAGCAAAAGGTAAGAGATGTTATACTTTTTGTCAACTGATTCAATTCCAGCCGTAAAAAAAAATCCCAAGGGTTTAATTCAGTAGAACACTTAAGATTCTGTGGCCATTGCATTAGCCTGTACTGCTGATACTTCATCTCAATGAAGGGCCTACATTCACAGTGCAATGATCCTGTTTGGGTTTCTAATGGGTACACATGAAGTTTGACCTCTCAGTCCACTCTCTTGTGGGGGCTGGGCATTCAATCATTGTACGTCTGACGAAATGAATGCAAATGAGTCCCTCCTGGGAAATTTAACGTTGGCCCGGCCATCCATTGATATTTGTAACCCAATTAAATCTGACTACAAAGTGACTGAAAAAGAGAATGTAGTGACTGAAGGCTGAACAATGCTCTCCATTTGCATGAGTGTTGTTTAAATTGTTGGAAAGAAATCAGAAGCAGGTCCTGTAACACACACACACACACACACACACACACATTTAGCTGAGAAGAAAAATCATAGTATCCATGGCAATGAATCCATGTGTAAAATTTACATATATAAGAAAAAATGCAAATGTTATCCAAACCTTTAATCAAGAACCCTAAGCCTTTCAGTACAGGAGCGAGATGGGGTGTTTTATTCTTCTTGTACCGTAGCAATTTGCCAGCAATTACACATCAGACATTTAAACTGGTTTTGTTACCTTTAATATGTAGAACAACCTCACCAACCTTACTTAATAAAAGTTAATAAAATAATAAAAAAGAAAACATTAATTCATTTGCTGAACTGCCCAATCCTACTAGGACCACGGGGAGGCTGGGAGACCATCACAGGTAACTCCAGGTAAGGGCAGGGTACCCCCTTACAACCAACACACACAAAACCATTCACACGTACAACTAGGGGGAATTTGGAACAGCCAATTGGCCTAATGTGCATGTCACAGGAAACTGGAGTACCCAGAGGAAACTCACACAAACATGGGGAGAATATCCAAACGCCACACAGAAATGTCCTCGCCAGGCACAGAACTCAAGCCCAGGACCTTCTTGCTGTAAGGCACATGTGCTAAGCCTCCATGCTGCCCCAGAAAGATTCATATCAACAACTAGGCATCAAGATACCTGATAATCTGTTTGTTAGAAGAATTAATGTTATAAGAAATGTTAACATAATAATAAACCTGTGATTTCACTATAGTCAAAACTTCTGTTATAGGAAATTAATAATTTTTTTTGCCTTATTAGAATCAAGCAATCCAACTGCACCTGGGTGCTATTTCTTTGGATGATTGTTTTTTTATACCACACATTTATGAAGTGGTCAGCACATTAGTGTAGTGGTTAGCATGTTCATCTCACAGCAAGAAGGTCCTGAGTTCGAGTTTTGAGCTTGGCTGTTTCTGTGTGGAGTTTGCATGTTCTCACCATGTTTTGCATTGGTTTCCTCTGGGTACTCCAGTTTTCTCCCACACTCAAATGACATTCACATTAGGCTAACTGGCTGCTCTAAATTGCCCCTAGGTGTGGATGTGAGCGTGAATGGTTGTGTCTGTAGGCCTTGCGATGGCCTGTCGAGCGGTTTAGGGTGTTCCTGCCTTCGTGTAGTGTTGGCTGAGATAGGCTGCAGCCTCTTTTTGACCCGATTAGTAGGATTATGTTCAGCAAATGAGTGAGATATTTATGGAGTACATAAAACTCATTTTGACACCTTCACCTTAATGACAGTTGATTTTCCAGACTGGTAAATGTGTAAACTAATTGTATTATACACCCGAATTTTTTATTTAAAAGTTGCTGGGGCAGCATGGTTGCGCAGTGATTAGCAGTGCTGCCTCACAGCAGGACATTTCTGGTTCTAACTTTGTGGCTGGCTGGGTCTGGGAGGTTGCATGATCCCCTCATGCCTGTGTGGGTTTCTCTCTGGGATTGTGTTTTTTTTCTCCCAGTCCAAGATGTGCAGACAGATTAAGCCAACTGTATACTCTACATTTTTAATTGGTGTGACTGTGAATGTCAACAGATGTTTATCACTGTTTTATTCATGCAGTAGATATTCAGGGTGTACCTCGCCTCTCATCCAAAGACAGCTGGGTTTGGCTTCAGCTTCCCCCACAACACTGAAGGATAAGCGGTATAAGATAATGGATTGATGGCTTATTAGGAGGAGGGTCCTCCAAACAATAATCTGTCATTAAATGACACCAAAATAAATTTACCACAATTAAAATGAGTTACTGCTCTCAGAAGCAAACGGGAACACCCACATGCACACATACATCAAAGTGGATGCTGCAGAGAAGGTCAGCTGCTTTACATTCCTGGATGACACCATCAGTGAGGGGCTCCAGTGGAAACCAGAAGGTTTTCTTCTTTTCAAGTGACTGCTAGTGATAAGTGACTTACTGATGCAATAAGATGTGGGATGGTGGTCCAAAAGGCAGTGTTAGTGTCTCACAGCTAAAGTATTTAGGGCTTTATTTAAGGCTCCACTTCCTGTCTCACTGTTTCTCAGGAAAATATATAGTTAGTAGGTGCTTTTGAATGGTACAATCAGCTCCCCATGGCACAGACATAGATTTGACCCCATAAAATGGGGTCATAAAATGGATTTGACCCCATAAAATTCCAAGGATGTACGAATTTCCCTTTGACTTATAATGAACTAATATTCCATATATTTAATTTAAATTTTTGTTTGTTTGGTATCAAAATATCCCTGATGAATTATTTACCATCACTAGGTTTCTGCTTCCTTAGCTTCTGAACAGTTTTTTTCCTTTCACTCAGGTCTGTAAAAGCAGCTTAAAATAATCTTTATTGTAATACATTATACAAATACAAAAGTCTAATTCACGGAAGGAAAAGGAATCATGAACTTCATCAGTTTCAACAAGTGGGCTTTGTCTATCCTTACAGGATGTATGGCATTGTGGGAATGCAGCTGTTCAGCACAAGACCACAAGAACACTGCAGAGGGTGGAACTGATGGCTTAGAACATCACTTTTATATTTTATACACACAATGTCTTGCTGAGCAGTCTAAACAACATTACATTTAAGGATGTTTTTTTTTTTTTTTTTTGAATGCTTTGGCTTTCTATGTAAACCTTTTTGAAAGTGAACTCTCTATTATAGGCTGCTATGCCAAGGTCTCAAATTTATTCATTCATTCATTTCCTGAACCACTTAATCCTAATTAGGGTCGCGGGGAGGCTGGCACCCATCTCAGCTGACTCTGGGCAAGAGCAGAGTACACCCTGGACAGCTCGCCAGGCCATCGCAGCTCAGATTTATTTATTTATTTATTTCTATTACAGTGGTGGACATCACAACCCAGGATTATCAAATGCATTGTGTTCATCACTTCCAAAAATCCGCTGGGGACTATAACCAGACGTTCGCAATGTGTATATTTATGAGTTTCTAAAGTTATTAGCTTGTTTGAATATTCATTTGATCTGAATGAGTTCAATAACTTAAAATCACTTCAGAAGAACATGACATTTTAATTATATTCATTACAACAAATCTGTAATATTCTAGATTTAGGCAACTATTCTGATATATTTCTCTACTGATAGATGTCTGAGACATAGTTTGCTCTTCACTGCCTTTCCATTTACTAGCTGATTTCTGCTTTTTATTTGTATCACCTGTCCTGTAACTTTAAGTATCAGTTTAATGACTTTATGTTCTGTCAAGCTATTGATTTTAGCGTTCGCTCCATGAACATTTATTTACTTGCAGGTCTGTCTGCCTACCTGATTTAGATTGTGTTTTTTGTTTTGTGCAAGTCTGAGTGGTGGTGCATGAGCCTCTACTTTTTTGAGTTTCTGTTTAGTAATTAATCATGAAACTATTTTAAAATTTTTTGCTGTCCGTCGTCATGCAGTTCAGCCAATCAGCATCAACTCAGCGACGTGGCAGCCTTATTCGGGAACTTGTGGTGGGTAGGTACGGAAAAACGGGTGGACACAGGACAACCATCCAAGTCATATTCCATGATTACAGTGCTGCATTCGAGAGTTCATTTTAAAAGTTAGATTTTAAATTCTTTCATATAATCTATTCTGTTTTTTGATGGTTTTTCTGTTGTAATAGAACAGAAATGGCCTCGGCTCTTGGGGGTGGACCATGAAGGAAATTAGGTATTAGGTATATTGTGTCCAAATTCCATGCATAATATGTGAATGAAGAAAAAGTTCAAGATGGGCTTCGAAGGGATTACTAACAGTGAATCTGCAGAGGTTTTATAAACAAAAAAACAAATTGAATTCTGGGAAAGGTGAAATGCCCCCTTTGATTAAACAACACGGCATCCAGAGTTTTCTCAATCTACACAATACTATCAACATTCAGCAGTCATTTCGTTTCATTTTCCGAACCACTTTATCCTTAATTAGGGTTAGAGGGAGGCTGGATCCCACCACAGCCCTCTAAACTGGGTAAAGGCAGGGTACATCCTAACAGCTCACCAGATCCACTTGAACAGATCCACTTGAACAGCCATTTGTCTAATCTGCATGTCGTTAAACTGTGAGGGGAAACTGGAGCACATGTATGAATCCTGCAATCATGCAAACTACAGATAGAAACGTTCCTAGTCAGGAATGGAGCTTGAACCCAGGACTTTCTTGCTGTTAGTCAGAAATGCTTAGTAATCATTAAGTTCTTTATTTTCAAAAAGTGAAATCTTTGAAAATCTGGTTTACATATTTTGAGTGTATGTGTATTCGGGGTTGCCATCACAGAGGTATCTAGTTGCATAGGGTTCTGATACTAAACACCTAACCCAGTGTACCTCAATACCACTGCGCACTTGCACATCTGCATGAGACACTTTCTGTTTATATATATAAATTTCATTCTATGGTGCACACAAGTCTTGGCTTGAAAAAAGTATATCTTGGGAGTTGTGTTTCATCCTTTCTTAGTCTTCCTGTTGTTTATCCACTTAAATGCTTTTGATTTTGTTGTCTGTGTGAATGTACAGGAGTGGCATTGTTGTCAGGCTGGGGTTTTCTAAGGGCTCTTTGTGTGTAGCGTATAGTTGCAGCCAAACCGATTCTCCTGATACTCATTTTGTGTTGTTGCAGATGCTGCAATTTGTGTGAAACTGGACCAGATTAAAGCTGCGCTGCCGTAAATTATCATTCTGCTGCTACAAAATATCTTCCACAGAAGTCGGCTGCTAGACAGAAGTACAGACATGTCCCTCAGCTCAATGAACAAACAACAATAAGCCATAACATACACACTGCTGGATTTAATGTAGTTGCAAAGACAACAGTGAATACTGTTAGGAACCTACACTAATCTACTGTCAACAATTACCACTTCTGGCAGTGTGTTATGGTATGGCTTTAATTACCCCCTTCACAATACAGATGACATGTATGATGACTGTGTCTAACCTTGCCTAATTCTGTTTCCCATGAGAGTGGAGGTCCGTTAATCAGTGCGAGCATGTTTTATTCCTGTGTGAGGTGCTGTGTGTTTTGGGATGGGGTGGGGGGTGTACAGAGGAGATCAAGTGCGAGTGCAGGCAGAGGAGGAAAGTAAATCTGACATGGTGTGATGGTGAGCTATTTGGTGTGATGTAGTGAATTTATTAAAACCAATAGCATCTCCTGTAGGCTTATTACCTCTGCATGGGTTGCGTCTTGATCATCTGAAAGTAGCACAGGTCTACTCTCTGAAGACTCAAACTTCATAAACAAATGAATAGCTACATTTGTCAGACATCTCATTTGAAAGAAAACACAGTTGAGAAGAGTGCATTGGCCTTATCCCCTCACTTCATTTCCAGAGATTCTGCACTTCTGAACTGAAGACATGCCGACTCTGTGAACATACCTTTTTTCATTCTGTCTCCATTAGTGGTTTGGAACTGATGAACTGCCTGCAGTTCTGCTGGTTACTGTAATAAATACTCTTTTCAGCCCATGTGGATCTGAACTGTTAGTCCCGTCAAACATCTGATCAGCCTCCACTTTCCCTGAAGGTACAAAGATCTATTTCACTTCTAGTGATTATTAGCGGCTGGGACAATCTGCAGTTCAATGCAAAGGCATTTCTGTTGTGTGTTTGGAGAGAGTTTAATGGAATTGGACCCGGTTTTCTGAACAGTGCTGGAGAACCATGGGATGAGAAGTACAAATGTCTCCTTGCGGCTAGAGAGGGATGAAGTTGCCAATTCTCTTTGGATCGTTTAAACTCTTGAGGGAAAATGGGAAAGGTTTTTCTTCCAGTCAGCGGAAGAAAACTGATGATATGGTAAAGAGGGATGAGGAAAGATGGATGTGATCTATTATATATTGCATGTTTTCCCAGAACTATATTATGCTAAGCAAGAATGTGTTGTAATTTCTAAATCACATGCAACATTAACGAGCAGCTGATTTATTGTGTTTTCCCTTCAGGGTCTCGAGGTGGTTGTTTCAGTGAACTATTTGCTGCAGTAGGTGTGCATATGTTAACTAGAGGCTTTATGGGTTTGTAATAAATAGCTTTCACTAACATCATCTTGCTTGCTCATGTCTCATCCCAAACAATTACAATTCCAAACGAGTTTGCATTTTCTCCCCGTGCATGCACGGGTTTCATCCATTTACTCTGGTTTCCTCCCACAGTCCAAAGACATGCACATTAGGCTAAGTGGCTGTTCCAAATTGACCATAAGTGTGACTGTGAATGATTGTGTGTGTTGGCCCTACAATGGTCCGGCGAGCTGTTCATGGTTTGCCCAGTGTCGGCTGAGATAGGCAACAGCCTCCCCTGCAACCCTAATAGGATTAAGCGTTTCGGCGAATGAGTGAGTCAGCAAGTGTGTGTGTCTGGTTAGATATAATTGGATACAAAATATTGCGTTTCGCATGTTATCTGGGGATTTCTGTCACACAGATATGAAATATGCCTCTGGTTTAATTTTCAAATAAAGAAAACAAATTTCCAGTGGGGAAGCATGTTGATGCACCAAGTAGCGATGATGCCTCATAGCTCTCTGGGATACTGGGTTTGATCATGAACATGTGTCATTGGCTGTGTGGAGTTTTCCATGTTCTCCCTGTGGCCATGTGGGTTTTCATTGTTTTCTCCCACTTAGATGGATTGGTGACTCTAAATTGTTTGTGAATGGGGATGTGAATTTGTGTACACGATGTCACGTTTCCCACAGACTGACATCCCATTTAGGGTGTACCTCCAGGATAGGCTCCTGATTCACACGATCCTGAAGAGGATTAACTGGCTGAAGAAGATGAATGATTGAAGCGATGAATGACATTCCAAGAGGATAAAGAGAAATGTCAGTGTAAGCGTGTCTAAAGAACCCTTAAAGCACCCTTTAGTCCTGAAGTGAACAGGAACCTCTGGATGATCCAAATTAAATGCGGGGTTTTCCATCAATCCAACCATGCATTATCTACAATGCTTACCTGTCAGGGTTGTGGGGGAGGCTGCAGCCAATCCCAGCTGACTTCAGGCGAGATGCAGGGCATATCCTGGACAGGTCACCAATCCATGACAGGACTAACACAGACACAAACAACCCTTCGCACTATTTAGAGCGGCCACTTAATGTGCATGTCTCTGGACTGTGGAAGGAAACCAGAGTACTTGGAGAAAACCCACTCAAGCATCGAGAGCGCATGCAAACTCCACAAAGAAAGGAACCAGTCACCATGGGTTTGAACCCAGAACCCTCCTGCTGTAGATAAGCAGTACTACCAAAAACTCCATGCTGCCCCAGGAAGGTTTCCATTAGAAACTATTCACTTTAGAGCAATTTCAAGGTTTCCACTTCTGAGAGGACTCAGAGAATCCCTAAACATCCCCAATTGATTCAACCATTTGCCCAACACACACTCAACCACTCACACTCACACCTAGGGGCAATTTAGAACAGCCAATGAGCTTAATGTGCATGTCGTTGGACTACAGGAAACCGGAGTGCCTGGAGGAAACCCACACTAGCTCGGGGAGAGCAGGAAGACACACAGAAACGCCCTTTCCAAGCCCTGGACTCGAAGCACCTTCCTACTAATCCACTGTGCCACCCGAATCTTCTAGTAGCATGCATATAAAGTATTACCAGGGTCAATTCCACGATGCTTGCCTCACAACAGGAAGGTCCTGGATCCGATTCCTGGGCTCGGACGTTTCTGTGTGGAAACTGCATGTTCTCTCCATGCTTGCGTGGGTTTTTCTCGGGGTCATCTGGATTCCTCTCATGGTCTAAAGACATGCACGTTCAGATAAATGGCTGTTCCAAAATGCTCCTAGGTATGGATGTGAGAGTGAATGGTTGTGTGTGTGTGTGTGTGTGTGTGTGTTGGCCCTGCAATCGTCTGGCACACTTGTTCAGGATGCACCCTGCCTTCGCCTAGTGTCGGCTGTGTTAGGCACAGTCTCCCTGCGACCCTAATAGGATTAATTGGTCGTGCAAATGAGTGAGTCCACCTTCAGGAGTTCCATATAGCTCTCTAATAAAAAAGTCCCCCCCCCCTGGTTATTTATTTATTTGCTTCTAACGGCGTGCAAACTCTTGCATTCAACTATAGAAGTCAAGGCATCGTGATTATAAATGCAGGCATTGTGCGTGCAGACTGTACTTTTCATTGACATGGATGGCAGAGCTGAGCCGCAGAGGAGGAGCTCCCCCAGCCTCCTGAACCCTCCCGATGACTTGGAGCTGAGAGGGAGCAGGAGAAGTAGCAGGAGAGGGAGCAGGACGTCATTTAAACTCCACAGCACAGCACAGCACAGCACAGGACAGGATCAGCACAGGATCAGCACAGGATCAGCAGCGGCGCCTCCGCCACGCACTTCAGCACCATGAGGCGTGAACGGGCGCGTGCACAGAGCCATCCCGTTCCACTGAACGCGCACCAGCGTCACACGCACGCGTAGTGGATGACAAGCACGCCGCGTTCACCTCGATCCATTGGTATTTCTTTATTTTCTTTATTTTTATTTTGAATCGCGTGAATATTTTCGCGAGATTTAAGCACTGAACTACAAACTCTTGCACAGGGACCGCAATATCCTCGCTCATTATTCCGGGAGTCGGAAATCCCATTATATAGATATCGATATAGATATAGATATAGATATAGATAAAATAAAAAATCATGGGTCGCGTCCGGATGTTACTCGTGATGTCGATCGGCGTCATGCTCGCGCACACGTGTGACGGCTGGAGCGCTCGCGCAGGTGGACGCGAGCGGAGAGACGCAGCCGCCGCCTCCGTGCGCGCCGTTTTCGAGCAGCTGCGAGCGAGGAGCGCGAACGGAGCTCCTGTAGGTCAGGGTCGCATCACATCCCACGCACATGACTCCGAGGAGAGCCCGCGGTCCGACACCGACACCGGGCCGCCGGCTCGTGCTCTGTTACAGGAAGCAGACAGCGGAGAACCCCGGGAGAGAGCCGGCAGAACCCCGAGACAAAGTGGTAGAAGCGGGACTTCTCACAGAGCGCGGAGTGTCGGCAAAGCCACCGACACACCTGAGCGCGCGCACACCAAACCTGCTCATCTAAAGCGCCTGATCGGGTAAGCCTCAGCCCAGCAACACTGTCATACACGCAACAGGGTGCTTTACATGCACAACAAGCAAGGTTCAAGACCCGACAGAACCCTGTAGCTACCTGCTATTAAATGCATGCAGAATCCAATTAGAAAGCGACACTCTATACACTCTAGAATTATTATAGAATACACTTTATTGAGAGAGATACTTGGAAACTTTGGATAAATATGTTGAAAATAAAGAACGATGTTTGGAAAATGCTACCATGCAGAACATCTTTGGATGAACATCTCGAAGGTGGTGGACCCAGGGGGCGTAGTGGTTAGCAAGACGGTCCTGGGTTCGAGTCCCAGACTTGGCGAGGGCATTTCTGGCTTCTGTGGAGTTTGCATCTTCTTCCTGTGCTTGTGTGGGTTTCCTCTGGGTGACCTGGTTTCCTTCCACCTCCCAAAGATAATTGGCTGTTCCAAATTGCCCCTAGTTGTGTGCATGTCCGTAGGGGGGTGGCCCAGGGGCGTAGTGGTTAGCAAGACGGTCCTGGGTTCACGTCCCAGATTTGGCGAGGGCATTTCTGGCTTCTATGGAGTTTGCATGTTCTCCCTGTGCTTGTGGGGGTTTCCTCTTGGTGATCTGGTTTCCTCCCACCGCCCAAAGACAATTGGCTGTTCCAAATTGCCCCTGGTTGTGTGTGTAGGGGGGGTGGCCTGGGGGCATAGTGGTTAGCAAGACGGTCCTGGGTTCAAGTCCCAGACTTGGCGAGGGCATTTCTGGCTTCTGTGGAGTTTGCATCTTCTCCCTGTGCTTGTGTGGGCTTCTTCTGGGTGATCTGGTTTCCTCCCACCGCCCAAAGACAATTGGCTGTTCCAAATTGCCCCTAGTTGTGTGTAGGGGGGTGGCCTGGGGGCATAGTGGTTAGCAAGAAGGTCCTGGTTTGGCATCCCAGACTTGCCGAGGGCATTTCTGGCTTCTGTGGCGTTTGCATCTTCTCTCTGTGCTTGTGTGGGCTTCCTCTGGGTGATCTGGTTTCCTCCCACCGCCCAAAGACAATTGGCTGTTCTAAATTGCCCCTAGTTGTGTGTGTGTGTGTGTGTGTGTGTGTGTGTTGGCTCTGCAATGTATTATAAAGGAACCACCTCTGATTCACCTCTGAATTTCCTCCAGGAACCTTTTGATGTAATCTTTTCATTCATTTTCTGAACCGTTTTATCCTAGTAGGTTCACTGGGAGGCTGAAGCTTATCTCAGCCAACTCTTGGCGAAGGTGGAGTACACCCTGAATAACTCACCAGTTCATCAAGGGGCCAACCATTCACACTCACATACATTGTTAATCCAGAAAAAAATCACTCAGTGCGGTATTTTGTTATACCACTTTTTTTAAGACAAGCTTCTGCATTGGTATGATATTTATTTTTATCCTAAGTTGCATTGATTTTCATTGGGGTGGCAGAAGAGCCCCAGGAGAGCCCCAGTTTCAGGGAGCAAAACCTAGCAAAACCCGTGTCATTCAGTACATTTAGGTCGTCAGCTGGCTGCATTTCATTACTATATAATGTTGCTGAGCCTCGATCTGACCAAATAAATCAACCCCAGAGCAAAACACTGCCTCCAGAGGCTTGCCCAATGAATGGTCTTCATGATGAGTAAATCACTTGCACATGTTGATGAATACAATGTTGTTTTTTTTTCTAATTCTGTGAGTTCTTTCACAGTGTGCTTCTGAATGGATGTTCTCTTACTTTCAGTGCTTGTACTTAAGTGTGGGACACTTAAACATAGCCTTGAGTTGTACTGTTGATTTTTTTTGTGACTTCACAAAATGTTTAAGTGATCTCCAATCATGATCAGTCAGATGTTTTTCTGATACCGACACATTTCTTCTGCGGTGGTGTAGTGGTGAGGGTGCTGGGCTCGTGATCGAGACGTTGTGGGTTCGGATCCCTGTTAGACCCCCATCGTATTAAGACCCCTGGCAAGGTGTTAAAACAAGTGTGCCTCTCTCTATCCATCAGTATAAATGGGTACCAGTAACAAAATTCTGGGAAGATATCCAAGTCCTATGCATGAGGAGTTGAACTCCTAGTTGCATCACGTGATGGATACCGGGGACAAGCTCCAGCTCTGATGAGCCAGTAGGGTGTAAAAAGCCCAACAGACTTACCTTACTTCCTTCAAGCATTCTCCTTAGTTATTTTCTTTGCTTTATGCAGGCCAATAATTTGACCCTTGCAAAACACAGTAACATCTTTTCCCTGACCACAGGGTATGTCTTCCAACATGGACATTTAAGAAATGAAAATCGTTTTAAAGAAGTGTTTTCAACTGTAACTTCCTAATCACTGCAGTAATTATCCATTCAAATGCTCTTAGGTAGTCGCTTATTTAAATCCAAACTACGAGTTATTTATTTGGCCAGGCAGTGTAAGTACTTTCATGTACAAATGGCTATAAAATCTGAGAATAAATGGTATGAATGGGATTCCCATCACAAGATTAGCTATAGCTACATAAATACTTAAACCTATCGATGCCGATGAATGTCCATAAATCCCTCTCGCAGCAAATCCCTATGGTTCGATTCAATAGCAAATCCTTATTGTCAACTTATAACACTGCTCACAGTGTCCAACTTGATTTGTATAAACACCGTAAGCGTTAATTCAACATTGGGGATTATGCCGTGCACAGACGAGGAACGACAAGAATGTGATTCTCACCACAGCGGTAGTTCAGCGTGGTTCTGAATGAAGACTGGTGTATTATGAAATCTGCAAGCAAAAACTTCCCTTCCCTTAATGGACTTCCTGGTCTTCGTGGTAATGCACAGGTGCTTGAAAGTGTGTACTGAAAACACATGTCCTGTTATTCACTTTAGGATATTTGCCATCTGCACATGACATTAAATCCTAAGTGGACATTGGGTGATGTATGAACAATCTGATAACACAGCCGTCTGACAAATTTCTAAAGAAGTGAGTAGTGGGAAGGGAATGTCTACACTGGCCATGATTCATTTTAGGTAGACGTTAGAGGGTAAACTTGGACCTGTGGAATGTATGAGTGGGTTCTGCTTGTGCTGCTCACTTGAGGCCCTCCACTGGGAGGGATCTCTTTTGCTTAGTAATTGCTGACATATTAACGATCATATTATTATTATGATTATGATGATGATGATGATGATTATTATTACTACTACTACTACTACTATTATCATTCTTCTTCTTATTGTTGTTTTTGTCATTAAAATTAACAATCATATTATTATTATTATTATTATTATTATTATTATTATTATATTACCACTACAACTATTATTATCATTCTTCTTCCTCCTCTTCTTCTTCTTATTATTATGGAGAACATGTTCCTCTTTCAGGACTCAAGATGTCTTCAGTCAAAATGAAAGCATGCAGACTCATTTAAGCTCTTTCCTGTTTTGGCTGCTGTACATAATCATTATTAAATCTGGTAAAAAGTAAAAAAATACATTTTTGCTTGATACAAACATGATGGCAGCTACTGGTGGTCCTGTTTGATCTTTACATCCTGGTATTTCTTACACATGTGCCTACTATTTAGGGAGAAATCTGACTCATGCTGAAGTCATTGTGCCTGTCTGTACTCCTGGTGAAATGTGTGCACATGTGCTTATAGGTGTGTGCGCGTGTGTATGTGTGTGTGTGTGTGTGTGTGCGTGTGTGCGTGTGTGCATGGAATGGTGTATGGGGGGATTGGACGGGGTTTCTAGGTATTTATTGCATTATAGGGACTTGTCTTCCTTAGAGGACAAAACACAAGACCCAATAATGTAGATTATTACATTTTAAAGTGAATACATGTTTTAAGGTTAGGGTAAGGTTAGGATTAGGATAAGGTTAGGCAAGTAGCGTCTCCAGGAAATGAAGAGAAAACTATATATTGTCCCCTGAGGCTATGAAAACAAGACCCATGGTCTGTAGTGTGTGTGTGTGTGTGTGTGTGTTACAGTAGGTCCACATATCCTACAGCTGTCCTACATGTGGTGCTCTCTCAGAACCCTGGCACCTTTTTGCAGATGTAGCCTGTGATCAGAAACACCTGTTTCTGTGACGGTTATCCCTCAATGTTGAAAAGATTCTTTTTACTTTATATTTTTAACACTAAACAGACCTGTCGTTAGGTTGCATGGAAGTCCTATCTCCACATTTTCTTCTCTTTCAGCAAAGCCACAGATTTCAACTCGATGTGCTTTGCTGCACAAATAAAGCATTGTAACGGGAGTTGCAACAGAAAAATCTGTATATAAAAATTATGGTGTGCTGCATAAATGCAGCTTTTGTTACCGAAGTCACATTCTCTGCGTGCCATGTCAGGACATGGCATGAATGCTTAAAGGCATCATATATTTTGGCAAATGTCTGTGAGTCCATGTCTGAAAAATTTAGCTTATTAGTATAACTTGGCCTCTGGTGTATGCTTGCAGATCGTAGTGATAAAATAGAACTTTTCTACCCTTTCACCTTTCTGAGCGTTTTACTGATATTACAGTGACTGAGCAAGGAATAAAAACCCAGCAGGATGTGCTGTTATTGGTAAATAATTAATGACAGGAAGCAGGAAAAATGGACAAGGATCTAAGTGACTTCGACAAGATAACTGGACTTCGGCCAGATTATGTCTGTTAGACGACTGGGTCTATTAATTTCTTAAAGGCAGGGCTTATGTGGTGTTCCTGATATGCAGTGGTACATTCCTACTAAATGTTTTCCTAGGAAAAGCAATCAGTGAAGCAACAACCAGGTATTTGTCACTTGCTAATTGGACTCATTGATGTGCTACTACCACATATTGCTGAAAAGGTTAATGCTGGCTATGTCCATGAAAGGTGCCAGAACACAAAGTGCATTGCAGCTTGGTGCATACAGGGATGTGCAGGTCACTGCTGAAAGCACCAACTGGGACATGAGCATCCGAAGAGGACCATTTTACAATGGAAGCAACTGGCCTGGTCTGATGAATCACATTTTCGTTTAATTAATGTGACCAGGTGCATGTGAATTTCTTGGGGGGGGAGGGGATGGCAACAAGATGGAAAAAGGCAAGTCTTTCATTTACCGAACCACTTACTCCTTTATTAAGGTCACACGGAGGCTGGAACCCATCACAGCTGACTCTAGGCAAAGGCGGAGTACACCCTGATTGCAGTGTATGTATACAGTGTGATGTTCTGCTGGGAACCCTTGGAGCCTGGCATTCATGTGGATACTATCTTGACACGTACCACCTACCTAAACAGTGATGCAGGCCATGTACATCCTTTCCTGTCACCAGTATTTGCTAATGGCAGAGGGCTCTTTTAGCTGCATAATACTCCCTAATACACTGCCAAAACTGTACAGGAATTATTTGGGGAATATGACAAAGGGTTTAGGGTGTTCACTTGGCCTCTAAATCCACTAGATCTCAATCCAGTTGAGCATTTGTGGAAGGTGCTGGACTAACAGGTCTGCGCCAAAGGGTCTGCTGCTAACATCTTGGTGCCAGATACAGAGCATACCTTCAAAAGACTTGTGGAGTCCTTGCCTAGATGGGTCAGAGCTGTCTTGGCACAACAAAGTACCTACATAATTTTAGGCAGATGGTTTTATCATTATGGCTGATGAGTGTAATAGCTATAAACAGTAATTTCTACACCAGATGCTATTTTTTCTCTTTACAATGCAACTTGTCATGTTACCTAGAAGTCCCCTTTCCTGAAGGCATTATTATGCTGGAAAACTTAAAGTCACAGCCTTAACTGTGACTGATTCAAAGGGGGTGGCACAATGGTGGAGTGGTTAGCACGTCCGCCTCACAACAAAAAGGTCCTGGGATTGGGCGTTTCTGTGTGGAGTTTGCATGTTCTCCCCGAACTTGCGTGGGTTTCCTCCTGGTACTTCGGTTTCCTTCTATAGTTCAAAGGCATGCTAATTGGCTGTTCCAAATTGCCCCTAGATGTGGATGTGAGTCTGAGTGTTTGTGTGTGTTGGCCCTGCGATGGTCTGGTGAGCTGTGCAGGGTGTACCCCGCCTTCACCCAGTGTCAGCTGAGATAGGCTGCAGCCCCTGTGACCCTTGTAGGATTAAGCTGTTCGGCAAAGTAGTGAGTGAGTGAGTGGTACAAAGGGTTGAGACTGGAAACTCCTTCCAAGAATAATAATTAAATATTTCCCTACAATAAACTTCAAAATATATAAAAAAAGAAAATCATTTATGTGGAATGTCTGGCATACAAGTTCCTGTGTGTGTTATTCCTGCTGAAATGAAAAAGTATTAGAAAAGTCTTAGTAAACACAGAAAGAACTGCCAGTACTGCTGTTATATTAATTAATCGACACTTTCTTACCAATCAGAATGGAGTATTTTGCACGACTGTGGTTACAAGGTTAGAGAAGAAAAAAATAAAAAAAACCCAGCACAGAAAATTTTACACTTCATCTGTATTTAATTTACTTTCATTTCATTTCATTTCATTTACTGAACCACTTTATCCTTTATTAAGGTCACACGGAGGCTGGAACCCATCCCAGCTGACTCTAGGCAAAGGCAGTGTACACCCTGAATAGCTTGTCAGACCATTGAAGGGCAACACAGACACACAATCACATGCACATCTAGAGGCAATCAAGGATATCCAATTAGCCTAATGTGCATATCTTTGGACTGTTGGAGGAAACCGTAGCACCCAGAGGAATGTGTCTAATAATAATCTTATGAACTCATATAAAAAAACTGTAAATATAAAGGATATAAAGGATTATAGCAATGGATGTGGTCATCAGATGTGACTTTTCCTACTCAGTTTGCAAGATTTCATGTGACTTTTGTGTGACATCATGTAGTAGTATAACGATGCAGCACACTTTAACTCCCAATACCTTTGGTTTCTCTCTTCCAGTATCATGTTCACTGGAGCTTTAGGTTTGGTGTCAGTTCGCCACTGGTGTCATCATCCAGCTCATCACTCAGTGTTATGAAAATGGTTCACACTGATGTGATTTTTAAATTTATACCTTTATTGTCATGTCTCAGTTTTCCATCTATCCATCCATGCATCCATCCATGCATCCATTTGCCGTACTGCTTGAACCTACTAGGGTTGTGGGGAGGCTGGAGCTTAACTTTGTCAACTCTGAGAAAAGACGGGGTACTCCCCGAACGACTCGCCTGTACATCGCAGAACCAACATACACACAACCATTCACACTCACACTCAGGGACAGTTTGGAACATCCACTTAGCCTAATGCAGTGGTGGCCTGGTGGTAAGGTGCTGGATTACTGATCCCTCGGTCGGGGGTTCAAGCCCCACTATCAACGGGTTCTCACTGCTGTCCCCCCAGTGCAGCTAACTGGGTTATCAAATGCCGGCCATGTCTCTCACTGTCTTTGGTGAGAGGCATGTAAAAGAACCATTGCATAGCCGTCAGCGTGTTTCTGCCCTGCGAGCTGTCCAGGGTGTACTCTGCCCTCGCCCAGAGATGGGCGCCAGCCTCCCCGCGACCCTAATTAGGATTAAGCGGTTCAGAAAATGACATGACATGACATGAGCTAATGTGCATGTATCTGGACTGTTGGAGGAAACAGTTGGAAACCCACAAAACCCACAAAAGCATGGGGAGAACATGTAAACGCCACACAAAAAAAATCCCCTCGCCGAACCCAGGACTTAAACCCTGGACCGTCTGGCGGTGAAGCAGATATGCTAATCACTACACCACCATGCTGCCTATGCATGTCTCAGTTTTCATCTACTAAAAACACAATATGGCCTTGAAGAGCCTGCCATTTATACTTTATCGGAGTTTTTTTAAAACAACACCAAACTACTGCACAAGGATTTCCCCCCAAGCATAAAAAAATTCCCCTCATGTAATTACAAGATTGGATTTCGGATGTGGTATTAAGAAAATAAAGAAGACATAATGAAAATAGTATCACAAATTATTGCATATTTTCACCTTGTGCTTTTCCTTGTTTAATAATCACTCATCATTATTATTTATCTTCAGTAACTAGTGTGAGCGGGTCTTGATGACACGTTTACTCTAAAGCTTTTGACTGTTCTCTGACTCACTCTTGTTGGTTGGTATGTTACATGTTATTGCTCAATAGATCATAATGTTATTTCAGTCTGTGTAAATTCCGGAACCACATAAACCATTACCTACTGGTGAAATGTGATCATATCATCACTGAATTACTCATACAGTGAGTAAAGAGTGAGAGAGCAAGTGTGTAAACTTGTTTTGAATTTTATTGACATTAATCAAAAAAATATTACTCCGGGGCCATAGCAATAGAGAGAGACCTCTGGTGAGAAACACCAAACAGAAATAATTCATAATCAGTGTCAAAGGAACATAGAAACAAGAAGACAAACCAATACACAAACAAAAGAAAAATATAAGACATTGACAGGTTGATGCAACAGGGTATTCAAACTAATCAAGGATTAACACAGAACAGGTGAACACAATTAGGTAACAAGTGAATGACAAGACAGCGGTGTGGACAAGGTCAACAATCAAAAGAAAATATGAGCACCTTGTAATATTTATCATTGGAATAGTGAGGAAAAGAAGTAAACAGTGACATGCTGTAGTCACAGTCACAAATTATATCACTGACAGTATTTTTATTGAAAGATGAAATGAATTTTAGAGTTTTTTAGTATTTGGTATGTTCCTTTTCTGCTTTAATGACAAAAATCCATCAGAAATCTCTCAGAATGTTGTCAGAACACATGCTTCAATTTCAAGAAGGGGTATGGTTAGCATGTCCGCCTCACAACAAAGAAGGTCCTGAGTTCGACTCCTGGGCTCGGATGTTTCTGTGTGGAGTTTGCATGCTCTCCTGGTGCTTTTGTGGGTTTCCTCCAGGTAATCTGGTTTCCTCCCACAGTCCAAAGACATGCACATTAGGCTAGTTGGCTGTTTCAAATTGACCCTAAGAGTGAGTGTGAATGGTTTGTGTATGTTTTACCCTGCGATGGTCTGGTGAGCAGTTCAGGGTGTATCCTGCCTTTGCCCACTATTGACTGAGATAGCAACCAGCCTCTCCACGACCCTAGTAGAATTAAGCGGTTCAGCAAATAAGTGGGTAAGTGTACAAAGCAGGTAATATGGTTAACATCAAACCTCTTCTTAGTCTATCACCCAGTCACTATTTGGAAGTACCTTCGCAGACTTCCCTATGTCCTGCAGAATCGTGCATTGCACATGTGTGGTGCTCCATATAAGGAAAAGGGCCTGACCTTGAGTCGGCGTGACCTCGAGTGGGCACCACTCATGTGCAGTACTCGATTTCTGTTCTGAGTTGGGGAAGTCTGTGTAGGTACTTCGCTCTGGTATGTGTGTGTTGCAGTCAACTAAGGCGTGGTTTGATTTGTTCAGCACCATACAAGGTAAAGGTGACTGATTTCTTTTAAATACAGAACTAGAAATAGTACAAAAGCATGAATACTAAACACTTAAGTAAGATACTACTTTCTTTGTTTTAAATATTTTTACATTTTGAAAACCATTTATTCATTCATTCAATTTCTGAACCGCTTAATCCTAATTAGGGTCACGGGGGGAGGCTGGCGCCCATCTCAGCTGACTCTGTGCGAGGGCAAAGTACACCCTGGACAGCTCGCCAGGCCATCGCAGAGAAAACCATTTATTTATTTCCAATCTTAATGAAAAAATACCCAAGATTTTCAGTGTGGTCTCAGACTTTGAGATCCTACTGTACGTCAGGACATTACCAAAACAAAAAGGCATTATAAAGATATTTTGGTCAATCTAAACAAATTTGTTTTGTTTTTTAATCATGAGAAGGTAAGGAGCGAAAGAATCTCAAAGCCCTCATGTATTTCTGTGCACAACATCACACCAGGACTGTAGTTAGTATTGAACCTTCTGTGTTTGAGAGGAAAGCTAACATTCCAGTGAAACTTCACAGTTTCTCTAAAAGCACTCAGTGATTTTCATACCCAGTGTTTTTTTATCTTCTGCCAGAATTTCAGATAGAATCAGTATTTAGTTTCACACAGATCCCAGTGTATAACACAGAGCTAGGCAGTGTAGAACCACAGTACTGGCTACAGTTACACAACCAGCTTGAACATGTTACTGAATCACACACAATTTAAGTGCAATTATGTGACATATTTCTGTAGGGGCTCTTGCCACATTAGAGCAAGATGAAACCATAGTGGCTCACAAAATGAAAATCTCTTGGACATGAAAGTCATTGCATGGGTCTTGAATTAGCATTACAGTCACTGCATGAGCTCTGAGTGCTTGATTGTGTCTGAAGTGCAGCATGCTGCTGACACCCTGGATGGTGCTAATAGAGATGGTATATTTTGCTTCTGCAGGCCACATGTGTGTGGGGGTCAGCAGTGCTGTTCAGGATGGGCTGTTGCACCTGGAACAAACCGCTGCATCAAACGTAAGTCAAACATACTATTCATGATATGCCCTGTAGCACCAATCGACAGAGCACATGCCTACATGACAGATACACACTCCTCCTTGGGCTGCACTGTAAACACAAATTAACGTGTTTCTGTATGTACCTCTTGACTTTTGCAAGATCGTTTCAGGCTTTATATAATTAGAACAAAATATAAAATGTGTGAATGATTAGAAAAAATACAAAGGAGCAGATGAAGCAGCAAAGTATGAAGAAAATGCATATAAAAGAGAAGGTACTTCACCGATGAACTTTGACCTGTAAATTCACAAGCTTTGGTCCTGTGAGCCAATACAAAAAAGGAAAGCATACTGTGGCAGTAGTATTGTAGTAGTGTGGCAAACACACAAACAAACAAATAGACAGACAGACAGACAGACAGACAGACAGACAGACAGAGAGAGAGAGAGAGAGAGAGAGAGAGAGAGAGATAGAGAGATAGATAGATAGATAGATAGATAGATAGATAGATAGATAGATAGATAGATAGATAATTTAATAAACAAAATGAGGCGCAGATATTAGACTTCCTCACAAACAAACAAACAAACAAACAAACAAACAGGAAACCTTTTTCTACCATCATATATTACAGTTTATTCTCCTCTGGATTTTCTGCTTATCTATCCTGGCACTTCTGAATGAAAATGCAGGCTAGGTAATGCATGTTTCTCATAAACATTCTGAGGTGACCACACATCACTTCATGAGAACCCACATATCTGCTGGCATGCCCAACGTCCTGTGAGTTCCACCTTGTACCTTACTACCATATGTACATCAGGTTTAAGAGAACAGTTTGGCAGAACGACCAACAATCCAGCCTGCATGATGACAGATCATTATATATACAGATATAGGACTAACGTTGTTTTGAAATACCACACAATTGCACATGTGATCCTGTAAACCATGGTGATGCCAAACAGCAGAGTGGGGTACATGCAAACATCCTGCTAGATTACGGTACCAAACAAGTATTTTTCTTTTTCCACTGCCATATTGTTCGTCTTAGGGCCTGAATTACCAGCCCTCAGCATCTGGCTCACACAGTTCTCCTGTCAGAGGTGCTTAATTATGGGTGTAGCTCCACATTTATTTGGCCACAGAAATACTATATACCTAAATTGCCACATAATTAAAAACAAAAAGGCAGATAATGCTGGAGGAGGAGTAGATAGTGGTTCACATTGAGAGAAATGCAGTTGCAACATTCAAAATTGTAACTCTGTTTGTTATTTGGTGTTTTCTTTCTTTTTTTGTTTTTTTGTTTGTGGCTGGAAAAGTACACATTCCAGCAGAATGATCTATTTTGTTATTCATGAATGTCAGAACATCTGCTTTAGGATTGCAATTGTTGCTTTATATATGTAACAATACTTTTATATGAATATGGTGCATTATTAAAATGGTAATAGTTATATAATACTTATATATTTGCTGTTAAAAATATATGAAATTCTGGGTGTGGCATAGCAAAAAGATCTTATTAGAGCCATTCAATTCATTGATGACCACATTTTAACTTTCCTCCAGATCTAAACACCAAAATAAGAGATTTCAGAAAAGTCCTGCAAAGGGTATCTTTAAGTTCTGCAAACGTAGACATGGAATAATTAATAATAACTGGGCTGTGGTGTTGTGAATGACTTTAATGTTTTTACACTCATAAACACACATGGCGTAAACATTCTTATTTGAAGTTACTTATGTTTGGTTACCTTTATTATCCAGTATCCATTTATACATTACTATACCGATTATCCATCAGGGTCACAAGGGATGCTTCAGTCGGCTGAGATGGGCGCCAGCCTCCCCGCGACCCTAATTAGGAATAAGCAGTTTAGAAAATGAATGAATGAAAGTAGTAGGACACAGTGTATGATCTGTTATAATGCAGCTTTCATTGAAAGGTCTGTATTTCTTCTCATTCACAATTTCTGTGAAGATGCGTACAAATTTTCTATGCACAATCCAAGCTTTTTAGAAGCGTATAAACAATCTGAATCCAAGACAACATAGCATGTCTTCTCAAAATCTGTTTGCACAAAGCATTTCTCTATCACGACTGGCTTGCAAAATCATTCTTCTCTCTACATGTGGTCTCTTTTTAGTACCTGGCTTTCACCCAGGTGGGAGAATAACACACCATGACTGACTAAATCAGTAAAAACAAGTGCCACTGTGCCTGGCCTCAGACACGCCAGAGACTTTAACTCAGAGAGACGTGCACACACCACAGATTGGCAGTGAGGACAACTGTGGGGGTTTGAGTTGGAAGTAAAGCTACTAGAGAAAACATTCACAGTGGGGGGCGCATACTTTTTGTGTTACACAGTTATGTGTAGCTACAAATTTACAGCGATGTATGATATAGATGTATGCCCAATCATGCCTTTCATATGTTTACACACACACACACCCACACACACACACACACACACACACACACACACACACACACACACACACACACACACACAGCACCACCATGCTGACCATATTATTATTATTATTATTATTATTATTATTATTATTATTATTATTATTATTACTACTACTACTACTACTAGTATAAGACTGATCTAAATTAGATTAGCAAGGCTTCTGCTTTCACCGCACAAGCGTTCAAATTGCCGAATGCATATTTTTTGTTGTTTGGTCGGTTAGATCCCTCTGTAAAATCTGAGTATCTTTGTTGTTGTTTTCTCTTTTTCTTTCTTTTTTTTTTTTTTTTCTATGCCCAGGAGGCATGAAATGAGATCGATGCAGGGTGAAACCTTCTTTCTTTTTTTTTTTTCCTTTTTTTTTCATTTTTTTTTTTGGAGTTTTGACGACGATGCTTGTTGTTCCCGCATGAACTCAGACTTCCTGATTTTACAGACTGCTGCTGCCGCTGCCGCATGGGGAACAGCTTTAATTGCTAAGCGGTGACACTCTTATTCAGGAAGCTGTCAGATCACCTGGATTAAACACACTTCACGTTAAATTCAGATGAGCACACGCTCAAATGCTCCGCATAAATCCTGCCTCGTTCAGGGAGAAGGTGGTACGCTCGTTTTTCCTCCCATCCTCTTTTGTGCTTTTATTAATTAGATTTAGCCGTATATAAAAAAAAAATTAAAAAAAACGGAGGCTGCTCCCTCTAAGGCTCGGCATGGCCTTAAAAGCAGCGTGTGAGCTAATCAAATGCACAACGTCCCATTGCATTACTGCATAACTGACAGCACTTTAAACATGCTAGGGCAAAATAAATAAATAAATAAAACAATCCCTTATCTCCTCCCGCTGTGCACGAGAGAATAATAAATGGAAAAGGGTGCAGATTGGAGTAGGCCATGTGTGCCTCATGCACAATTAGATAATAAGAGTCTGGGGAGAACGGAGCAGAGAAGCAACAGAGGAAGAGATGAGAAAGAGAGAGAGAGAGAGAGAGAGAGAGAGAGACGGGGGCAGGGCGGGGGGGATTAGGTTTACGCCTAGAAAACAATCAGGACTCAGTGAGCCACAGTCACTCAGATCAAGTCCTGAAGGTCAGGCTGTATAAAGATTGAATGATCTGAGCACATGAAGCTCCCTCTGCCCTAAGAGCCACAGCTGGCCTGACCTTCCGGAGGGCAACATAGTGTGTGTGTGTGTGTGTGTGTGTGTGTGTGTGTGTGTGTGTGTGTGTTTATATACTTCAGCAATCTTCTTGCGAGCTAACAAGGCAGATGCACATTATGCACTGGCCTGTAAAGAATTTCGAAGAAGTCCCGTGCAGAGTTCTGTTCCTGTAACATTACCTTGGCAAGGAGGAACAAGTCACTTATAGTGTGATACTATAAAAAGATATAAATATTATCCATTCAGCTTAAAAAGTGTTGATTTGTAATTTGTAACAGCAGCTATGACTGTAGTGCAGCTCCCTGTTATATGCTCTCCTCATATCATGATATTGTTTCTATAGTAACAGCTGATTCATAGGGTTGCAGATACTCCACCAATTA
>JAQMYF010000023.1:42046810-42058756 GCA_030014195.1 Neosilurus mollespiculum
GTAAACAGATTTATGTCCCCACACTGTGATGAATAGCTAGACCACACACACACACACACACACACACACACACACATTCTTTCACACTCACACTCATACCTAGGAAAAATTTGGAATGGCTAGTTTGCCTAATGTGCATGTCTTTGGACTGTGGGAGAAAACTGGCATACCCAGAGGAAACCCACACAAGCAAAGGGAGAACGTGCAAACTCCACCCAGACATGCCCTCTTCAATATCTGGGACTTGAACCCAGGACCTTCTTGCCATGAGTTGGCATGTTAACCACTATGCATCCGTACTGTCTGCATATTAATCCCTGCAAAAATAAATACAAAGCTTGATAAAAAGCTGCACATACAGTTCAGTTATGGTATTAATGACAGCTTAGTGTAAGTAGTGGCATAAAATGTTTGGGAGTAGTGGCCTAAATGCTTTTTGTGGAAGGGGTTTTGTGCTATGATCCAGTGTATATTATGACTGGAATCCAGGTCCATGATTGTACTTCCTATAAAGGCTGTTTAGCTCAAGCATAACGACTTTGAATTTCCAGGGTTTTGCAATCTTAAGTAAGCAAATAAGATACATTTGTGGCCATCGGGAAGCACACCACTCTTTCCATTTTTTAACTGATCTATTATGTGGTAAATGAGGAGAAATGGAGTGTGAGTGCATCATGCTCACTCTTTGGACCACTGCATCTCTTCTTCTCTCCACCCATGACTGGACATCCTGCCTCCAGTATAATTATTACGACAGTGGCTATGCTGAGAATGTTTCCATTTTTGTTTTTTTTTTGTCCTTTTACGAATGTTTGTTTTTTATTATACCCCACTGTGTCAAGGAGTGCACATTTTTACCAAATGAAAGGAATGTGGAGCAATTAGTTTTAATGATGTGCAGAACAAGTCAGCATGACAGCAATTATTGCAACACTGTTGGGCCAAGCTGCTTGTGGAAGCAGTGACAGTGCAGGAAACACTAACACACCCCATACACTACAATGAATGCAGTGTGTTCATGGTGTCAGAATCTAGCTGCTCCCATCTTTAGTCATATGATTTAAGATAGTGACCACTTCAGGGCCATGAAGGAATTAATTAAACCCATGCCGCTATCCTGCTATGAATACCTAAAGGGCTTTCACTGAAGAAGCCTTGTTTGGATGTTTATGTTTAATGCCCTTTTGAACTTTCTCAAGATTTGACATAATAAAGGTATCATGATGTATTTAAACTGAAAGCACATGACATTAGGCTAACCGGCTGTTCCAAATTGCCCCTAGGATTGTGGATGTGAGTGTGAATGGTTGCCATGCGATGGGGTGCACTCCACCTTTGCCCAGTGTCTGCTGAGATGGGCTCCAGCCTCCAGCCTCCTTGTGACCCTAATAGTAGGATTAAGTGGCTCAGCAAATAAATGAAAGAGTGAGTGTCTATATGATATTTGGTTTCTTTTTTGGTGCCTGGCAGATTACAAAAGAGACCTGTTCATGAAGTGTTTATATACTATAAGAAAAGTAAAAAGATCTTATTTTATGGCCTGACCAAGCCACCAGAGCAGCTTTAGTGCACCTTGGCATAGATTCTACATCTATTGAATATTTTGGCGCAATGAACATCATATTTTATATCAATGATATTCCATGTTTGATGATGGTTGTAAAGAGCAGTGCGACACAAGGGTCCAAACCCATCGGTGTCCAGTCATGTTGAGATACTATAAGGTTATGGCTTTTTTCTTTGACACAAAATTGTAAGATACCTCATGTTAAAAGATTGCTCAAAATAACACAAAACATTAATTGGAAAGGTTGTTAACTGGAAAGGTAGGTCATATTGAGGATCGATATTTACTACTTTAACACCACAGGAGGAGACCAGAACGACAGGATCTGGGATGACCCATCTCTGTCTTGCATTCCGTACCGAGCCAACTGTGAACTGCAGTTCAAGGCCTACTTGACAATAACAGGAAAGCCAGCAGGCCATGCAGTCACTCTCCCAGAAGTGCATGAGGAAGCTTTTGGGCTTGTATTCTGTCAGTGTCTCCCAGCATCTGTGTCAATAGCATTCCTGTGCTGTTGACAGAGTGTCACTGTTTGCTTTAGTCCCCAGAGAGCAGTGGCTTGATTTACTGTTTGAGGACAATGTCATAAATTCTGGATTGCCATCCAGCACACACACTCGAGCATTTCGCATGCCAGAGGGCCTTGTTTGGTTTGCATGGCATGCTACAGGCCCCTCTGGACCATGTTAAAGTAGCCAGGCGGCCGGCTTGAAGCCTGCACAGATTGTTTTTCAGCCAGCCGTGACCACGGGGTTACCTCACACTGCTTGTATTCGCAGGGAATTGATAAATAATGTTTGTGCATAAATCAGTTGGACCGCTGGTGTGTGTGTGTGTGTGTGTGTGTGTGTGTGTGTTTGGTGGGGAAGGGGGGTGTACACGTGCACACGTTCACGTTTATTTAGCAAACACAGACCTTCATGAAAGCGTGCTATGTATAAGTGTGATACAAAATGAAATATTTATGCTTTGGGATGTAGACATGCTGTCTGTAAAGTCATGCTCACTGTTTGCCTTCCAGTTTTTGCTCTAGTTCATGGGTTTTTGTAAACCTGCTGCTCGACAATGAATAAATCAGCACACTTTAAAACTTCAACAGTTTTATAGTACAATTTGAAAAAATATGTCTGTGGTATTAAGGTTTGAGGAGAAATACCACAACATAACAGAACGTATCAGTTTGTCCTCTTGCGTATATATGCTGAAATAAGCATCATGAGCTGTTGAAAAACATGGAAGGAATTAAACATAATGGGAAATGCTGGAAAATAGTCAACGGCGGGATAATGTAATGTGGCACAACATGCAGAAGGTTCACTGTAAACATTTTGGGTCGAACGTCTGCTCTGTGGTCAGCACTGTCAACTCACAATATGAAGGTTCTGGGTGTGAACCTCACGGTTGACTGGGGTCTTTCTGTGTGAAGCTTACGTGTTCTCCTCATGTGTGAGTTTCCTTCAGATATTTCAGTTTCCACCCAGAATCAAAAGATATGTGATTAGGTCTGCATAAACCCGGCGCAGCTAAACTGGCTACTCTAAATTACCCACAGATGTGAATGCGGAGTTAGCCCTGTAATAGATCGGTAACCTGTCCAGAGTGTACACTGCCTCTCACCCCAAAGTCAGCTATGACTAACTACAGGACCCCGTGGCTTTGACTGCTAAGCAATGTAGATAATGGATGGATGAATCAACTGTTACTATTCCAAAGCTGATAGCAACATTTTTTAAAGTGCTTTATTCTTCCCAATCAGCTGAAGTTTTTGCCAAGAATGAAAATATTTATTAATTGTGACCCATCACAGCAAAGTGGGTATTATGTCGAATATTATTCATTTTGAGGTATTGGTACCATATTGTAGCTGATATCCTAAGCTTTAAAATGATAGCAAGTTTTCAAACATATTTGTTTAGTTTTAAAGTAACTAACCAAAACCTGCCAGGAATTTTTAGCCTTTCCAGCATGTAACTCTGGAGAAAGTCGCATTTAAAGTTCAACAAAAGAATTTTTATAATTTAATAATTTCCGACTTAATACCCACTTAGCTGTGATTAGAATAGAAATGTATTTTTAAAAGTCAAAAGTTTGGCCACACCTTCAAATTAATTTAGAATTAGAAGCAATCAGAGAGTGCAAACCTCGCCAAAGACCAAACTTTGGCTTGTGATACATCTTATGCACATCAAGAATTTGATGTTTAATTCGTAGCAATAACATGAGATGTTTTCAATTTCTGTGATCCATATCTAAATATGAGGTCAGTGGTGGCCCGGTGGTACGGTGCCGGATTGCCTCACTATCAACAGGACGTCACTGCTGTCCCCCCATTGCAGCTAACTGGGTTATCACGGCCGGCCATGTCTCTCACTGTCTGTGGTGCCATCAGCATGTTTCTGCCCTGCGATGGCCTGGATAGCTGTACAGGGTGTACTCTTCCCTCACCCAGAGTCGGCTGAGATGGGCACCAGCCTCCCCATGACCCTAATTAGGATTAAGTGGTTCAGAAAGTGAATAAATGAATATCTGCATTGATGACTAATTGGATTATTTATCTTTTATCTTAATAGCGGATTGCCAGCCCCCGTGTCAAAATCGTGGCTCATGTAGTCGCCCACACACCTGTGTGTGCCGGTCTGGTTATCAGGGGTCACGCTGTGAAGAGGTGGCACCTGAGCAGGTTTACATCCACTCTGGCAGATCCAGAGTACTGATTCCCGCCAAGTCTGGAACAGACACCGCCGAGCATCAGTCTGCCCGCAGAAGACCCACTGAGAGACAAGCGAGTGAAAACAATCCCAAAACCCAAACACAGAAGCCTCCAACTGGCAAAGTGGCCCTTTCATCTGGGTAAGTTTCTCAACACCACACAACCACATGGATGGAAAATCACAGAAGACATGAATGCTGCAAGGGGAAAAGAAACTATGATGAACAGTTTCTTTTGGCTTTTTTAATGAAAAGAGGAATTTTCTTGGAATTTATGGAGGCATGCTAGTGCAGCAGGTGTTGCTGGTGCCTACATGTTAAATCGGGTTATTGTTTGGCCTATAGTACGATTGTTGGTAGATTATGTAGGATTGTTTTCTACACATGAATCTGAGTTTAATTCACTTCACTTTTATTCGTATAGCTGACATTGTCACAGAGCAGTTTTACATAGTAAAAATACATTTTAACATTTCTCTATTAACCCTACACGTCCCCAATGAACAAGACTATGGTGAGGGTGGAAAGGAAAAACACCCTCAGACAACATGAGGAAGAAAGCTTTTGAGGAACCAGACTCAGAAGGGAAACCCATCCTCATTTGGATGAAACCAGATAAAAATACCAACCATGTAGCAGAAACTTCACTATAGTTTAACATGAAGTCTAGTTGGTTATCTTATAACTGTAATGGCAAATGTAGTCTCAAATCATCCCAGCAAAAGAGTCCATATCACCAGCAGCAAAAAGCCATAACATGAATTAATACAAACTTTCAAGCATTTCTATCTAACTGTGAAAAGTGTAGTCAAGTGTTCTACAAATTTGGTACCCTCAATGCCAAACTACAATTACAGGTACAAATGAAAACTACTGAAGGGCAGATAATATAAATTTGTAATATGATGGTAAGATTCATTGATTGGTACCATAACAAAAAATGTCATGATTCGATTTCCCAGATGAAAAATTATTCATGTGATACAATTTTGGATGAACTCAGAATGCATTGTTTTAACATCTTTGCATTTTAAAATCTCATTAATTGATGTTTAATTGTTAGTCAAGGCTTTGCGACATCATTCTTTAGGAATGTGACCTATAAGGTTTTAGAAAAACTGTTACATTTTGATTGATTCTACACTGTTTCCCTGTAAAGTACCCTCTAGTGAAGTCTTGTGTGAACTGGAAGTGTTTCTGCGCAATAGGACCTGTAGAAAAACTCACTCTGGAGATGAATAAAGAAGAGAGAGTTAGTGAATGTGAGAGAGAGAGAGAGAGAGAGAGAGAGAGAGAGAGCCGTGTCCTATTGAATTAATTGTCTCATTACACTGCATAACAGAAGGCATGAATCATATTCATTATTATGTGATTCATATGTATCTTTAATGTTAAGGATCATTGGTGAAGCATTGAAATGTGTATAGTTTCAACCTCAGTTATGGTTTGCAGAAGCCTACTTCCATTGTTTGGGTGGCATAGTGGTTAGCACATCTGCCTAAGAGTAAGAAGGTCCTGGGTTTGAGTCCCAGACTTGCCTAGGGCATTTTTATGTGGAGTTAAGGTCCTTCCCTGTGTTTGCTCGGATTTTTTTCTGGGTACTCTGGTTTCCTATTATAGTCCAAAGACATGCACATCAAGTTAATTGGCTGTTCCCGATTGACCCTAGGTGTAAGTGTGAGTTTGGATGTGGGTGTGTGTGTTGGCCCTGCACTAGAAAAGCAAACTGTTTAGGGTGTACCATACCCAGAGTCGGCAGAGATAGGCTCCTTTCTCCCTGTTACCCTAGTAGGATTAAGTAGGTCGGGAAATTAAATAAAGGAATTATTGGAAAATTCCACTAGTTAAAAAAAAAACAGATATAATAATGAAGATGCTTAACAAAAACCTCACCATATAAAAATAATCAGATAGTATTTAATGTGAATAATTCAATTCAATTATGTCACCATACCCCAGTGGTTCTTCTCTGCTGCTGATATTTAAACAGAACCTGTCAGACATAACTTATTAAAACAATTTGTTTTGTGTGTGTATAGAATTATTTCGAACATGATTTCCATGCAGCACATAGACTTAAAAAATAATATTTAACCATCAACTTTTGACACATTGTTGGTGTTATGAAGGGTTCTGCCATCAGTGCCATAAATGTGTCTTGATTCACCAGCAGGTTTTGTTTAATCATTGGCCAAGTTTTTATAAAAAGCACACCACTTCGATATCCAAAGCAGCTGGAATGATTTTTCATGCTAACATATATAATATGCATAGATAAAGAGCCTAAACATTTTGAGCATACCAGTAAACATTATTCATAGCCAGACATGACATAAAGTAATATGACATTTGCTGTTAGAAGAAACATAAAAAAAAGGGTCCATGTCTGTGTTCCCCAGTACCTGTGTTCCCCAGTGCTATGCTCCCCAGGAACCGTAACCCTAACCCTAATATTCCATAAATTGTTACTTTGATGAGTAAGTTTGATTTTGTTTTATCATACTTCTTTTACAGTATGGATACAATCGTTGTAGCTTACTTCTATAAAGTACACAATACAATGGAAGATGCATTAATTTAATAAGGACCGGGGAACATAGGTAAGACTGTTGGGCTTTTTACACCCGAGCCTAGTGGCTCATCAGGCCGGTGCTTATCCCTGGTTTCTGTAACGTGAAGCGACTTGGAGTTCAACTCCTCCCGGATGGGACGCTAGTCCATCGCAGGTTACCTTCCCAGTAATTTTTTTTTACTGGTACCCATTTATACTGCTGGGTGGACAGAGGCCCACTTGTGGTTAAGACCTTGCCCAGGGGTCTTAGCACGGTGGGGGTCCAATGGGGATTTGAACCCATGATCTCTTGAACGTGAGCCTGGCACCCTAACCGCTACGTCACCGGCCCCACACTGGGAAACATAGGGATTGGGAAATATGGGGCTGAACCCGAAAAAAACCACACCAACTATTTGGTCATATAATTTCTTTTGTGTGTTTTTGGATAGAGCAGTCACTGATTATTATTGCATGTGTTTTAGCTTATAGCTTTAAATGTATATCAGAACAGACGACGGGAGCCTAGATTCAATGTGTTTTGATAAGACAATAGTGTAAGACATAGAGGAACAATTGACCCCCATACTCACCCTTAATGAATATGTTATTCATATTCATGTTGTTCTTTCAAGAGCTTTTAGAGGATCCATAGCTGGCATAACAAATGAAACCAAGGAAAAACAAAGAGTACTTGTAATATGACAAAGAGGAAAGATATGGAAACTTTTGGCATTTGCAGTTGAAAAAGAAATATTGTCATTTGGAATAAATAATGTTTTGTTTTTACATAACACTGTGTTTCCTCTATGAGTCACTGGGCTTCACTAACATTGACTACCAATTCACTCATGCCGGAGTTGTACTCACTCACAATTTATTACATTGTGATATTTCTCCAACACACAGGGCTGACAGTTATGTCGAAAATGGTATCTATAAGAAATCTGCCAGCAGCACAGGTTCATAAGTGGATTAAAGCTCTTAATGAGAGTGTTATTATGTTTTGAACCTTGCTCTTCAGTCGGTTCTGAGAGGTAGCACATCAGTTGTACATCAGTTTAAATATGTCACTGTACGTTAAATCCATACAAACGAGGCTTTTTTAACTTGTCATTATATTCTCTACTTTGGAACTAATTCCAATACTTTTCAAATCCTGTAAGTGCATATTAAGTTGTATTTCTACAGATATGCTAATGTTGGAACTTTGACTTGCCTGTAATACCTTATCTGAGCTCTTTCACTGGGAACTTCTATCACTATTAGCTACTTTAGCCTAGTTGTCTAGCGGTGCACAAATTTATATTATTGGTGCACAATGTACTTTGTAAATGTGTACTTCAGCCAGATGTTTGTGCGCTCCAATCATATCAAATCTGTGTTTTGTAATCAATTCAAGGCTTCTGTCTAAAATGAACAGTTGCTATGCGTGTGTTTGCTTTGACATGTTGTCAGCGGACATTTTTGTGCTCTGAATCACAAGCCTTTGTGTTTATACTATACGACAGCCAGATACAAGACCCGAATCCTAAATTCTGCAAAGATGAATGTTCAGAGTGGCTTGACCTCACCCGAATAACTTGCCTAAGAAAACTGCATAATACGACACTAGACATGAAGTAACTTATTTTATTAAGTGGTATAGGAGCTGTAAATCCGCATATTTCTTGTTTTGTGGTGAATGTAGACTGTTGTGACATCAAATGCTGAAATCACATCAACCATTACATACAGATCATAGATTGCTGATATATTTGCATGCGTACCTTTCGTACATATAGATATAATGTTAATATCCTTTTGTACATATAGGTATGAAAATGTTAAGCGATTTCATGGCAGTTCTTCTACAGCAAATACACTACGTTACCAGGGTGGGGATGTTAATGTTGTTGTTTTCTTCATTCTGTTGTTTTCTGGTTGAAACTTTTCAACGGCCATTAGCTGGGATTCAAATCCCATACTATGACTTTATATTTTAAAATATTTACTAGGAGAAATCTAGAAGAAAGATTAGCACAAATAGTGGATATTACCAAGTATACCTCTGGACTAGGATGGTAGCAGTATAGAGGCAGCTTAGAAGTGGAAGTCAGTATGCTTAAGAACAGTAGAATTCGACCTATTGTCCCCAGACATCAGTAATTCTAGGTCTTTATCTCTGAGATCAGACCATATATCAAACCTCACCATCAGCAATGCAAGGACAGTACCAACGAGAAAAGTGCCAAGGTGAGATTAACAAATGCAGACACTGTCTCCATGCAGATTATAAAGTCCTGCTGTTTTTCACCCCATCATCTCTGCATCCTCTTTCTCAGCCCGGTCTGATAAGGTGGCACCATGGACAATAAGTACAGAACTCAGTCAACCTGCTGAAATCTTTTCAGACAAGAACATTCCTGTAGTCGTTCCAAATTGCCAGGGTTAAACCTTTTGCCTTTTGCCACAGAGCGGAGAGCATGTGCTATGTTGGCATGTACTTTGAACCCTAAAGTGTGAGGTATGTCCGCTGTCTGGCATGCAAGCAACACCTTCTCCCTGTCATAACCTGTGCTTCTTGATGCCGTGCTATGCAAGGCAATGCCAAAAAAAGATGCTGGATAGGTCTCAAGAGGTGTCTTGGCTAAAGGTCAGTAGAGGCTGACATAGTGAAGAGCTTAAGGGTTTGACTGGCTGTGCTTTGTCTAGCTGCCTGGGTCCAGACGCCCACTCTACACTTCATGCTGTTGCCAGTTGGCCTCCTGCTGAAATGAAATCACTATTTGTGGACTGTCAGCAGGGCTTCTTAAGGTGAAAGTGCCTCTGTATTTTTAAAGGAAGCTATTTGTTATCATTGAACATTGGTTCAGCTCCATTAGATATCTTTCCTTCAGCAGATAGCAGTGCACTGTTCATATAAAGAAGCTAAGAAGCTTGAGAAAATATTATATATGTTAATTTTGCTTCAGATAGACAGCATTTTCAAAGGCAGGGTACATCCAGCACAGCCCGGGAATCAAATTCAAGCCTTCTTGCTGTGAGGCGGACGTGCTAACCACTACACCACCGTGCCGCACCATCTGGAAACAGCTATTTAAATTCTATTCTTCATTATTTGTCAGTTTGACTCGGTGCTTATAGAAGTCCATTATTTTTTAAGACAAGGCTTCCCAAAACTTTGCCTCCAAGGACGCATTTAATTGTAAAATGAATTGACGAACCGACCAGCTTAACAAAATCCAGCTTTTTATATATTAGGTGAGTTTTGTACTGAGGGCTTGGAAAGTATACAAACCCCTTCAGTTCTTGCATACTTTACTGTGTTATAGGTTATTGTGTTATGAACTACTTTCCAAACTGACTATAAACATGCACAATAATAATTTCATTGTTTATTACAGCCATCAAACTTTGTTTCTGGAATTTCCTCATTAGGTTCAAGTTGACACTGTTTATTGGTCTATGTGTTTTTGAGTTATTAAAGCTTGGATTAATCCCAGTCAATTCAGGCAACCAGTTAGTGATGGTAATGATGCAATAAATATAAAAAATAAAGGATAACTATAAGTATGCTACCAGTGGGTTGTGATTCCATCACCAATGTAAAAAGACAAAAAACCAAAACAAAACAAAACAAAATAAAAACCCATAAAAACAAAACAAAAAAAGGCTTCCCGGCTATGCTTCTGTAACTCTGGAATTAATCTTTTTTTTTTTCTTCTTCACCATAGTCTTTTCTGATAGCATAAATTCTGTCCTTCTCTCTCAGATCTTGCCACATTTTGCTGCCAATAATTTTTCATGCCATAAAAGTCAAAGTCAGGTTCTTCTTCCCATTATTACTGGATTAGAAATTTCTTTCCTTCCTTTTTTCCTTAATTTGTTAATTTTTTTGCTTTCGGCAATATATTCTGATCTCTGTATGTGAATTATTGCCATTTGAAAATGCAGTCTACCCACTATTGCAATTAGAGCTTATTTTTTCTCCCACTCGTTGCCCACACTGCTCCAGTAGTCTGGAACAGCTGGTGAGATGATAAATTATGGCAGACAGACTGAGCATTGGGTCCTGTTTGGCCTCCCATCCTGTGTTCCATGACATCAGGATTAAAAGGAAGATGACTAGTGTGAACTCGGTTTGTGTGTACAGCACACACTTTCGGTGTTCCCAGAGGTGATCTGTTTCACTTGCCAGCTCTTAGATAATGCTAGGTGGAGAATGGTAAGATGACTTTCGAGGTCACTTTGGAGGAAGCTCTGCCTTTCTAATCAGAGGTGAGTTAGTGGTTGGAACGACTTGAAAACAGCCCGAAAATATCGCAGTAAAATTTAACTTACAGCTTGTAGTTTTGTGAGTCATTCAGCTCATTGCTGAAATGGGCCAAGTGTCATCTTTAATAGTGTAGAAGACCACCACTGGAGCTTGCACAGTATTAACAGTTCATAATATTTTGAATGATACATATGATTTTAAAGCTGTCTTTTGGAAATATCAAGTACCAAGGATACCAAGGATAGTCATACACATTAAAATATTGGTGTTAATACGTTTGTAATTTAGAATGCTTCTGGGCCTGCTCTAAATACACAGTGGGTGGCTCCCAGATGTAAGCCATTCACATTTTCATTTTTTTATTGGTTTTAGTTCTCATCTGAACCCTACTGTGTGACACACTGGGTGAAGGCACGATTTCCTCTTGCACCGGCTCTTAGTCACATCCTACTCACTTGTTGCTGTATGAGTAAAACCAGCACATAGTGACCAATGATTTACTCAGACACCAGAAACACGCCTTAGGGGAAATGTGAGGTTTCTGTGGGAGATTTAAAAGCATTAACCGAGACCACTCTTTCTTTTTACTGTAACCTCAAGTCTAAATATAGTTTTACTGAAGGCCAGTAATATTTACTGTAGAAGTGTTGATATGAAAGAGTATACACTTACTTCTAAATAGGCCAGTATCAGTTTTGGAAGGAATTATTATGACAAATACAAAATCATCCATCAGTAGCAGGAGAATTCTCTCTCTCTCTCTCTCTCTCTCTCTCTCTCTCTCTCTCTCTCTCTTTTGCTCTCTCTCTCTCTCTCTCTGTCTCTCTCTCTCTCTCTCTCTCTCTCTCGGTCTCTCTCTCT
>JAQMYF010000023.1:42071281-42085898 GCA_030014195.1 Neosilurus mollespiculum
TGTGTATTATATATATATATATATATAGATATATATATATATATATATATATATATATATGTATGGCTTGCAAAAGTATTCATACCCTGTGAACTTTTCCATATTTTGTCATGTTATAACCACAATATATGACATATGTATTTTAAATGTATTTTATTGGGATTTTATGTAATAGACCAGCACAAAGTGGTACATAATTGTGAAATGGAAGGAAAATAATGCATGGTTTTCCATTTTTTTAATCCAATAAATTTACATTTGTATGTAAATATATTTATTTAATGAACAAATGAGACAAATTTTGTAATTGGTCATTTAATGTATTTATTTATGAAAACTATTATATTACATGAAATATTTACAGATATTTCCACATGTAGTGATTTGAATTTTGGCCGTAAAGACATTAAAAAATTCCATAGCTGGAACAGTTTTGTAATTCTTCAGCTCTTTGAAATATTCACGTCTCTCCTGTTTCAGCTGCAACGTTCAATAATAATTATGCCGTTTGCCAGAGTACTGTTGTTCCAAATTAGCCTGATGATCTACATGTTCAGATTCTCACATTGAAATTAAGTATGTTGTGGTCTGAGCGTTTTACGAGAACTTGGAATTTCACTTGACTTCCACCAGATGCCGCTTACCTCCCCCTCGCCAACCAGCTTTCTGATTGATGCTAATAATGCCAGGCTCCTATACAATAAGTGCCATTTGAATGAATCACCAGTTGGTTCAGAGGGAAACATGAACAGTACCCACATTGTATAAATACAGTAAAATATTTTTTTCTTTTCTTACCCCTTTTCTTAAAGGTTCCTTCATGACTTGATGAAGTGTCTAAACCTACTCAGGACACTGGTGAATTGTCACCCTAACCTGGGATTTTTTGCTATTGCTATCCCTTTTTTTTCAGTTTATTTCCAGGCTTTTGCTAAATATAGGGCTTGGAATCGTGCCATTTTACTGCTGCTTTGTTGCTGTCCATTTGCTCATAGTACTCCAAATCCCAGACCAGGCAGCTGATGCCAGAGAGTCCTGTCTGATCAATAGAGATCAAGAGAGATTTGTTTAGACAGTCGGTAACATAGCCAACTGAATATTTCCAACCCTTAAACACAGCCTCCATATCAGAAAATTTTTGAATTAACTGATCGATGCTAAATGCTAAGATGTTGGATGTGGGTTCTGTAATTCCAAACAACTCAGCATGACTCATGGTCTTTGTGACGCTGAACTTATCTCTTCATGCTCTGACAACAGTGCAAACTTAACTGTATACATGGTGCTCCATAGAAGAAAAAGTGAACAACATTAAATGTATCGGTCAAGATGTTTGGCAAGGCTAGTAATAGGTAATTAATTATGCTATAAGTTAGAGTATAAAGCACAGAGGCCTTTTTTTTGGGATCATGCTCAAATGGCTAGAAGGATGTAATTTGCTTTTTAAAAAAAAAAATAAATAAATAAATAAAAAACAAAACAAAACTTGGCTTTAAAGAAGGGATACTCAATTTTGTGTCACCATCTTGAAGTGCTTCTGCACTTTTCCTAATAATAAGAAACAAATGCCTTAAACATTTAAGGAGACAAACTCTTGCTGTTCACATTTTTGTTCATGAAGCGTAAAGCTGTCACAATTTATGCCCAATTTCTTTGTTGAATTGTCATAGTTTTATAAACTAGGTCAAGTATGTTTAGCAGTCTGTTTCCACTCCTCCTCTCCAATGTTAATATTTGCGGTACGATGGGACCTACAGGACTGCTGTTTCCAATAACCACCTAAATGCAAACAATAATCAATTCAGCATGGCAAGGACGGGTGGTGAACACTTTATCCTCTTAGCAAAGGCCAGCGGCTGGCACACCCACATAGCCCACATACTGAATGTCCCAGTAGAAAGTTGGCTTCTGTCACTCAGCTCTTTCTGCATCCAATTTTACGGAAAATATTCATGGAATCTGTTCTTCTCCTTAAAACATCTTCGAGTTTTCATCGAAATTGAATTTTATTGCCCTATGTTTACTTGATCTGTTGACTAAATGACAACAGTGGAAAGAACACGTTTATTTTCCTTGCTACGAAAGATGCAATGTTAATGACTGAATACGGAGGGAATTCTATGAGAAAACGTCAGAGCCAAAGGAACTGTTAAACCAAAAATAAAAACAGCTTTTACTTGCTAAGCAGTAGAACTCTATACATGCTGTACATCTAACATAGTTGAAAAATATGTTTATGTACAATAACTCGCAGCACCTTTTATACATATACACTGGAAATGATATAACATTTGTTGAATCGTCTAATGAAAGGAATCTAATTTATCCTGTTCATTGCAGAAACTATTGCAGTAGGTGTCATTACAGAGGCTGATTGTTGATAAATGATAGTGTGTGCATTTCAAACAGTTATGTGATTTATCAACTTCAAAAGAGTAGAAATGACAATTAACATCCTCACAATTCACAACATGAAAAATCAGTGTTGAGTTACCATGTGACTGATAAGCCATGACTCATCTTAAACACCCCCAGAATTTGGAAAAAAGAAAAAGAAAAAAAAATAGTGATCATTGTCTACAATGTATACATAAAAAGTATTAAAATTCATGTAAAGTTATTATGTTCAAATGTTTAAGAATAATGTAAGTGCATTTGGTAAATACACTGTTACACTACATTTGGTTGAAATTAGTTTCTTAAACCAAAGTGAACTATGAAGCCAAAGTACAGATTTATTGCTAAATCAAAATATCTGTTTTTAATATATTTTTAATATTTTTATTAATGTTTAATTTCATTTTCCCATTGCATGTAGTTTTCATTTAGAAATAAAGACAAGCAGTGGCTTGGCTTGGGAATTTTAAGGTTTTTCAGGATTGTGCAGAGTTTTAGCAGTTATAAATTTAATACAGAGTACAGATAAGAATTAAAATTCTAATTTGCTTTGATTTGTTTTACACTTTCCTTGGACAATGCATTATTCTAGATGCATACTTTCGAAATTTTTTATTTATTATTTTAGAATAACAAAGAAATAACTTAATGCCAATCAAGGATAGCTCCAGAAGGGAAAACATGATCATTAGGCTAGTTGGCTGTACCTTAGGTGAGGATGTGAGTGTGAATGGTTGTTTGTGTGTTGCCCTGCAATGGTCTAGTGAGCTGTTCAGTGTGTACCCTGCCTTCGCCCAGTATTGGCTGAGATAGGCTTCAGCCACCCTGCAATCCTAATGGTAGGATTAAGTGGTTTGACACATGAATAACTGAGTGAGGATGGATCCTCTGCCTCAGTAGGATGTTGATGTGGTTATGCTCTGCTTGTGGAGAGACTGATGTTATATAAAGTACTGCTAATTTGTATGTCGAGTTTTTTTTTCTATTAGAATCATGTATGAAAGCTAAAGAAAAAAACCCCCAGAAGTTTATTAGTTTAAATCCCAGCAGTACTAAGCTTCTATTGTTGGATCCTTGAGCAAGGCTTCTCAGTGCTCAAATGCTCAGTTGTATCCTGTTTCAGTCCTAAGCTGTTTTGCTTCATCCAACCGTCATACATATGGATATAAAGCTTTATCTTTCTTAATCGGGAACTGTCACTAGGTGGACAGTGAACCACGCCTGGGTTTTGATTGGTTACAGTGAGGTAAAGTGGTGCCAGACCTTGCTTTTATTGGAAGTCCCACGACTCAGAGCAAACTGTCAACTCGATCAAGATCACACACTGTTTTCCCATGTGTCTTTAGTGTTGATAGCACAACTCTCTGTTGCGATATCAATATAACCAGTCTGCTGGTGCTTGGAGAGTTTGAAAACAGTGGGAACCATTAATGTGACAGAAAAGCCATAAAGTTCAGTCGGTCTGTAAGAAAGTTGGGTTATTTGACATAAAAATATTTTTATACTCACTTAATACATACTATGTTGGTGTATTTCAAATAGTGGGAGTGAAGTATATGACTACATCGTTTATCCTGAAACACTTGACCTGACACAGTTCATATTTGGACTTTTAGTGACCTTTTGGACATGTTATTCTGAGCTGTCATTTGAGATTAATGCTCATGCTGTAGAAAAGGTCAGAAGTTGCAACATTGACATTCTCTGAAGGTGTTCTGTGCAGGGGAGCAGCTGGAATTTTTACAATGGTTTGGCCAGGATTGACCCCATGGTTTTATTGGGGTGGCAGTCGAGGATGGGGCAAAATACAAATTCTTACCAATATAGGAAATTACCTAATGTGACTTGCAGTATCTGTGCATTGGTTTGTTTGTCATCTTTCAAGCTACATATTAGGCTATGTATGCTACCATCACAAATTTACTAGTTCATGGTTATTAGTAAAAAACTGAAGAAATCCAATGTTGCTGTCAGGAAACTGTGGTGGATGCAACTATAGAACGCTTTCTGTGGAAAGCACAAATAAAGCAGTAAAACTGTAAAACACAAAGGCCAGAACTTAAATAGTGAAACTATAATTTGGTGAAACAGGAAACAGGTGTGAGTGATCAGGGACTGTGTTTCAAGATCATGAGTCAAGCAGAGAATGATGGGTATTGTAGTTCTGCACCATTCTTTGTTCAGAAAACAATTATGTCTTCAAAGATTGAACAATATTTGCTCATCAGTTTGCTTGTTGTGGTTAGCAGGCTCAGGGAATAGTTAGAATGATAAAATTAAATTAGCAGGCATGAGGATTGTCTCATACAATGTCCTTCTTAAAGTTGACCACATAAAGTCCAAGAATAAAACCGCAGAGATTACCAGACGAAGCGATTGCTTTCATCAATTGTGTTCACATCTGTGGAAGCTTTGGGGCTTTGTCTCATTTAATGACATAATGAACAACAATTTGATACAATATACTTGTAAATCACACTAACACACTTTACAAAGCTCTTATGTAATTAGATTTGTCTGTTTGGATTACAAAGAACATGCAATAGATGTTATGTGGCTCTTATCATCCCCCAAGGGATTGAGATTGTGTCTAGACTATAGAGCTTCTCTTTTGTAATGACCTGCAGCTTCTGGTCTAATTTAAAGCAGTTACAATGTGTTATATAATCCCCTCTTCTTTAGTTACACAAACCAGTCTGTCTTGAAGTCTTAAAGGAAACAACCCATCATCTTTTTTTCTAAAAGCAAATCACTAGACAATGCCTTTTTAAAACTAATTTTAACATCTCACTCAACCATCATCCTGATATCATGACCACACACATACTGTATATGCTTTCGTGGTCAGATCTAATTAGGTGAATGGTATTACGTGAGGCTTTAAAAGGAGCTTTCCTGCTCTCCTGCAGGTTTCATGCATTTAATCCTGGCTACAGGGTTTGCAAATTTGTTCACCCAAAGAATAAGTGCAGTGAGCCTTGAAGTAATGATGATGACATCAAACAAAGAAAATGAGGCCTCTTTATCCAAATATAGTGAGAGGCAGCAGTGACTTCATCCAGTGAGGAAATGAACTGAGATTGCAAGGCGAGACATCTGGTATTAGGCATGCACGTGTGCCAGCATGCGAGTCAGCCAGGTGTCTCTCACGAAGATGGGTGGGAAAAAGGTCATTAAAACACACTCATCCAACCACACTGTTTTTCAATATTGCCTTCCTTTAGGAACAGTACTGATGCATCTTCCTGCAAAGAAATGGGTCAATTGGTGTCTGTTGTGTTTTACTTTTGTTATATTACAAAATTGTTATTATAATTTTCATTTTTAAGGTGGCCTGGGCTTTTAAATGCATATCGATATGCTGATAACTGCTACTGTGTCAGATTATAAATGTTATGCCTTGGTCTCAGAAACAACATTGAATGAATTCATTCATTCATTTTCTGAACCGTTTAATCCTAATTAGGGTCGCTAGGAGGCTGGCGCCCATCTCAGCCAGCTCTGAGCGAGGGCAGAGTACACCCTGGACGGCTCGCCTGGCCATCGCAGACATTAAGTGCATCTGTAGCTGAATTCTGGCAAATATCGAAAAAATCATAAATATTTTTTCCTTTGTTTGAAACATGTTTTGACACCTCAACTTTAAGCAACTATAAATACGAACCCAATTTCCATGGGGAAAAAATTCCAATATGCATTAAAACTAAATTATATTATGATTTGGTAATTCACTTGCACCTCTGTTTAACTGAGTAATGTACAAAGGAAATAGTTTCTATGTTTTACTGACCAACGTAATTGTATTTTGTAATATAAACAACGTTAGAATTTGCTGTCTGCAACAAAGTCAGCAAAAGTTGGGATCGAGACTTGTTTTTCAATGTGTTAAATCATCATACCTTTTAATGACACTTTTTAATCATTTGGGAACTGAGGATACAAATCATTATGGGTTTGCAATTGGAATTTTCATCTGTTTCTGTTTAAATCCATAACTTGAGGTATTCAACAGAGCCATGACCCATTCTTATTTGCTAAGACTGAGACTTTGGTGGATGCTACTTTTATACCCAATCATGATACTGCACCTGCTAATAACTTTAGGACTGTTGCTTGTATATTTTGAAAATTGTTCTTTTTCTTATTTTGTATAACTTTTTTTATTTTAACTTTGTTCCAGTATTGCCCTTTAAAAAGTTTTCTGGAAATGGGTTTAGTATATTTCATCAGATCTACAATGGGTTATTTATTTTTATCTTGCCTCAAGCATCACACTGGTTATATGGGAACGTTTCCATTGCCTTTTTTTTTTAAGTTCACAATTTCCAAATACACATTAAGCGAGTTAATGAAAAGTTTACTACTGTGAATGTCAGGCTTTAATCAAATTTTTGGACAATTGCAGGGTGTACTGTAATGGGCATAAGCCTCATAATTTCTGATTGTAATTTATTGTTGTTATGTGTGCAAAAGAGGAACATATTTACATAAAAAAATGAGTGATATTCAGAAATATGTGTAGTAGGAATTGATCATTTTCCACATGAGCAGTTTTCCCTTTCATTGTGTAGGTTTAAGAACTGTGCAACATTTTTATTTAGGCTTGTCATGAGACAGATAATGATGGGGTTCCTTACTCCTGTGGCTAATGTCCCAGAAATGCATGCAGTTGGAAGTCTTAGCAAGTGTGCATGAGTTAAATGCAGGGTTTTTACTGTCTACCGATCAGTTCTTTAGTTACACGTGGCATTTCTTGCATAATTCAATTATTCAGATCATTCAATCTGTCAGATGGAAATAGCACCAGTGTTGGGATTATAGTCCATTCTCCCACTGACTGGGTAAAAAAAGTCAGAGTTTATTAGTGTATTATTTTATTTCACGCGTCACAAGTCACACACAGATTTGGCCATATACATCCTGGAATGTGGATGCTTATTGTTGTTCTCTGCTTGGGCATAATGCACAAACTGCGACCACATACACTCTCCAGCAATCTGATCATTCTGTTTAAGATATACACAATAGTAATTCATAATACACAATAGTACATACAAAAATATCAATACATCAGTACTAAATCATTGTCTGTGATTTTGTTATTTGTTTTTGGAGGCCCTATTTTTTACCCCATGGTTTACTTTGCTCCCTTATTCACAATAAACTCTTCTGGAAATTATTATGAGAAATTTGTTGATGGACAGGGCTGTTTACAACTAATTTTTGATAATCACGTAGCTATTAATGTACAATTCTGATTACAGTAATTAGCTAATTGCAGACCACAAGCACAATAACATGAGAGCATCCTGTTTTTCAAATTAGTCAAAATTATGATAAAATGGTACCATCAGCTTGGTAGGGTCTGTTACCTAAATATATGATGTAATATAGATGAGGTGCATTTTTCTATGTTTGTGCTTTCGCATGCTGTGCTGAGATAGTTGCATTATCCTCTCTCATTTACTTCCTCTCTTACTGGGAACATGATACACTGATAAAGGCTGGCTATGAATTAGTGAATGACGATGTGCATCTTAGAACTGTAGGTTTTATAGGTGGTTTGGGGGAGTCATTTTAGGAAAGCGGGACTGGAAGCAAAAAATATATGCAGTATCTTGAGCCGTTTTGTGTTTTTGTATTATTTACTTTGTAGTCTTTCACTTAAAGGGTGCAAAATTGGCCTTAACCAACCTTAGTTGAACTTCATTCTGACTACATAATTAGTTCATGTCAATTCAAAGCTGAATCACTGTGTGTGTGTGTGTGTGTGTGTGTGTGTGTGTGTGTGTGTGTGTGTGTGTGTGTGCGTGCGTGCGTGTGTGTTTTTCCAGAACCCAGGTTAGACGCGGTTCTCCTGAGGTCACATTGCAGCAGACTGCTGTAGTGCAGTCTCATGCCTCCAGGACTGTTAAGCGTTATCCTTCATCCATGGCACCCATAACCTCAAATGCTCTGCCCAGTGTAAATGGACACAACAATGGACATGCACACACTCAGCATGCCGCCCCTTCTAATGGCCAACCATATGCATCAAGAAACACAGTGACTCCAACAGGTTAAACCCACACATACACTCACTCTCACACGTGTGTGCACACACATAAACATGCTCACACACGTACACACACACACACACACACACACACACACACACAGAGGCCTTCTCCATGGAGCTGATGTGTGTTTGGATACAATGGAAACTCTTGTTAACTGAAACTGTTAATATGTCCACAGGGAAATCTGTGTGCAAACAAGCACATAAACACATAAACAGAGACAAGAAAACCCACATTTGTCAAGCGTCATTTTAACACAGTTTTAAACAATCACGTGTCATGCATATATACACACTCTCTTCATTTAAATTCAGTGTTTCTCTAAGGGTAAAAATTCTTTTCCTCGATTTACATCACAAAAACACACACAAGGTGTGTTTGATGTTTTATTTCTAGTGGCGTAGGGCTTTTTTTTTTCTTTCAAACTCAACACACGTGCACTAAACAAACCCCGCAGACACTTTGAAGCCTTTCATTTTTCATCCACATCGTAGTGAGGAAGGTTTTAAAACAACCCGTTCAATTAAAAGAAATAAAATCCTAATAAAATTAGTTCAACCAAAAATATGAATAAACATGCCAGTGACGTGTGCATATGGACAACACCACCAAGTTATACCACAATGGCAATGTTTAATAAGTTCAATCTTCACAAACATTACAAGAGATCCCTGTTTTCAGACGTCTGTTTTTCCATCATTTACAAGGCAACGGGAGTTGAACAGGTTCCCACCATTACACAAGACTTCCCTTCCAACTACAAACAGATACACACACACACACACACACACACACACACACACACACACACACACACACACACACACACACACACCCACACACAGGCATACACGTGTACACACTTGCACACGCCTTATCCTCGTGATGCTCGCTCTCTCTCTCACTCTATCTTGCTCTGGAGAGCTTTTGCAGTGACACATCCTTCCAGCTATCCAGACTGTGGTGTGCACACACACTTACACACACACACACACACACACACACACACACACACACACTGACACGCATATGTGCTTACACTCTTATAAACCTCCTGTTCTATCAGTGTGCGGGCAGGGAGAGTGTGACATCTGAAGATGCAGGACTTCTGGTATGTGTCTGTTCTGTGCCTTCAGCTCTTGTTTTCTCAGTGCTGTTCTACTCCATTACCATTTTTAGGAGCAAACCTTACAGCAAATGTGGACCGAATCAAGATCGTCTTTACCCCCATGGTGTGTAGGAGGATCTGCCATGGGGGGCAGTGCTACAATAACTGCGAGCGTGGAGATAAAACCACAGTGTACAGCGAGAACCAGGGCCCACCAACCAAGACCCACGGCTTCAGACTCTGTAAGTCTCTCATCGCCTCACTGTTTGTGCATATCTGAATCTGAATCGGTTCTCAATTTCTCACAAGAGAATGTTTTGTCTTCCTCTTCTTTGAAATGCACTGAAATGAAACATTTTCTAGAGATTCCTTTCAGCATGCTATTAAAGAGTGAAAGAAAGGGAGAAAATCGGCTCTGTGATTGCGCACTGAAACCTAAGAGATGTTTAGAGGTGGGGAAGCTGCACGCTCGTCCCACGCTCCCTCCTCTCTACCCCCTGCTTCTCTATGGTGTACACCTCACTTTGAACCTCACCTTAACCATTTCATAGGCTCACCAGAGGAAAAAAGAAAGACAGGGGGTGGGAAAGAGAAGAAGAAAAGGGGCAAGCTTTAACAGGGATTACATTAAAGCCACTTTTATCCACCTGCTTTAGCCCCGAGCCAGCGTGGAGGGCCTGAGGAGAGGCAACAATGCTGAGCTGCCTCGCCTAACAGCTCAATCCTCTTTACAGAGAACCCACTGGATCTGCGTGTGGTTAATGAAGCACATTTCATACACCAGAGCTCAGTTAACACCAGTGGACCGTTTAATGCTCGTCCAAGTCCTTTTTAATCACCGGTGAGAATGTACTTCTAGTATAGAGCAATGAATCAATGGGGCTTGTAGCTGTTTATTCCCTTCTTTCAATGCCATGGCACTGCACTGATACTAAAAATGCAGAGTATTTTTAGAAATGTATTTAAATGTATTATTAAAACTATACTGTGAATCAATGACGTTGGAAATTCAGATAATAGCACAAGATCTGATACTCTCTTCTTGTGGTAAATATTGTTTTATTATTGTTTTATTGCAGTTTACTGCTGAATGACAATGAAATTCATACAAGCAGAAAAAGAAGCACTAAATTGTTCTTTTGATTGTTCAAGAGGTGGTACCCCTAATGTTTCTTAACTTTAAGCATCTCTTACCATGACATGTGGATAAAGCATACAATTAAAAAAGACTTAAGGTTCATAAATGGACCATTAAGTACCTTTTAAGGAAAAGATTTAAAGGTAAAACATACACACTGAAAGTATTAAATGGTATACTCTTCAGGATGCCACACAAACGACAAGGAACAGTGTAGTACTCTTTTTCTAAGAGTGTAGGAAAGGTTTGTAATTAAGAGTTCAGGCTAGTGTCTTGGGGGCCCATAGAAAATCTTTTCTTGAGGGGCAACTAAAATTTTATTGACACATAGTTTCCATCCATAACAGGGATGGTCTGGCGAGCTGCATATTACAGAAGCCTTTAATCTTTTAACCTGTTCAGTTCTCTGACATCAGTTCTCATCTGTACGCTCTGGTTATACATATTCAAATTCTTAATACCATTGTCAACACCATCATATTTGTCATCTTGTAGATTGCTAACTACCCTTAATGTCCCCGCTTCCCTGAAACAGGGTCATATAGTTGTATGGTATTCTGAAAATGTAAGTCTACCATGTGCTGTCCTCACTACATCAGTGGTTAAGTCTCTGGGTTACTCATTGGAAGGTTGGGAGTTCAAGCACCAGTACCAAAAAGTTGCAGCTGTTGGGCACTTAAGCATGGCCTTCAACTGCTCAGTTGTATAAATGAGATAGAATGTGAGTTGCTCTGCTTAAGGGTGTCTGCCAAATGCCATAAATGTAAATTTACATTGGATTTTTACATCCTTCCATCAATTATATCGCTTTTCAGTCAGGGTCAATTAGCCAGGAGCCTATCCCAACTGACTTTGAGTGAAAAGCAGAGTACACCCTGAATAGTTCACTACAGCTAACGCATACAAACTAGAGCACTCAGTGAGCTCAGACCTCTGCCAATCGCCCATATGATCTGAAATCTCACAACGTTAAAGAATCCTTTCAAAAATTCCTGAATCCAGAATTTGATCTGGGTCATCTCCAAAATCTTCTTTTTCCAAAACCCCTACTCTGGTTGTAATCTCATAAAAATCTGAACATAACCTTTTACATAATCTGGCTACAAACACACAAACTGAGGGAAAAAATAACCTCCTTGCGGAGGTAACAACTACTTACACATTTATGGACAGTTTAGAGTAGCCACTTGACCGAATGTGAATGTCATTAGACTATGGGAGGAAACTGAAGTACCTGGAGAAAACTCAGTTAAGCACAGTAAGGAGATGCAAGCTGCACACAGAAAGGCTCACGGCCTAGATTTGAGCATCAAACTTTCTTCTTATGAGGCAACAGTGCCAAACACAGATCCACCATGCCTCCCGTTGGATTCCTTGGTAATATGAAAGAAAGCATCATTAGAAAATGGTGATTGGAAAAAATGAGTTTTTTCTCTTTTGCTTTTGTGAGCTAGCAGCTTGAAACCCGACTGTTATGACTTATGTTTGAGATTGTTGATTTTTTCCCCTATTTAGTCCCACTGTTACCACAATGACAATATCCCCCTATGACATTGGCAGGACAGACACTGGCTAACTTGCTAAGACACATGGGAATAATAAAAACTAGAGAACCAACCCAAAAAAAAAGCACCATTATCTCCAGTCACATCACTGGTATTTCAGTATAAACACACTTAGTGCGCTTCAGGCTGAAGGACTCCTTTAATAGCTCTGTTTGGAACGGGGTGCTTTAGACACTTTCATGGCTTAGAAGCATTGGAAGTTGGAAAACACATTCCTGGCACCTTCCAACATCTGAGAGATGACCTGAGTTTTATTTTTATCCTTGCTCTTATACCAAAGTTTCTCACATCGAGTGCTCGATGTGTTTGATACTAAACCTTGCAAATGTGAAATGTTAGTCTATTACATGTCCTGATGTTTAATATTTAGATTCGTAGGACTTTTGATGCTTTTCTTCAAGCCAGAATCATAACCATTGAAAATTGGGAAACTGTGTAATGTCACACCCACTTGCTCATATGAAAAGTGATCTGGTACATGGTTTGTCATGGTTTTGTCTGTTCAAAATAAGACTGAGGGTGGCATGCTGGTGTAGTGGTTAGCACGTCTGGCTCACAGCAAGAAGGTCCTTGGTTCGAGTTCTCGGCATGGCCAGAGCATTTCCATGTGCATGTTCTCCCTGCGCTTGCATAGGTTTCCTCTGTGTACTCCAGTTTCCCCCCATACTCCAAAGACAGTAAATTAGGCTACTTGTCTGTTTCAAATTGCCCCTAGGTGTGGGTGCTTAGGGTGTACCCTGCCTTTGCTTAGAGTCACCTAAGATAGTGAAAATGCAGATTGAAATATTTTTTATATTCCACTAGAGTTGCGGGGAGGCTGGAGCCTATCTCAGCCAACTCTGGACAAAGCTGGGTACACCCTGATGTGTATGTGTTGCCCTGCGGTGGCCTGGCGAGCTGTTTAGGGTGTACCCTGCCTTAATCCTAATTAGGATTAAGGGGCTTAGAAAATGAATGAATGAATGAATAAAATGTTAATATCTTTGGCCCACAAAGAACATGTGGTCATTAATCCGATAATTCAGTAATTTTTCTCTGGCTCTGTTTGGTAATTGGAATTCAGGAAGTTATTAGAGGTCTTTAGGTAAGCATCATTCACAAAAGGAAGCAGAGGTCACACCAGTGCTGTCTTCTCACCAATACAAGGACCACATTCATTTCTTAAACAAATAAGGATTGGACTTAGCAATACTAACTGTATAATACTACTTGGCAATGAAACACAGAAACATCAGTTATAAATATTCAAACTAATTAAGGGCTAACAGCAAACAGGTGAACACAATAGTTAACAGACGAATGGCAGGACTGGGGTAAAGACAAGACTAAAACTCAAACAAAAGCACATGCCAAACCAAACAAAAGCATGGAAAATGAATGGAAAGTGTATTTAGAGGGGGAATCTTTAACAGCACTGCCATACTTCCATTCACAGGGTATCCTCAGGAAGAATTCACTGAATAATGAGATGTTAGTCACTGCGAGCGGTACTCCACTCAGTCCCCCAAGCACGTTTCACAACTAGCTATTTGTGTGTTATATCGAATAATTTATAACAGGACTGATTTATCACCCTCTACTACTTTTACAAGTATTTAAACCCTTTTTTGTTGCACATGTATTATATGAATATTTTACCAATGATCCTCTCAGTAAAATGAATTGTAACAGTAACTCTGTAAACTGTTTAGACATATTATTATAGGTGTGTTGTTTGCTAATGAGAAATGGGAAGCCAGTCAGAGTTCAGGGTTACGCCTGCCATAATTATTGTTCTCGGTCAGCTATATCCTAAGAATTAATTTAACAGGGCAAACTCTCATCAAGTTCACAAACAGTAATGAGCGTTCTTGTTACTGACTTGTTACAGCACAGATCTTAACCCAGTCTATCACCAGAATCTGTGCTAGAGATGTCTAGGAGACACATGATAGACCACCAAACAGCAAGAAGGTCCCGGGTCTGAGTCCCAGGTCCGGCAGTGTGGAGTGTGCATGTTCTCCCCATGCTTGTGTGGGTTTCTTTTGGGTACTCCAGTCTCCTCCCACAGTCCAAGGACATGCACATTTGTCTGATTGGCTGTTCAAAATTACCCCTAGGTGTGAATGGTTGTGTTTGTGTTGGCCCTGTGATGGACTGGCGAGCTATTCAGGGTGTACCCTGCCTTCACCCAGAGTCAGCTGAGATTTTTTGATTTTGCTATACTGTATTAATCCCGCAAGGGAAATTGTTACCCTGGTGTAAGGGGAAAATGCTACGTGTATATATATATATATATATATATATATATATATATATATATATATGTTACCCGGGGTCCGTATAATTGAGGGTCAAGTGTATGTTGTTT
>JAQMYF010000023.1:42100190-42115136 GCA_030014195.1 Neosilurus mollespiculum
AGTAGAAAATGTCAAACTGTTACCGCATGAAGCAGTTTTACAGGTCCCCATAAATATCTACAAGGATCCTCTTCTTCAAAGTTCTCACTACTGATGGTGTACTGTTCATATAGTACATTAACAACCCCGCTCCTTTCAACTAAGTTTGTGCTTTAGAAACTCAACAAGGCAACAAATCTAACCAGTCATTTCTTTGGATGGACGCAGCTTGGCAAAACTCAATGCTGTGAGATTGCTGAGCATTTCTAAAGACAAGCAACTGCCAACTCTTCCTGAAATCGATGGTCCTTTTGAAAAGCCTCAGTTTACATGAAAGTTGACTGCTGGCAGACTTGCAGGGTTTCATGCCGCCTGGTACTATGCGGACATTATGTGAGGCATGCTGTGCAATGTATGCAATATACTTTTAGCTATTTGCTATACTGAGTAAAAAAGCCGGCAAAAAAGACACACACTTTTGTTGGACCACGTTTAGATCTGATTACAGCATGCAATTTCCATGCTATCAATGTTTCAGTTGGTCAGGTCGAGGCTCAGAAACATTATGTGGCAATAAAAATGAAGCTAGCTGACGACCTCAATGTACTAAATGATGGTTATCCCATTTATAGACTTTTTCTTCCCTGAGGGCATGAATATAAAATCGGTGCTCAAATAGTGAGAGTGGATCAGGGAGCATGAAGACCTTAGTGGACTGCAGCATGCACTTACCAGAGTGAGGTACCTATGCAATCTTTCCTTAGTCCTGCAGAAATTGTGCATTGTACATGCATGCCCCATATAGCACCACCCAGACTCTGCTGCATATTTTAATTTGGCCTTATAGGGAAACACTCATTTAGTTAATTAAAGTATTATCAGTGTGGAAGTGTTAAGCAACCCAAGTCTTATAAAAAAAATCCAAGGTATATTTTTCATTCAATTTATTAATTGAATTGACAGAATAATAATAATAAAAAAAATCTAATTCCATTTAAAATAACAAGTTGCCTAAATTGAGATCAAGGGGATCCAAGCACTGCAAGACCGATGTGTGTAAACTTCATGTTAAAAAATAAAGCACATTTGGTCAAATTGCACCATGGTCAGCCTATGAACTTTTCAGTTTCTTAATCATCAGAAAGAAAGTGAATACTCTTCTCCAGTTATGGTCTCTTACTCCTGATTATGGATGGCTTTATAATCAAATAATGTTATTATCTTCAAAAAAGGTTAAGCAAATGTTATACCTTTCCTAGTTGAACTAAAGTGCATACACAGCAACCATTATAGAAATCATTCTCAGTTTTAGTAAATCATATTGCAGGTGCTAAATTAATGTAATAAGGCAAAGGCTGGATATTTATAAAATTGTACTCTTTGTGTATGCATGTGTGTTTGCGCGCTTGTGTACATCATCACATTATTCATCCATCCATTTGCCACCTGGAGTTGCCGACTCTGGTCAAAGGCAGGATACACCCTGGACAGCTTGCTAATCCATCTCAGGGCCAACACACAACCATTCACACTCACACCTAGGGGCAATTTGGAACAGCCAGTTAGCCTAATGTGCATGTCTTTGGACTCAAACCCAGGACCTTCCTGCTGTGAGGCAGATGTGCTAACTGCTATGCCACCGTGTCACCCATCATCACACTATCCACTTCTCATATCCTTCAGTTTTTTTTTCCCTTCAGGAAAAAAGAACATGCGCTTGCACTTGTATGTGCTGACGACCAGTCATAAGACCATCATATTTGTTTCCTTATTAAGTATAGCCAATAATCCAATGCAGACATCAGCTCGCTTGTGGCAAGCCTTTAGATCATTGACAGATATTTATTCTCTTTTTTTTACTGCTTGCCAGAAGTTCTAGCTCTCTTAACTTTCCAGATGTGTCTCTGCTCCCTGCTCTTTGAAGTTTGGATTTGCAGAAGTGTCCATCCATTCTCTCATTTTCAGTTTGTTTGGGAAGAATTCTGAACATCTGGTTTGGGAATGCTGGGAATGACATCACTGACTATTATGTTGTGAATGTCTACAGTGATTAGGAACAGTAAATGTGTGATAAGCATTCACAAAGTCTATGGGATTATGAAATATACATGACATTGCATATATAAATAACAATAAGCTGTAAGATCAGGGGTTAAATTCCCAAGTGAGCATGGGTCAATATAAAATCTGAGCTCCAGTCCGGTAATTCTGTGGAAATGCAAATCACCATCTGGTAAAATGCTGAAATATATAACAGTGACACAATGCAGATGCTAAAACTGTCAAACTTATTTAGATAGGACCGAAATCAATATATCAAAAGCTTTTTTTTTGACCTTTCACCACAAAATGAGTCTCAATTCACAAAACGGATTTTTCAGTAAACTGAAATTTCTTGAAAGGTTTTGTGAGTAAATTCATTAATCTTGAGATACATTTTTTGTCAAATTTAATCAGATTAAAATAAATGGGGTCATTCTGAAGCTGTGAGTGTCCTCTGTTTTTATATGTACATCAGTCACAGTGTCAGTTTGGTGCATTAGAGGTGACCATTCACCTACCATGTATATTAAAAATACATGAAAAACAGTGTAATCTGTTGGAAATAAAATGGAATCGGCCACAATGTCTTCTGAAACCATTTGCTTACTCCTGTTCGTGAGTTTTAGTGACCCCTGCACCAGGCACGGTGATATCATTCATTCATCATTGATTTTCTGAACCGCTTAATCCTAATTAGGGTCATGGGGAGGCTGGCGTCCATCTTAGCCGACTCTGTGCAAGGGCACCCTGGACAGCTTGCCAGACCATCGCAAGGTAGAAACACTCTGATGGCAACCCAATGGCCTACTCCCAATGTCACGAACGACAGCAATGGTTCTTTTACATGCCTGTCACCATAGACAGTGAGAGACATGGCCGGCATTTAATAACCCAGTTAGCTGCTCTGGGGGTGAATGTAAAATTCTTACTTATTTAATTTATAGATGCTGTTCCCACATTCCTGGTAATATCTTATCTCTAAATAAGAGATATATTAAATTTGGTAATTTGGTTAATAGTGTAAATACTAAGACTGAGGTCTATTAAAGTAGTTTCGGTCTTGCAACTTCCTTGTAACAAAAATACTCCCTACTACAGTAGTGACAAGCCAGAATATTTTTTGCATGTGTCTTATTTGGGCAAGTTTATCTTTATTTATTTCTGTGGCAAGAAGAGGCATCGTGGGGGTGAAGCTGAGGTTATGAAGTCCACAGCTTGTGAAGCGAATCTGATGACCATGATGACAGTCAAGAGAGCTTGTCAGTCCCATCTTGCATGGGAGGCTACGTCCTTGACGGAAGTAACGCATTATCATCTCAGATGTTGCAAATTCCGGGCTGTAATGAACACCAGGCAGAAATATCAAGAGAGAGATAATGAGTAGGGGAAAGTGTGAGAGGGAAAGGAGAGAGAGAAAGAGAGAGAGAGAGAGAGAGAGAGAGAGAGAGAGAAAGATCATGTTCATGTCTTGGACCTGAGCCTTTGCTACTTGGATTTGAGCATCAGCAACAGACCGAGGAACTTATCAATGCTCTTTATCTTCTCAGGTTCTGATGAGACTAAATGTACGCTCCTGTTTTGAATCTTAACATTCTTATCACGGGATCACATTTTGGATATTGTTTAAAGGTTAGCTGTTTCTAAGAGTTTTGAAATAAGGTCATTGAGTTTGAGTAAGGCAAGAATATGTTGTAGCAGTGAGGATTGAGTTTTGGAGAGTAAATAAGACAGTGGATGGAAAGAAAGAAATGGCATTCGTATTCACAAGGATTGCATCACTGTTCATTACTGTGAACCCAAATGATTTCTGGGAGCCATACTCTCACTCACTCACTCATTCGCTGAACCGCATAATCCTACTCATTGCAGAGAGGCATGCTTATTCGGGTCGCAGAGAGGCTGTGTCTATCTCAGTTGATACTGGGAGTACACCGTGAACAGTTGGTGAGCTGGAGACCATCGCAGGGCAACACAGACACACAGCCATTCATACCCACACTCACACCTAAGGGGCAATTTGGAACAGACAATTAGCTTAATGTGCATGTCTTTGGACTGTGGTAGGAAACCCATGCAAGCACAGGAAGAACATGCAAACTCCACACAGAAATGGCCAAGCCCTGGACTCGAACCCGAACTTGAAATGTTGTGATGTCTCTCATGCCAGAGAGTTCCAGGTTAAAGCTGATTGAGCTCCTAGAGGGATGTTTGTGTATGGGCAGCATATTGGCATAGTAGTAAGCACTTCTGCCTCATAGCAAGAAGGTCATAGATATAAGCCCCGTGCCCAGCAAGGACATTTCTCTGTTTCCTCTGGGTGCTTCAGTTTCCTCCCACAATCCAAAGACATGCACATTAGGCTAATTGGATATTCTTGATTGGTGTGAATGTGAGTGTGAATGATTCTGTGTGTGTTGGCCCTACAATGGTCTGGCGAGCAATTCAGGGTGTATTTTGCCTTTGCCTGGAGTCAGCTGATAAGGGCTCCAGCCTCCCTGTGACCCTAATAAAGGATGAATTGGTTTGGAAAATGAAATGACATGAAATGAAATGTTTGTGTATGTGTAGGCATCCTAGCCAAAGATGCGCAGTTTTCCAGTCCAGATCACTGGTGCCGCAGTGGACTTTATTGAGTTTCTCATGCCTACATGAAGGTTACTGAGACATTTAGGTCAATAAATCTGGACACATACAGGTTAAAGGATAAACTGAAAAGGACAAGAGGGAAAAAAAATCTCCACAGCAGTTTGAAGTTGTTCTCAAAAGACTTCCATAAAAACTGTGAGCAAACTTCTACTAGCCCAGCCTTTTCATTAACTTGTTTTAAATTCTTTGAAGTCTAATGATATCTGTGTTTTACTTGAGAGCGACTTTGTTTTCTTTGCTTTCGGTCATTAATAATATCTTTTCAACTGGATAGTGTCTCAATAACAAATCACTGACTACATATTTTGCAAGTTTATTTTCTATTGCTACAGTATGTGATTCACACTGTACCTAAGTATTAGTGATGGTAAGGTTACAAACATAATAAATAGTGAGCTATAAATAGTTCAGACAAGTGGACAAGTCTCACTTAGTCGGCTTGATCCATGAGTGTATGGATCGATCTGGGTTTGGATTAGGAACATAACATAACACCATACCATATTTCAGTATCTGCTTTAAAATTTAAAATTGAAATTGTTGGCAATTTTTTTTTACTATTTTAGAGGGATATCTCTATTTATGTTCCCATAAAACCCCAATCTTTAGTATGAGAGTTTGAAAACTGATTTGTCTGTATGACTTTATTATTTTTTGGGGTCATCACCTTTTTAGTTATTTATTTATTTGCCAATCGGCATAGCCGGAGATAAATACCCTCCCAATGTAAGCTATCACTGACACAAGACAGTATGTGCCAGTTTAAATCCTGTTATAATCTTCATAGTCCTTTTCTCTTTTTAATTTCCTAAGCAAAAATACTTTGTGTGCTGTAATTTATAGTTGAGCTCCCGAGCAGAGCACCATAGTCATGGAATATGGATGTGGTGATTGTCCCATGTCTGTCCCGGGTCTGTCCATGTCCACCACAGAAAACCTAATAAGGCTGCCACGTCACTAAGTTGATGCTGATTGGCTGTTATGTATCAAGAAGAAGCCGGATCTCTGTTATTTACTGCATATTGAAAGAGGAAACATGATATTATATGATATCATAATGTATATGGATATGAATGTAGTACTGAAGAGTTATACGAACTTATATCATCATCAAGCCATCCTAAACCCCACACTTCTGCACAGTGTACATACTGCCTGAGTGCAGGTTAAAATTGTTTGGATTTGTGTAACTCTCCTTTGCACGGAACCATTCACCCCTCAGTGGAAAAGCGGCTGAAGCAATCAGCCTAATGTACTATTAATCAAGGACAAAGTCACACACTGAGGCACGATCAAACATGACACAGTTGTTAATGACCAAGAACAAAATCAGGAACTTGGCCTCTAAATCAAAATGAAAAATAAATAAATAAATAAACAAATAAAAAAAATAGAGCCAATGCAGTCTTAGCATGTTCTTTCAAACCATCAGTTAAGTATAGCAAAACTAGAATAATACAGTTTAATATAGCAAAACTAGAATAATACAGTTTAATATAGCAAAACTAGAATAATACAGTTTAATATAGTAAAACTAGAATGATTGACAGAAGTGGCATGGATTTTTCCATGTCACTGTTACTTGGCAGTATTATTATTATTATTATTATTATTATTATTATTAATATTATTATTATTATTATTTTTTTTATATTATTGTTATTATTATTATTATTACTATTATTCAAGGAAATCAGAGCTATTTTATATACAGATCTCTTTTATTGTGGCTCTTCATAATTAGCAGTTAAGTCTATTTTTCATTTGCAAGGGACTGTGACAGCAGAGTAAAGACATAATAAATCACACATAGTGTTGAAATGTGTTCCTAATGAGATCATAATTGTTGCATGTGCCCTGTTACTTTTAAGCTTTTGTCTTTAAAATAAGCTAATTGAATGTGCAGCTTTTGAAGCCCTGTATTAATTGAAATAAATGAGGGTTCGTGCTAGTGGTGCAAAATTTTTAATGCTTGTGAGAAGAGTAACACAGAAAACTCACTTATTTTCTGAACCGCTTAATCCTACCAGGGTCATGGGGAGGTTGGTGCCTATCTCAGCTGACATTTGGTGATGGTGGGGTCCATCCTGAACAGCTCACCAGACCATTACAGGGCAACACACACAATCAATCATAAACACACCTAGGGACAATTTGGGAAAGCCAGTTAGCCTAATGTGCATGTCTTTGGACTTTGGGAGGAACCTAGAGTACCCAGAGGAGCCCCATGCCAGAACTTGCAAACTCCATACAGAAATGCCAGTGGCGGGGAATCGAAAAACCTTGCTGTGAGGTGGACGTGCTAACCACTATGCCACCGTGCTGCCACACAGAAAACAGGAAAAGTAACACCCCCCCCAGCTCTTTTCTACTTTTTAATGCTAATAGTGGAATGATTAAGGATATACTCAGTGATGGTGTGATGTTGACATTGGAGCGCACATCTTCATCTGCCCAGTGAGCTGAAATGCCATTTGATTTAGCACAAAGCTGAAGTATTATACTACAGCTGTTAAAAAGAAAACTCATCAGATGTTTTTAACATAAAGCAAATGTTTCCTTTGAAAAAGTGACTTCTTCTAATCATGATTATTCAGTGGAAAAACCAGGGTGACTGCACAGACTGTGAGAATAAATGGCCATGGCTTTGTCATTTGCCTGATCGGGAAATGAAACTGATTAAAGAGCTTTGAGTTTCCTCTGATTGTGGCACATACGGTACCGTGCAAAGCTTCTAATTATAAAAATCCACTAAAATGACCAATAAAAGGTTAAAAAAAATGCACTTAAATCAATATTTGGTCTCACCACTCTTTGCCTTTAGGCATCAAGCTCTTGCCAGATATCCCTGATAATGTTTTTTTTTTTTTTTTTTTTTTAGATACAAAAAGTGGTCTATTTCATTCATTCATTCATTCATTCATTTTCTGAACCGATTAATCCTAATTAGGGTCACGGGGAGGCTTGCGCCCCTCTCATCCGACTCTTGGCGAGGGCAGAGTACACCCTGAACAGCTAGCCAGGCCATCGCAGGGCAGAAACACGCTGACGGCTATGCAGCCTACTCTTGACGAAAATCAGCAGTAGTTCTTTTACATGCCTCTCAACATAGACAGTGAGAGACATGGCCAGCATTTGATAACCCAGTTAGCTGCACTGGGGGAGAGCAGTGACAACACGCTGATAGTGGGGATTGAACCTTGGGATGAGTAATCCAGCACCCTACCACCAGGCCACCACTGCACAGTCTATTTCAAAAAGAATAAAATAAAGCAGGGTGTGTTGTTATAGAGAAATAATTTGTGACAGAGTGGTTTGGTGCAGCTCAGTGTCCTGCTGCTATGAAGTGAAGGCAGATGCAAAGATGTAGAATGAAATATAAAAGGGGTAAAGATTATACACAAAACAGTTTATGTCACAGACTAGGCACGGATCAGGAACAGGCAGGCAGAAACAGTTCATACACACCAAATGCAAACAAAGAGGAAACCAGGCTTGGCAGGTCCTGACTACGGGAACACAGTAGTAAGCATCAGTACTGTGTTCCCGTAGCCAGTACCTGCCAAGCCTGGTTTCCTCTCTGTTTGTATTTGCACTGCTCACGCATGTGCACTGCTTGTTGAGCATCCTTGGGTGTGCTGTAGGCATGTTGTAGTTCTTCCACCTTGGAAACTCAGAAGTAGCTACTGCGCTGTGCACCGAAGAAACCATGATGCTCAGCACTAAACAGAATTTGATTCTTTTCCAATAAAAGCATGAAAGCGTTTTCACCCACTTATCCCACAGCAATTCCAGAAATTATTATTATTTTTATTAATTTCTAAACAAACATTTAAAAAACAAGATATCTTCACTTAAGATCACTTACTTTATAGCAAAAAGCCCTCTATTGCAAAGACTTCCCCATGTATTTTAAAAGAACTGCTTTACTCAATCAGAACTCCCTTGGCTATTTTTCAAAATGTGGAAACTTTGGGAAACCCTCTGTGATAAGCACCGGAAATAGCCACAGAGTCCCGAATGCCCCTGCTCCATGTGTAATATTACTATTACTATTTACTATTATACTAGTACTATATAGTACCGGCTCCAACATGGATCTCCCACCACTCAAGGGATTATAGAGATCACAGAGGTTTTCCAAGTGCCACTTTACCATGAGCTGACCCTAGAGGCTCCTTTTAAAAATCAGAGGAACTTTCACCATATCAACAGTTACACACATTTTTTATATCGTTTATGTAAAATGTCCACTATGCGTGTCTCTGTGAACTTTGTTAATATACAATATTAAAACAAATATAATAATATAAACCTTGCAGCTGACATTGCTATTAGAGCTGCTGTTATAGACAAATACCCAACATATTTTGACCAGACCTTAGCATTCAACAGCACTATAGTATTATTAATACTTACATGGTAGTCTTCACTCTTGGATTTCTTTCTGTCACCCCCCACCCCCACCCCCACCCCCACCCATTCCAAGGCTCTCAGCTCAGCGTCTATGTCGAAAGATATAGAACACTTTAGGAACATTGTTGTATGTCCTCCTACTCACATTCTTCTCTCTTTTAATGCCTTTTGTTTGGCAGGTTGGCGCTGAGGAAACAAAGCTAGGTCCTGCAGGGAAGCTCTCATTGCACATATATGACGTTGTTCCTGGAGTGATTTTGCATTCTCCACTTTACACGCTGGTCCACCTGGTGATGACCCTAAGTCATCAATCAGTGCATTCTATCATTGAATGCTGACAGGCTTGAGCCAGTTTCACTCACTCTTTTTTGACTTTGCTCACTAATAGCCCTTTTCATTAATCTGCAGGAACATCACCTGCTTCCAGTGTGGTACCATTTCACGATGCAAATATATAATGCATGCATACAGCGCAGCAGAAATGGAAAATGCAGAAATGTATAATGTGTGAAATAATACTGGTAATTCATAAGCTTTGCAATAAATACATACAACAGAGACAAAAAGACAAACACGAAAGTGCTACATAAGCCTGTGTAGCACATATTTGGAAGACAATGCTATCTGCAATGAGCTTACAAATGTCCATGATATGCCAAAGGTTTTATTTTTATCATATCGTAACCTTTATAGCAATCTTTGAATTTTGGCATAGTTTTTTTTTTTATTTTTTATTTTTTATTTTTTTTATTTAACTTCAGCTACATCACTCGAGTTTGTAATTGGTTTCATCTAGTGATATGCATGGGACTGGTTTTTAAAATCACTATTACACTAGTTGTATTTGCTGAAGATATTTTCATAATAAGTAGTGACCATTTGTTTCCTTTCAGAAACACTTCTGACTTCTTAGATCATCTTTTAAGGTCCTGAACTTTCTCATTTGCTCATTTAAAACGTTCATTTCACAGCTTCCCTATCTCTTCTTTCTACCATTTTTGTAGTGCATCCAGCTCACTTTCTCTGTTTTTAAAACCCTTTTGGAAGTGTTTTGACCCAATGCAGCACTTGTGGGGGATCAGAGACTCCTCTGACACTATAACTCCCCAATACCGGGGAGCAGGATGAGATTACTGGTGAAACAGGGGTTTAGCAGCTATTATTCACATAATCGGCTATGATTCCTGACCGCCGTGCTACCTGATACACTCTGCCCTATATCTGAACTGGAATATGAGAAGCAAAGTAAAGAGAACTTTCCAGTTCAACTATGGGTCCCATTTAGCTAAACGACAACTTGATTGACTTTTAGCTGTATGATTAAAAACATTAATGGAAGATAAAACACTTCACAAAACTTTTACATCAGTATGAGACCGTTTTTAAACCTGTGGTCTGTTTGAACTCACTTTAAACTACGGTGATTAACTTCAGTTTAATCGTATTGTAAGGCATTCCTAACATTAAAAAAAACAAAACAAAAAAAAAAAAACTTGTGCTGTTGTTTTAGACTCACCTTGACCATAACTGTTTCCTCTGCAATGTCCTTCAGTATATGCACAAAAGGGCAGCATACTCCCAGAAGGACATATCGTTGGCAAGATAGCTTGAGTTGGAGTGAACAGTTACCACTTGGGAGGAAAATGAAACAAATAGAGAGGCTTCCTCTATTATCACTAGCTGGAAGAAGGATTGGGTTCCTCCTCTTACCCACCACTGATGACATGCAAACATAGGGTGGTGGATTTTATCATATGACAGGTTTTATACTTTAGTGTTTGTTCTATTGTCTCTAGTGTCCAGTCCTGTAATGGATCATGTGAAAAGCTTTTATGTTTTTACATACAAAGCACCACCTCAACCTAGTTTATTCTTCACACATTCACTTTTAAAAATAATATTCATTCTATGATTATAACTGTACTATAATATTATTATCAGCTTATTCAATTGACAGGTGGTCTCAGTCACTGGGACAAGGTCTTACCCAAACCTGGTTTCTAACTCAGAAGTTTTCCAAAAAGTAAAATTTAAAACAAAGTTCAAAATAGGTTCAAGTCAGGAAATTCATGCTTTGCTGATTTTTTAAATTCTTTTCCTTTTTTAGATGAATATATACATGTAAAGAAAAAATAAATAGTATAGCTTTTATCAGTGGTAGAGTTACAGTGTTAAAGTTAGTTTATTAATACACAATCTGATCCACATATAAGCATTATTAAATTTGGGGTTGATAATCTGTAAAACGAGTAAAATTTGAAAGTAGAATGTCCTCAGGGCTCTGACGAAACCCTCCACTATTCTCAGAGGTCCTTACAAAGCCACACCAATTTCACAGCCAATTTCTTCAAGTTTCATGATCATGGATGATCCTATTTGTACCCCAATAGAGCTCCAAGCGTGGTCAAAAATTGTGGCGCTCCGTGGTTTTTTTTTAGTAGAGATTGTGGACATTGTGGCCCCAGTGTAAACCCAGGGTTATTGATTCCTGTTGGAGTGTAATGACCATCTAAACTAATAAACCACCCCAGTTTCAACCCAGAAAATTTATTATAAATAAAAAAAAAAAATCAAAGATTTAGAGCATAAACAAGCCTGGCATGAGCTGTTTTCTGAAATGAGAATTGTTTTTTGTCATTAGTACAACCTTAATGTTCCTGTTAATTGATTCTATTCTACTGTAGCCTTCTTCAATTAAAAGAGTAGGTAGACATGTTATTCTGCCTTTTTTAACACTTTTTACAGAATTGGCATCTGGAGTGTATAGCATTTCAGAAAGCTCTTGTATGCACCCACTCTCTACTGCATATAAAAATAATTCAGGGTGATGATTAATGTCCAGTTTTATCATGTCCACCGCTTTTTTTTTACAGTTGCTTCTATTTGTTAAGTTTATGTTTGTTACGTCTATCTGTTTAAGCTTCATTGCTTTTATCAGGAAGGTACTATAGCATTCTGCCTTTTTCTCAGGAGAATAGTTGTTTTATTTGTTTTTGGCACTTACTATGTTACATTTTTATACATACATTTTAAACAGATGACTTTAGTGTAACAAGAATATATGTTGTGCTGTAAGTTTTCCCCTGTGTGAAATTTAGCCCTTTTTAAACCTGGCGTGTGACACATGGTATGATGTATATGGTTGTACTTTCCGGGACGGTGGTATAAAACTAAAAATGGAAATCATGGAGATCAGTTCCATACTTCTTATATCTCAATTGGCCTACCAAGAGAACTCCTTGTTTTTCCACAGATGTGACCATCTGTACTTTTTTAGTTTAGTTTCTTACATTCTTTCTTTTTTTCCTTTTCTTTACAGCTCATGCAGTGATTGCAAATGGCCTAGTGGAATGTCCAAAAGGGTATAAAAGAATGAATTCTACTCATTGTCAAGGTAAGTAATGCAAGGTTGTCCAGTAGCGTCTGACCCGCTCATTTTATGTTCCTGACATTTGTGTATGACTTTGCGATTTCATGCATCCAGGTGGACTTTTAAGAATTCTAATGAAGGCCTCATGTCTTTAAGGACTAAGTGGGAAAAGGGCTCCATTCCAAGTTTTTGGGTTACGTTGCGCCATAAACATTCCTTTGCATTCGTGTAGATTTATAAATATCCCATCAGGATTTTATACAACAATTGTGAATTTTGAGATAATATACCAGTGGGAATAAATTGACTGGTTCAGAGGAGTCAAGCTGAGTTTAGCACCCATCATCATCCATCTACTTCAAGTGAAAATAAATGTGATCTCCAACAAAACTAGTACACACACATGGCCTGTAGACTCCTTGTGTAAGCTTTACAATGAAAGCAAGTTTACAATGAAATGGATAAGAAAACAAATATTCATCATAATAGTTTCACTTTGACTTTGTACCAGAGAGATTTATGAGAATAATTAGAAATTAATTGATCATTGTAGCAATTGGTACTTTTTTTATACTATAATTAACATGAGGTAATCTCCTCGTTTTAGTTCACATTAAACTCAATTGAAATATGTCAGTGCTGTGATTTTATTGCTTTTGCAATTTATATGTATATAAATTTATACACCCACAATTACAAAAAAAAGTATTACATTTTATTATTTCATTAAAAATATTAGCTCATTTTGAATTTGATAGCAGCAAAAAAAGTTGGGACTGGGCAGCAAAAGGCTGGAAAAGTAAAAGGTACTAAAATGAAACAGCTGGAGGAACATTTTGCAAATAAGTTGGTTAATTTTCAGCAGGTCAGTAACATGACTGTGTATAAAAAGTGCATCTGGGCAAAGGTTCTCCGATCTGCAAAAAAAATTGTGTTTAGAAACTGTGGATTAAGTTCAGAATAATGTTCCTCAGTGTAAAATTGCAAAGACTTTGGATATCTCATTGTCTACAGTACATAACATTGATACAAGATTCTAAGAAATCTCTGCCCACAAGGCTGGAAAATCAATATTGGATGCCTGTGATCTTCTGGCCCTCAGATGGAACTGCATTAAAATCAGGCATGATTCTCTCATGGAAATTACTGCATGGGTTAAGGAACATTTCCAATAATCATTGTACACAGTTAACAGAGGTGAAGAATTTTAAACTGAGTGCTTAAACAAGCCAGATGGTCCCTTTACTCGTTAGTCCAGAGGACACAATGTCCATGTTTTCCAAAAAGAATTTAACAAAATTATAAAATTTTTTTTTTTTGATTCAGACCACAATAGCTTTGAGCAAAAGAAGATGGCAGCATTTCTAGATCATGCTCACATATGGCTGCTTTTTACATCATATGATAATCAAGTGTTTCTGAGTGTTTCTAAACTTTTGTTTCTGAGTGTTTCTGAATTTTTTGAATTTCATTAAAGAATCATGCCTGTATTAATGCAGTGTTGCCTGAGGGCCTGAAGATCAAAGACCATCGGATAATAATTTTTCGCCTTTGTCCCCTGAAAGCAGAGATTTCTTATGATATTATGTATTGTAGATGACGAGGTATTCAGATTCTTTGACATTTTTACTTTGAGGAACATTATCCTTTTATAGCCAGTCATGTTATTGACCTGTTGCCAATTAACCAAATTAATTGCAAAAATATTTCTCTGGCTGTTTCTTTTTAGCACCTTTTATTTTTCCAGGCTTTTATTTCCCAACTACGTCCCAACTTATTTTTTTTGAGATTTGAAATTTAAAGTAAGCTAATATATTTTATAAAATGTACCACTTTTAAAATGTGATATGTTTGTGTGTATATGTATGTGATAAGGGCTAACTGGCAGTTCCAAACTCCATCTCAGTATGAGGGTGAGTGTGAATGGTTGTGTGTGTTGGCCCTGCAATGGTCTGGTGAGATGTTCAAGGTGTATCCTGTCGTCACCCAGTGTCAGCTGAGATAGGCACCAGCTTTCCTGAAACCCTGGTGGGATTAAGCGGTTCAGCAATTGAGTGAGTGATGAGTGAGTGAAGTTTGTGCGAGTGGATTGCCTTGTTCAATTCACACCACAGGTTCAAATCCAAAAATTGAGTTGGCCTTTGCAAGTCTGTGCTGTTTAAACAGCTTTGTATTGATTTGGATGTGTGTTTGAGTCTATATTTCAGGGACAAATATTCTGGAATTTAGTAGAATTCATGATGCCATCTGTCTTCACAAGAAGCTCTGCACCACTAACCAATAGGTTTAAATGAAATACTTCTTTTGGGATCAATAGTTTTGCCATAAACGCTTACTCACTCACTCTCAGTATCCACATATCGTAATCAGGGTTGCATTGTACACAAAGCCTGTCCTAGGAACAGTGGAATGCCATGGAAGGCATAGAAAATGCTGTTACTTGAAGCTAGGTTCTGATATGAACATTTTTTTGTTGAGCATAAATATATATA
>JAQMYF010000023.1:42128713-42145698 GCA_030014195.1 Neosilurus mollespiculum
GTTTGTTTGTTTGTTTGTTTGTTTGTTTGTTTTCCTGTGTAATATATAATAAAACAATTATATGCCTCAGGCTCGGTGGATGTTGGTGAACTGAATAGCCCCATCAAGGTTTCGGGGACTATTTAGTTCATCTACCGAGCCAGAATGGGCCATTAAAGAGATACATATACAAACAGTATAACTGTGTTGGAACCCTTTAAAGCAGAAAAAAACTTTACTGTACAACTTAAATCAAATTAAATTGGAGGCAGGGGGATAAATTAGATGGATATTTAAAGACAATTATGATAATATAAATAAGAATGTCTAAATAACAGATCATATATCAGTTATATTATCTACACAATGTGTTCTATACAGATCTACAGTACAAGCAGACAAAACAGAGTTGAAGCATTGGGCCGTGCCGAGATGTACTAATGCAGTATGTGTAGAATTACAGATACTGTATCACACAGACTAAACAGACTATTTGCAGTTAGCTTTTATTGAGTTGGGCAAGAAAGTTCAAGTGAGGAATCTGTCTCTTGTGTGTTTAGCAGTTTTTGTTTTTATAATAGAGTTTTGAGATGATTAATCATTTTTTCTTCCCTTTTAGTGAAATGGTTGGTTATGGAGGCCAGATCATAGTCTAACATCTCTGCAGATTAAATGACATTCTTTTTTAGGTCGTTACTTCTTTATTATCAAAAAGTCAGTCCAACGCAACAAACAGTCTACAAATATAAAATAATAATAATAATAATAGTAATAATAATAATAGCTCTGAGTTTTCACTCTCTTAAATGTTATTAAAAGGCAATTTTTGAGACATTTTTAAGAAATTAAGCTGTGTGTAAATAATCTGCGGCCAACTCATCACCTCAATAAGTTTACTTGTGGTATAGTGGCTTGGTTTGAGTTTGTTCCACAGGTCCAGTTTCCTAAGAACAAAGTAAGCTTTGTGTAGGTTGTTTTCCTCATTTATGCTAGCCAAGCTCCATCTATTGAACCCTACTCAGTGGGTGATGAGGCAAACAGTCAAAGCAAATGTGCTGTTTGGACTTCGTATAACCCAATTAGAGTAAAGAATAAACTCCAGATTGGACAATCAATATCAGATTGGATGCTGAGTTGCTGAACTTTGAGAAAATGCTCATCCAAGTCTGTGTTTAGAAAAAGAGTACAGGGAAAAAAGGATGCTCAAAAGTCAAAAGCCTCATCACTGCACATGGGCCCTATCAGGCCACTGGGAGAAGCCCTCTGGCCTGGCACGAATAAACTGCTAAATGAGTCAAGAAACAGCCCCCACTTTTATGAAGCAGATGGCCACCTTTTGGAGTGCTACACCACAGTAAAACATGATCCCACACCAAAGCCTCCACTGTAAAATGTGCTCCTGTGTCCTTATTGAGCAACATTTTCCACAGCTGTATATATTTAGAGAATGTTAGTAGAAGGTGTTACTAAACACTGGAGAATTAGAAAGTATTAAATGAGGTAGAAATATCAGTCTTCTTTCACTGTCAGTGAAATATTTTTTTTCCAACATTTTTTTTTTCTTCGTATGGTTCATGCCCTGATTTACTGAGATTCAAAATAACAAGTGCGTTCATTAAGTTAAACACACAAACTGTTGTAACGTGGGACTTTATGAGCAGTCTGCTTTCGGGGAGTTGTATGTAATATCCAGTGAAGCATTTGCACTTGATATTTTACAGATATTACATATTTCGTATTTGAACGTGTTGTCACGTCAGTTATTCATTATCCTGCTTAATCTCTTCTCGCAGACATTGACAAGTGTTCGCTGACTCCAACAATCTGTGGGCCAGGCCAATGTGTGTCAGTGCAGACTGGCTACACCTGCTACTGTGATCCAGGTTACACCCTCAATACTCTGCAGACCACCTGCATTGGTAAGCCTGTTAATATCTTCCAGATGAGAATCAGACTTCATTCCTCTATTCATTTGATGGCTAGTCATTTCATATGAGTTTTTAACATGAAGCTTTTCTCGACGTTATGCTTAGTCTAGTTATCTAAGCCCCGTCAGTAGGATGCAAAGTTTCAGGTTCTGTATCTTTGTACACTTTTCTAGTGGGACACTATAGAATATTTAAGGTTGTAATCTGTTTGCTTCTTCACATTTTGTGTAGGTTCATGTAGTGGAACAAGATATTTCACTAGACTGAAAAACACCAGTTAACACTGAGGAAATGACATACAAAGGTTCATTATTGGTCACCTACCATGTCATTCACATTGCAGTTTCTTTGAAATTAGATGCTTCTTTGCTACATTTATAGACACGGTGTATTTCTAGCTGTCTGTTGGGAGATTAAATTACGCTGCCCGGCCAAAAAAAAAAGTCGCACACACTAATATTTTCATGGAGTACATTTAACCTTGATCACAGCATGTAATCTCCATAGTATAGCATATAGCATGACAGAGTTGCTCCAGTTGGTCAAGTCGAGGCTCAGCAACATTAATGTGGCAATAAAATGAAGTTAGTTGATGACCTGAATGTACTGAATGAGCAGGTTATCACATCAGTGGACTTTTTCTTCCTTAATGTCACGGATATAAAACATGTATTGGCAACCCAGAGTCCTGACCTTAACCTTATTGAAAGTTTTTGGAATGTGCTGGAGAAGACTTTATGGAGTGGTTAAATTTTTCCCTCATCAATTCAAGATGTCGGTGAATATTTTTCTCTTCTAAAATATAACCAACAATTGTGAATCAGACAATTATATTCTGAAAAGGTAAGAAGGTTCTGGGTTCAAGCTTAGTGCCTGGAGAGGGTGTTTGAATGTAAAGCTTGTATGTTTTCCTTGTGCTTGTATGGGTTTCCTCTGGGTGCTCTGGCTTCCTCCCACAGTCCAAATACATGCACATTAGGCTAATTAGATATTCTTTATTGCCAATAGGTGTGAATGTGTGAATGGCTGTGTGTCTGTTTTTCCCTGCGATGGTCTGGTGAGCTGTTTGGGCTGTACCCTGCTTTCATCCGGAGTTGGCAAGCCTTTCGAATGGCCACAAAGAGCCCTTTCCTGATGTAGCCATTCCTCTATGAACAGAAATTTCATGCCATCGTACAGCATTAGCAAACTTCTCAGAACTCCTGAGCAAAAGGAAAAACTTTATTTTTCTTGAGGTGTCGTATGATGTCTAACACTGGAGTGGGAGACACCCAGATCATTGCCAGATTGCTGTCAAATGTAACCTCATACATATCTTAGTGTCCAAGTTAAGCCTCGATTTGGAAGGTTTATTGTGGATCAGCCCCAGTGAGAGCTTAACTTTCACATTTACTCGAGCTGTATCATACATATGCAATTCAGATTGGTGTACAGTGAGGCCATTTTTTGAATAGTGGCAGTATGAAGAAACGACAATAACCCATATCAGCATGAGATGCTGTACCTATATGATATGAGATGATTTTGATATATGGTATCATGATATATATAATAAACACTGTATGATTTCATCTTGTAACTAACGGCTTGTTTGTCATGTTCAGATATAAATGAATGTGAGAATGATCCATGCAGAGGAAAGGGGCACTGTGTGAATACTTTTGGCTCGTACACCTGCCAGTGCTTCCCGGGCTACAGCCTGCTCTTGACACAAAACAAAAAATTATGTCAAGGTAAGCAAGCTGGGTTTCTGTGTAGTGAAGTTCTTGGCAAGTACAGTTTAATTTTTTTATTTGGCTATTCATCATCAAACATATCATTCATCAACTAGTATAAATCAGTCTGTAACTATAGTGCGGTTTTGTTTAAGGGGTGAAGTTTTCGATCTGTTCTTTTGTTTTCCTCATGACTCAGACATTAATGAGTGTGCCATACCTAACAAATGCCCCAATGGTGACTGTATCAACACTGAGGGATCATTTAGATGTGAATGCAGACATGGCTTCACCAAGAACCAGAGAGGAGCATGTGAAGGTATGATGATCAGCATTATACCTGACTAAATTTTGTCCTCATTAATGTTTGCTGATGTTTGTTTGTCCGTCTCTCCATCTGTTTGTTTGTTTGTCAGCTTGTTTGAGAACAAAATCCTGGCCACAACCATGCAAGGATGGTCACCAAACTTAGTGGGAACACTACCCTACCCAAGTCCCAGAGATAGCTTGCTTTTAAAATGTCAAAGTCAAAGCTGGAGGTCAGAGCAAGGTCACAAAGCTTTTGACAAGAGATCGAGATAGATGATTCCCATGTTAAAATAGAAAATGCTTATATCTGAGAACAAAGTGGCATAGACCCATAGATGCAATGAGGGACAGATTGGAAACTATATACACCCCTTCAAATAGCATAATCCCCTTTGACCTTCAGTGACATTGAAAGGTCAAAATGAAGGTAAAGGAATTTTGAGCACATATAACTTTGAGTGCCAGATGTTAGACCTGCTGTTACTTTGGAACGCCAATATGAAAAAATATGGACTTTCATATTACACAATTATCTTTGACCTGAAGTTACCCTAAAAGCTCAAACTTTAGCCATCTTTTGAATCCTTTAAATCATTTTTTTTTGGTAATGTCCATGCATTATAGAGCATAGTCTAAGATGAGCACATGGAAAATTAAAATCTCATATGTGGCCTATTTGCTACATCGTTCATGCAGGGGTGAAGCTGTTTTGCTGGGGAGTTAGTGCTACTGTAAACTCACTGTTGTTCTGACTGACCCACTGCGGCATAATACAGACTAAGTAGGAAATTTGAAATACTGAGATATTCATATATTTGGAAAGAGCATGTAATATTATTCAAAATTAGGTATAATACATGATTATAGCATGAAAGGTTGCATCACTTTGTATGTTGCTAATCATGAAATGCTACTTTTGAGAAGATAGCAAAATTGTTACAGAGCCAGTTTGGGAATATCCTCATCTGAAACTCCCTAGCATCCATACCTCAAATGAATCCAGCTCTTGACCAATCAGCGCAGTCTTACTAGTGTCTTCCTAGCAACAGATGGGTTCTATTTGCACAGAGTCATGTCCATTTTGAGGCTTCTCTTTATTTCATTGTTATATGATTCAGTGAATCCTTCTGGGATTCTGTTAGTAGGTAGAGTATTCTGGTACCAAATATGGATAATAGGTAAATACCCTGAGCAATCACAAAAGCGTTTTGAAAATTGGCAAAAGAAGTGGATATCCCAATTGTTTTAAAACACACTGGACATGAATCCCTTTCTTAAATAAGCATTAAAGCATGGATAGATTGTGTTTATGGATATTTGAACTTGGTCATGTTGAAGATTATGCTTTGCAGGATGTATTTTTGGCGATATCGCATTTTTGCTCAGGTAAGTCATTTTCTACTTACTTTGGATCTTGCTCAAAACACTACTTTGCGACTTCGTCCATATTATGCTGGAGCGGGGCACACATATGAATTGCTTCTCTGCCCTACACTGTAAGTTTTTTATGCTATAAATCTTGCACATTTGCAAGGATTTAATTTTTCTAAAACTGAGGTATGGATCTCCAACTTGGAATGACTATGAAATGAAACTGTACCACAGTTTTTACTCCGCATTGCCTTCTTACCAGTGGATGAACTGTGGAGAACGCACCAGCTGTATTTGCTTCAGGCATTTCTCTGGCACTCACAAAGTTTCAGAGCCACTCAAGTGACATTTTGGTTATTTTTTATAAGGTTTGGACATGAATTAATATACCAAAGCCAGAGAATACTTAACCCGTGGCAACTATTGCATTTTAAAATGAGTCAACTAGATAAAAATCAATGAAATTAAACCATTGTGGCCACAGGACCTTAAGCATAGAGAATAATATTAAACTTTGCTTAAGTCTTGGAATGACACATACAAAACATTCTGGATACCATTATCCTGTGTCACCTTAATCTTAATTCTCCGAATTCACAAAGTGAATTTCCCCCTAAAAATTATTAACTTGGGGCCATGTATTAAGAACGACATTCCACAACATAATAAACTGAACTCTCAAGTTACACAATTTGTGCTCATGACCTTAGTATCTCATGGACACAACATAATGATTTGTGGCCACAAGATACTTTGTTTTTGGCTTCAATATATTATTTCACATCCTCAGTATATTAATTTGTGGCCATGCCCAAACCACCATGTCACCACAGTCACTCTCTACAAGAAAATAAATAGTTTAGTGTCAGTTCTTGAATGAAAAACCACAACATTATGAACCATGTTCATTTTTTGCAAAAAATATATTTACTATAGAGCAAATTATAGTTGTGTCAAAAAGAGGTCAGCTTATACGATATGACTATATGCCAATGGTCTAATTCTGTTTCAGCAACACAGTGCAGTGGTTTTGAGTTTTTCTGTAGTCACACTTGGCTGGAATGTGTTTACTGGTTCATTAGAGGAGGATTTTTCTTCATTATGATATAAAAGATGAGAGCAGCCGTCATGGGAAGATGTACAGCCAAGTGGAGGGATCCATAGCCAATATCTAAAAGCCAAATCATTTCATTCAAAGGACATTCCATTAGTTAGTCTGGACTGTGTATTCTTCCAGATGATGGCTTACATTGTAGCATCCAGAGAATCAAACAAATCCTTATTCATTTATCTGCTGCAGTAAGTTTCAATTATCTTGGTGAGGGTCATAGTGGATCTGGGTCCTGGGAGCAACTTAGGAATACATCCTGAATGGGATGCCAGATCACGTACATTCACACCTATGAGCAGTTAAGAATAGCCAAAACCCCCAAACAATATGGGGTAAAACACAGTAAAGCACAAAAATAAAAAAAGCAAAAACAGTTTATTTTAACAGTTATAAGAGTTTTACATCAGTGAATAATCACACCTGTATATTATAGATATTAGAAGTAACCCTGTAATCATAAACATTGTTCTATGCTCACCCCTGGACTCTTTTTCAGAAAATGCTCGCCTTTGCCCAATGTTGGCTAAAAGGGGCTCCAGCTTCCCTGTGGCCCTAATAAAGGATAAAGTGGTTAAGAAAATTGATGAGATAAGGCTTGTATAGGGTAATGAGTTGTAATCCCACTATGAATTATTTAGGCAGTATTACCTGAGAGGGCGTACAATTCTAGTGAATATTTGTACAGCTGTGGTTTGGTTGTAGACATGAGGGCGTAGGCCATGCGCCGAAGATCAACAAAGCCATGCTGATATTCAGCACAACAGCAAACTCTTGAGTGTTATATTGCTTGTATACAACAGTTCTCTAAACAAGATGTTAAAGGGGCTCAGATGTTGCACATGTGGGAGACATGATATGATTTTGTGTCTTTGGAAAACAAAATTATGTGATATCTTGCACACGCCCAACAGCTGTGACAGAGCCCCTTTAATATTAACCTGATCTTCTGATTTCCTCTACTTTTGTTTATTCTGAACACCCACTTGTTTTTGATCTCCAACCAAATGTAGTATTATACAAAAGACAACCTGAACAAACAAAATACACAGTTTTCAAAATGATCTTGAGATATATTGAAGGACTAAAATATACAAACACTTATGTCACCCATGTGAAAAAAATAATTGCCTATTTGTTACTCAAGCCAAATTTAAAGGATAAAGGGCTTCATTAGAATAGTCATACCCAAGATTGATTGCTGCTAGCCTTGGTGAATCTACACATCATTTACAAAGTACAACCTTTCCAGAAATAAGGTGCATACCATGCAACATTACTGCTAGAGCACATATAAAAGACAAAAGCACATATAAAAACACCTAATTACCGACAAACCCTTACCCTTATAACCCTTAAATTATATTGACAGATAAGCCAAAAGTGGAACTTTTGGAAAGAGAGGTTCTAGTTACATATAACATAAAGTTATAATACAGCTTTCTACAATAAGAAGAACATGCCCACAGTCAAACCTGGTGGTGGTAGTGGGATGATGTGAGGATGATTAGCTGTTTCAGGGCCTGGGTAACTTGCCATATTTGAGGGGGAAAATTAATATAATTCTGTACCAAAAAGAACTAAGTGGAATGTTCAGTCATCAGTCTGTGAGCTGAAGGTCAAGTAAATGTTCCAAAGCATAATAGCAAGTCCCTCTTGGAGAGGTCCTGAGTTAAATCCCATCAAAATATTATGGCAGGAACTGAAAAGATCAGTTTATAGTTGAAAACCATGAAATAAAACAAATTTATAAAAAGTATTATGTCAAAAATTGTCCACAGCAATGTCAAAGACTGATCTCCTGTTGCTGGAAGTGTTTGATTACAGTTTTTGCTGTTGAAGGTGGCAAAACCAGATCTTGGTTTGGGGTCGAATACTTTTTCACATAGGTAGTATAGGGGTTGTTAAGTTTATGCCCTTCAGTAAATCAGTTGTTTGCACAAGGTTTTTTTTTTTTTTAATTATAGAAAATTTTTTTGAGGTCAGAAAAAAATGAAGTGTTATGAAAGAGGGATGTATAGGATATAGGGAGAAATGTTTAAAATCCTAAGTTTAAATTTATTACCAAATTTGTTTTGCTATGTAAAGCTGCTTTGTGACAAAGTCAGTTGTTAAAGGTGTTACACAAATACAACTGAATTGAACTATGGGTATTCTGATGACACTGTATGTCTGAACTCATCACTTGGTGTTGGGAGTTTATATAGTTAAGTTTTTCTCTCTGTTCTTTTGTGTTCCTCATGACTCAGACATTAATGAGTGTGCCATACCTAACAAATGCCCCAATGGTGACTGTGTCAACACTGAGGGATCCTTTAGGTGTGAATGCAGAAGTGGCTTCACCAAGAACCAGAGAGGAGCATGTGAAGGTATGATGATTAGCATTATAACTGAATAATATTTGTACTTGTTAACATCCTGTTGAAATTAGCACTGTCACTATATTACATTAGTAATCGAGAAAGAAAATCATGAATAGCTTTTACTACTAATTACTAAAAGTGTTATAATTATACAAAAATAAAGGAAATCAGAAAGGGGCAAGTACTTTTTCCCAACACTGTATATTCTTGAAAAGTGTCATTTTCCATGTCCAATGATAATATTGCTAACACTAGTGAAGTAACTGCATCAAAGTAGGAAATTGAATTTTGCATGGAGGAAAACATCACCGCTGTTGAAAGCCACTCAACCAATCAAATCAGTGGACCAGACCTAACTGTTATTTCCCCCAAGCCTCACTTAGAGCATGATTTCTGTTTACTGTCTTGTTTTCCTCAAGTTGTCTCAGGGAGGTTTTCCATGCCACCGGTTGCCACTGTCTTGCTCATTAGCAATCTCAATCATCATCTGGATTTCTGTGGAACTACTATGTGACGGTGACTATTGTTAAAAGTTCAACCCGTTACCTGGGGATCTACCTTGGAGTAGGATTTATCTACTACCAAAATCTACCACACCTGTGTGTATGGTCCAGCAGTTTAGTTGACGTTGACCTGTTATGTTAAGTAGGGGGGAAAAAATGAGTGAGCGATTTAGGACGGCGCAAATATCTTCAGGAAGGCAGATCTCCAGGAACAGAGAGACCATTGATTTAAGAGACATGCTCCCAAATAACTGACTCTTAAGGCTCTTTTTGGCCCATGGTTTGTCAGGTTTTATCTCTGTTTTAATATATTCAACTCATATAACTGGCGATAGATGAAATTATAGAAATTATGGGATGCTTTTGAAGATAAGATGATATTTGTATGTAAATTGAGATCCTCTGTATAAAAAGTAATGTTCATATTGCCAGACTTTCAAATTAAGCAATATGATATGAGTCTGAATTGTATTTACTGCTTGGGATTCCCCGGTAATCTAACAACAAAACAATGATTGTATTTCCCTCAGCCCTAAGCCAAAGGAAAAATAAGGTACTCAGTGGATTATAATTAGTTTACATTTTTGGTGTGTTTGTATTATAATGTGTGTGAGTTAGTGATGTTCATGGCTGATTTATTTATTTATTGCCCTGCATGTGTATCTTTGTATTACGTGGATGGTTTCTGTGGTTGGTTTCTGTTTGGTTCTTTGTTGAGTAATTTTTTTTATAACAGCTAAGCTTAACCCATGCATAGATGATTAGCTCACCTAATCTAATCGAGTTGTGCGAATGTGTTCATTGAAATGGAATCCCCTCTTCTCCCTCTGCGTTATAGATATGGATGAGTGCAGGAGCCCTGGTGTCTGTCCCAGTGGTAAATGTGTGAACACACACGGCTCATTCAAGTGCCAAGCATGTGGCCCTGGATTCAGGCCTAACGCTGGGAGATGTCTGGGTAAGAGGCTCCATCTGGGTTTTCCGTATTTCAGTTTATGATTGTGTAATAATAATATTATTATCCCCTCCGTCTGGCATGGGGCTGGAAGCGTAGACTTGGTTTTGGCAGTGTTCCGCATGATTTAAGGAGGCATGGCAACAGTGTGCGCCCCTTTCAAGCGTTGACAGTCTTTTTTTTTTTGTCTTTTTTTTTCAGAAGTGCCATGAGGTGATTGATTTCATGTGCCTGATTTATTGCTAAATATTATTTTATCTCAAAACAGTTGAGAGATTAACACTGACAACTTAATTTAACCTAATTAAACTCAGTAACCCTTTGAAATCGGTGCCGTTTTTAAACATGACCTTGTTAGATGTAACTAAGTGAATGTTAAATTAAAGAAAGCATATAGCAAATTGTGGCAGCTAGACCTCATTATGTGGGCGTTTTTATAGCTTTTGAATGCTGGGCGTCTCCTCACAGAGGCACTTCCAGCTCCTTTGCTTAGGTTTTGTTCATCTGTATTTTTCCAGTGCCAAACTTAAAAAAAAAAAAAAAAAATCTGTGTCTATATCTAATATCTATCCCTTTCTTGCCACCAAGTTCAACCCAAAGAGATCCACCCAAACTCTTTAAATACTTTGTCTTAATATTATGGATCTATTGCTGCTGTAAAAGATTGTTTGTGATACTTGCATTTGGGAAAGTCAAAATATTTCTTTTTTGGCCGCAGCCTTAAACAAACAGAATATTATTTTTAGACAGCTCTGGATGCTGCAGCAAATCCCAATTGGGAAAGGCTCATTTTCAGAAGTTTAAGGATGGGAGGACAGAGATAGAATACTGAGGCAAGAGGTCAGTCGACTGCATATAACTCCCTGAGCGTTGTCTCTTTTTGGCGTGCTTCTTGAGGTTGATTTTAAAAATGACATAGCATTTGGAATATATTTCAGTGAAAGATTAGATACTGAAGAGAATGTTAGTAATTCTAGAATATGAGGAAATAACAAGGATTTTAATGCTAGTAACACTGAGGATTGTTTGGTAATCATTGTACATCCATCCATTTACACTTCTTATCTGTCAGGGTCACAGGAAAGCTGGAGCCATTCCCAACTGGCTTTTGGTTAGAGGCGGGGTACATCCTAAACAGGTTGCTAGTCTATTCCAGGTCTTGTAGATCACTAAACTATAACAGATTTGGGGGAACCAAAATTTAATGATGGGCAGCATTGTGGCAGAGTGGATTAGCATATCTGCCACACAGCAGGAATATTCTGGGTTCAAGTCCTGGGTTCAAGTTTTGGGCTTGGTGAGGGCATTTCTGTGTGGACATTGCATCTTCTCCCCATGTTTGCCAGGGTTTTCTCTGGGTGCTTCAGTTTCCCTTCTCATCCAAAGAAATGTACATTAAGCTAATAGGTTGTTTTAAATTGTCCCTAGGTGTGAGTGTGAGTGATTGTGTGAGTGTTGGACGTGCAATGGTCTGGCAAGCTGTTCAGGGAGCACCCTGCCTTCGTCCGTAGTCAGCTGAGAAAGGCTCTAGCCTCTCCTCGATGCTAGTAGGATTAAGTGGTTTGGCAAATGGATGGATGGAAATTTTAATGATACATTGTAGTAAGCAGGTTTTTAAGTTTCATGAAATGTGATCAGTTCCACCGTTTAAAAAAAACACTGTTCCTGAAGCACTATTCTTTGGGTTCTAGGTAAACAGGACACATGTAAGAGATTTATGATACTAGTCTATATATGTTGGAAAGTTATTTTAGAGTAACATTGGTGCTTACTGATAACTATGCAAAACCTGTTCTTCCTGAGTTCTTCACACACACATTCACATTGAACAGAATGAGCTCATCACGATGAACAGAGTTGATGCATTGGACCTCAGAAACAGGGCAAAGATTGAGCACCTTACCAAAATAAATGCATAAATCAATCAGTGTGCACCTTCAACATGCCTTTGGCAGCGGAAATCTTACAGGATGTGCCACTTCGTTGAATGTGATTACTATGGACCCATGCAACAACAAAGACTGCCTTTTTTCTCTTGGCGTATTCACCAAATTAATTCCTTACTTAATTTCCCCAAGGTCTCACACATATAAACATGGACTCATGAACACAAACTCCTTATATTAATAAACAAACATACAGATGGACATACAGTCAAGTAGAGATTTATTTTCAGGTAACTATTTTGGCTTTTTTGTTGGTAATGTTGGTGGTGGCTGCTATGACAACACCTCAGAAATGCCACAGTTATGTATTAACCTCTAATTAGTGTGTGTGTGTGTGTGGGGGGGGGGGGGTCTTTTTAAGATTAAATTGTTCTGATTCTGAATGATAATCCAGGATGTCTTTATTACAACGCGGCACCGTGGCTTAGTGGTTCGCTTGTCTGCCTCACATCACCTCCTCCTACAGTCCAAACACATGCACATTCGACTAACTGGCTTTTGCAGCTTGACTGGGGTCTCTTCCAGGTTGGACTTGCCCAAATCACCACACCAGGGAGGCATTCTAATCAGATGCCTGAGCGACCTCAACTGGCTCCTCTCAACATGGAGGAGCAGCAGTTCTCGAATTCAAATTTGTCTCATACACAGTACAATATGTAGTGAAATGCTTGTTACTACTGTCCTATATTTGAAGAAGAATAAAAATGATCAATATTCAAGAAGAAAAAAAAAAGAAAAATAACTAACTATTTAAAGGACAGCAATAATAATATGGTGCGTAAAGTGTCGGTGCAGTATGCACACACAGATGTCCAGTGAGTGTGGGGTTGTTGTGTGTGCAAAGTAGTGCAAGGTGTACAGGGAGTGCAATTTGTGTGTGCAACAATCCACCAGTGTTCTGTTCATTCAGTTCATGAATTCAACCTGTTATTACCAATGCGGACCAAGCTCTGGCTCTGGCAGTACAGAGACCGAATGGGCCGTAGCAACGGGTCCGGTACACCATGTTTCTGGATCATACCCCGCAAGATAGGGTATAGAAGACTTTTGTGCCTTCTCAAAAGTCCACAAAACACATATGGATTGGGCAAACTCCCATTCCCCCTCTAGTATCCTGTAGAGTGTGTAGAGCTGGTCGAGAGTGCTGTGGCCAGGACGAAAACCACATTGTTCCTCCTGAATATTAGGTTTGACTATCAGTCGGATCCTCCTCTCCAGTACTCCTAAATAGACTTTCCTGGGTAGGCTGAGGGATGTGAGTTCATGATAGTTGGAACACACCCTCTGGTCCCCCTTTTTAAAAAGGGGAACTACCACCCCGGTTTGCCAATCCAGAGGTACGGCCCCTGATGACCACGCGATATTGGAGATGTGTCATCCAAGACTTTTTAATAAATGTTTGTGTGTAGAGAAGTTTCGGGCTGAAGGCTGAGATGAGGATGAGGTAAATAAGCAGTTTCTTATGTGACTTTGTAATTTTTTTTTCCATGCACTGTTACTTGCCATCTTCTGACCAAGGAGTCTCATCCCTGTCTATGAGGGCTTTGGTAATGTCACAACCCCACATCTGATTTGCTGGCAAATTGCCTTTCTCACAGTGGGTGGCATTCTTGGGAGCAATCAGGAAGTGTATTTAGGCTCTCTAGCTGACTTGTGGAGCATTATGACTTGCAGATGCTACTGGCTAACTTTCTGGTAGGATATGGCCATGTCCATCCGCAATTTATTGTGTGCGTGTTGACCAATCAGATTGCGCATACTGTCCTTGTCATATAATGAATAGTAATCATAAATAGTAAAATATAAATAGTAAAAAAATGTCATCCAAGTGTATATCTGGATCTTTTGCAGTGGAAAGTTTGAACACAGTGTTAATGGTATAAATTCTATGTTTGTTCGATGGTTTATTTGAGTCTTCTCTGGTGGAGAATTTTAGAACCATGCTTGTTTTAGAATAACATTCAGGAAGCTAGTTGAAGTTTAAAAAAAAATAATTACACTTTGTACTGTGTGAGGCCTTTAGAGTTAAATTACTGCACATGTGAACATCCTGGAGGACCACAGGAGGTTTGCGTGTGTGCTGAGTTACTGTAGTTGGGAACCGGGCTTCGTGATGGTGATCTTTTCACCTTTAATGTTGGGCGGTTGGTGCTCTGTGATCTTAAGTCTTCTCAAACAGAACATGTGTGTATGGGAGAAATGGTTAAAGACCCAATGTTTGTGTGAGTGTTATTTCAGTAAGATTCTGTGTTTCTGTAGGATGTCTTGTTGCTTTAACTTTACAGCTTTGAGGCTGTTGGTCTGTCTCTTCTCGCTATGTTTTGTGCTTATTGATTCCTGATATAATGGCTGGCTAGGTGCATGATGGGACGTGTGATGACCGTATTACTCACATTACCTGAGTTACAGGTCACTTTGTCCTTTAGCAACTGCACACAATCAAGAAACTCAAATTCATTTGAAAATATTTGGCTTAATAAGGTGTTTGGGTCTTACTTTATTGATGAACACAAATTGTAATTTATTTTTTTTTGTCCTTCAACATCTGCTGCTCTTTAGACATGGGCTGTGTCATGGTACACAAGGGACCCCTTTAAGCAGGCGCTTGCATACTTTATGACTGTCTCTTGTTTATTGTTGTATAGAGGAAGAGTAGTCCCAGCTACACTAGTGAAATCTTTTCTCAATTCCAATAAATAATGTTATCAGAGGAAAATATTGCTCAAATTTTGACCAAGAACAGAATTCAATATTCTCCATGTAATAAAAATAGTAGCTTTTACCTGATAAAATTATGAATTGCACTCCTAATTACTAACTTTTACTTTTGGAGGGGTATTTTCATAAAATATAGAAAGATGTTCTGCTGATTGTAAGCTCTATTTATATTCTAAGTGGCTTTGTCGGGATCCTTTGTCCATCAAAAATGTCTTCTCCGGTAAGTAGACATTACATGTGTAGGACAGAAGTGCTTTTTTGAGAGATAAATTGCTTTTTCTAAAGCAGCATAGTACTGTATAGCTTGCTGTAAAATATAATTGGGATAGGATGTGAAATACTTTCTTTACAGTGTTCCACATCAGCTTCATGAGCATGTTCGTCAAAAAGTGTCTTTTCTGGAAAATCACAATGTTTGTCACTGATGCTGTTGTTACTGCAGTTAATAATATATACAACTAATGTTGCATGAAACCTGCTCAGATAATGTGTTTAGTGAGCTTTTATTCTTAATGCTGTGAATTCTGTACAGTTCTGATACACTACAAGCAGGTATACTTATTCTGGAGACCCTGTACATGTTATACTTTCACCCAGTGTAATTTAGACACCATTAGAGCTTTAGGCAGACGCTCTGAGCCTGAGGGTTAAGGGCCTTGCTTAAGGGCCCAACATTGACAGCTTGTTGGTATTGGGGCTTGAACCTCTGACCTTCTGATCAGTAACCCAAACCCTTAAACACTGAAGTAAGCCATGATATATTACAAAGTCATGTCCTTTGTTCTATTATGCTATGCAACGCAAAACATTGGATTTCTTTGGGCCTGGGAGATTGTGACTGCAGGCTGGCAGGGGAGTAAGTAGGGGGCCGGTCATATTCATGTACAGTACAAGGCAACCACACTTAGTGTGATTACAGCTTTGTTTAACAGTAATTTATAAAACTTGGCTCATGCCCAGAAAAGTAGACTATATTCTGAGTAAGATAATATAAGGCAGTATAAATTGGTAAACTTCGATTATTCTCATATTTACTGTCAGAATCCTTTGTTTCTAGCAGCTGTGTGAGGCAATGAAACCGATGTAACCGAGTTTTCGGCGAGCGTGAGGAGCAGACTGTATTTCAGCTGATTGTAGTTTATGGCTGGTTTCTCCGTTAGGCAGCTGGTCTTTCTCTGCCCTCTTATTGTTTGATCCAGGATGAAGTGTGCCAAGACTAAATCTCATTTTTATGTACTTTATTGCTTTTTGCATGAGTGGTGGCAAGGGGCCTAAAATCTGCTGCTGGAATGGAAAGAAAGGCAGAGGCAAAGGAAGACAGGAAGCAGCTGGAGCGCTGATTGACTTCTTTTAGCTGTGATTGACACTTTAATGATGGAGCAGTGGTGGAGGCTGCCGTATATGTGGTGAAAGTTTACGGTTTGTGGTGGAAGCCATGGGGATGGGATTTGTTGTGCACTCTCTTTGACATCGAAATCCTGGGGTATTACTGAGAAACAGCATAAGTGCAAAGCATGCAGTCAGGACAAGAGCTGGGTTTAGAAAGCCAGTGTGACATTCTCTGTGATGTCTCAGCTTCTGTTCATATGAGCTGTTTTGATAAACAAAGAAAATAGCTTGTGTACTAATTGCATTCATGGAGTGGCTTAAAGTGAGACCCAACAGTAAGCTGATGTTTGCATTTAAAGTACCAGCGCTAATTAGGTTGATCAGATATCATCAAATACCACTGAGGAGTCAGCTGTCCTAGGTGGAGATAGCTCAGTGTGTTTCAGGCTGTTTGGTGGTGTTTGGGTTGAGGGGTTATGCCAGAATTTCCAACCTTATCCCTTTCTAATCCTGAAATTCTCTGAACTCAAGATTGATTGATTTTTCCTCACGTTCTGTTCTAACCACATTCTGCTTGGCATGGAAAACAAGTAGCTATGCCCAGAGTAAGGACATGCTTCATAGGTTTGGTTAATATATATATACACACACACACATATATAAATAATATATATATATGTATGTGTGTGTGTGTGTATATATATATATATATATATATAATATTTATATATATGTGTGTGTGTGTATATTTTATATATATA
>JAQMYF010000023.1:42145798-42179747 GCA_030014195.1 Neosilurus mollespiculum
TTGTTTTGAAACAAGTATAAGATTATTAGGCCACTTAATAAGAGACAGAGTGTGTATGTTCTAGCTGTGTGTGTGTGGGGGGGGGGTCTTTAAAACATTTTTGAATATGTATGAATAAGTTTATTTAAAATACAATCAGATGTTTTCCATGAAGGCTGATGGATGTGGGTTCAAACAGTCCCTGGTGTATTTGATAAATGGTTTATTTGAAGAATAATTCAGGGTTGAGTTAGAAGCAGGTTTCACGTAGTTCACCTCAGCTCCTGGTCCTGATTGGCTCTTTATGGTACCAAACAGAGAGTATGTAAATAATATGCCTTTCTCCATCCTTTTCCTTAGTCAGTTGCCTGTAATGCAAAACTTAGTGGCCAGTTGGCGGACTGGTGGATAGGACTATTTGCTGGTGTGATAGGGAAAATCGGGCAGCTTTCCTTTAGATCCTTATCAGACAAGACTCAGAGAAATACCTAGAGATTGCAGACACAAATCTGTGGGTGAATCTGACAGAAATCTGGCAGATGACATTGCAATGAACACAAAGCCCTGCTTGTGTCTTTTTACCTCAGTGGTCCTCTGTATCTGCTGTCTCACCCATCCTGCATGAAACCATCAACTGCCTGAAAAGATTACACGAGATATTGAACAAATAAATAAATACAATACACAGAAGATGGACCTGACCAGTGTTGAATACACGCAGAATAAAACTCAAAAGGATGTGCTGTTACAGGAAAATAATTTACAGGGTAGTAGGATGTGATATGAAACAGCACGGCAGTGTAGATATCTTACCATCACACAAAGAATCATATTTCATTCCTGAAGTGTTTTATCCCTTTTATAACACAGTGAATTGATTACATATTTTTATTATTATTTTATTACATATTTTATTATGCATTCATTTTCTGAAGCGCTTAATCCTAATTAGGGTCACGGGGAGGCTGGGGCCCATCTCAGCCGACTCTGGGTGAGGGCAGAGTACACCCTGAACAGCTCTCCAGTCCATCGCAGGGCAGAAACACGCTAACGGCTATGTAGCCTACTCTTGACAAAAATCAGCAATGGTTCTTTTACATACCTCCCACCACAGACAGTGAGAGACATGGCCAGCCTTTGGTAACCCAGTTAGCTGCACTGGGGGGACAGCAGTGGCATCCCGTTGATAGTGGGGCTTGAACCCTCGACCTTGGGATCAGTAATCCAGCTCCCTGCCACCGGGCCACCACTGCCGCATATTTATTTATTTATTTATTTATTTATTCATTCATTCATTCATTCATTCATTCATTCATTCATTCATTCATTCATTTATTTATGGTAAGTCTTGTAGAACAACTTAGTTCATGTTATTGTTTGAATTAGTATGTACTGCCCGAGAACAGCACAATCTGATTGGCCTACTGTCTCAGGATTAAAAAACATTATTCTGAATTGAAATACTTGAGTCAAATCAGCTGACTCGTGGTTGTCGTGGTCAATTAGAGAAGGTGTCAATTATATTGTCTTGCTTTAAAATGGAAAATTAAATCATAAAAAGCTCCTTTTAGCTTTTAGGGTTAGTCTTTGGCACCAACTCATGTTAGTGTGTTGGGAAGAAGCTATCAAAATAGGCATGAGGTAAATGGAAGTGTAGCAAGGGCTAGCAATGCATTAGGTTAGAAGGGAGTCTTGCCTGTTAGCCACACTTCTGCTTCCCTCATACAGCTGTTGATTGTTTTTTTCTGCTCGCCAACATGAATCGAAAATGAGGACAGGTGCTCATTGTTGTTCAAAATAAAGTTGTGTTTGGTGGAGGAAGAAATTAGTAACATTTGAAAATTTTCTATCAAACACACTGCCAAAAATCAAAAAAGTTGCACACACTAATATGTTGTTGTTCCGCGTTTAGCCTTGCTTACAGCACGTAGTCATCTCGCCATTGTTTCAACAAACTGAAGCAACATAACATTTATTTCCATCCAGTGTTGGGTCCATTTTTCTCCAACGTCTAGAATGGATGAGGGAAAAATTCAACCACTCCATAAAGTCTTCTCCAGCACATCACGAAAACTTTCAATAGGGTTAAGGTCAGGAATCTGGGGTGCCAATACATATGTGAAAATGATTCCTCATGCTCCTTGAACCAATCTTTCATTATTTGAGTCCCCATTTTATATCCATGCCATCAGGGAAGAATATTGATGTGATCTGTTCATTCAGAACATTCAGGTCATCAAATGAATTAATGTTGCTGAGCCTTGACCCGACCAACTGGAGCAACAATGCGATGGAGATTACGTGCCGTGATCAAGGCCAAATGTTCTCCATGAAAAGATTAGAGTGTGTGACTTTTTTTTTGTCTGGGCAGTGTAGTTTCATTCAAAAGTTTGTTGCTTTTAATGAAATAACTCCAGAATTAATTGAAAATCATGGAGTCAGCTTGGATGAAAAAGACCAAATAAATAAAATAAAATAAAATAGCTCTAAAAATATGTTTTATTGTACTTTTTTGTGCTGATATTCCCATGTAGTATGTACTAAAACAATTATGCACCTCAGGGTTGATAGGTGTTGCTAATTTGCAATGTCCCTGAGATGGGTTAGCCACGTCCACCATGCCTTTGGAGCATAATTGGCAAGTGTTACCTCACCAGCCTTTTTTTTCTTTCTCTAGAATTAATTAATGACATGAAAAGGCAACTAGTTGAAAAAAAAACAACAGCGGCATAAGTTGACATAAAAACCTTCCTGTTTATGAAAACTTAGTTACAGCTAATTAGAGACTCCTTCCTAAATGTTATATAAACATGTCCTTAAAGATTCATGCTTCATTTATTCTTAATCTGTTTATGATGAGTGTCCACCACAGTCTGTTAAGTTGTTACTACAAATAATTATAAAGAAATGGAATGAGTGCATTATTATAAAAAAAAAAAATTATAAAAAATGTGAATACCTATATGAGAACAGCTTCTAATCAATCAGATACAAGAATTCAGCAACACTGTGGTGTAATGGGGGTTTGTAATGGTGGGGGTAGGGAGTTATGGCCTGTCTGATTTTACAGAAAACTTCCTATGACATATATAAATGTCATTTGTCAATTACATTTTCTGTTTCCTTTATAAACATGTAAATTTTGTCTCTTACCAATTAATTTTTGGGCTTATTTTTTCAGACATTAATGAGTGTCAGATGGCAGCTGTGTGTACTAATGGTCGGTGTGTGAACACAGAGGGCTCCTTCACTTGTACATGCAACCATGGATACCAAACAACTCCTGACAATAAAAGCTGCCAAGGTACATATATCACACATACACTGGCATGCACACTTACACACGGTGAACATTCAGGGTCATCAACCATACTGTCTCTGTTCCAGATGTGGACGAATGTCTGCCCCCAGACGTCTGCGCTCATGGTAGATGTTTTAATACTCCGGGCTCATACAGGTGCAGCTGTAACACAGGTTACCAAAGCAGCCCTGATGGAAAAGCTTGTGTAGGTATGTACCTTATCCTGGATTAATAGTCTGCGTTTTACTCAAACTGTCTAAACCAAGAAATGAATGCACATAATGGGATTGTTACAAGAATTGATATTATTGATGATTGGTTTTGAGTAAGAATTTTTGTAAATACAAGATCTAACATTACGGTATGGTGAATGAAAACTTTTGCTGCCTTACAGATATTGATGAATGTGCTGAGCCTAGCCTGTGTATGCGAGGAGTGTGTGTTAACTCTCCTGGCTCCTTCACTTGTACCCAGTGTGAGGTGGGATACACGCTCTCTGAGGATAGACAGAGGTGTGAGGGTAAGTCATTTTGCATTTCATCTCGCAAGTTTTGCCCAAAAAGCACTATAAATTATAGATGTTCATTTCTTAAGAATGGCTTAAGATCAATGGCTGAAGTGTGGTATATTTATACTTGTTCTGTCTTGCCAACATGTTGTAAAGTGCAAATTAGCTGGCTTACCAAAATGGCCATGAAATGGCCAATCAAATTTCAGCAGCTGATTTTTGCATGGAGATGGTGATTTGGATGCATACTTTGTATAGGTTTAGCAATAAAATGCTTTGAAGCAAGTTAGCAGAATTTTGTAGCCAGAAGAGCAGTAGCTTTTTTTCTGCAGTATAATATAAATTCAAATTCAGATTTATTTGTCACATACAGAATGATACACAGTACAATATGTAGTGAAATGCTTAGTATGACTGTCCTAAAATTTGAAGAATAAGCTATCAATATCAAGGAGAAAGGAACAATAACAATAAATATAACTATAACTTTTTAAAGGACTTTATAGTTAAAGGTCAATATAAATCTAAAAATGAAAATAAAACAAAATATATAAAATAAAATATAAAATAAAATATAGGTTACAAAAAATATATAAAATGAAATATAAATGCAATATAATGAAACATAAATGCAGTGGCGATTTTACAAGTAATACTGTCTGTAAAGTGTAAAGTGTCAAGTGTCTGTGTGCAACAATCAGCAGAGGTGGAATGTAATGTTTATGTGTGGAGGTAGAGTCTACAAAGTCCAGGTACCAATGTTCTGGTTCAGGGCCCGAACGGCCTGCGGGAAGAAGCTCCTCCTCATTCGCTCAGTGTTTGCTTTCAAGGAACGGAAACGTTTCCCTGACTGCAACAGAGAGAAGAGTCCATTGTTGGGATGGCTGAGGTCCTTCGTTATCTTTCTGGCCTTGGTCCAGCACCGCTTGCTGTATATAGTGTCCAGGTCAGGAAGCTCGATGCGGATCGTACGCTCTGCTGATCGCACCACCCGCTGGAGAGCTTGCCTGTCCTGTTTCGTGCTGTTTCCAAACCAGGCTGTGATACTTCCTGTCAGGATGCTCTCAGTGGTGCAGGTGTAGAAGGTCCTTAGCACCCTTGAGGGCAGTTTAAAGTCCTTCAGGCATCTCAGATGAAAGAGACGCTGTCGGGACTTCTTCACCAGGGTGTTAACATGACAGGACCATTTCAGGTCCTGTGTGATGTAAACACCTAGGTACCGGAAACTGTCCACTCTCTCCACTGGGGTCCTGTTGATGATCAGGGGCTGGTAATTCCTCTCCTGCTTAGTGCTGAAGTCCACTATCAGTTCCTTAGTCTTGGCACCATGATTCCAGGTTTCTACCCTCCTCTAGGTAGTTAATACGCCCTGTTTAGAAATGGTTTGAGGAAAAATTGGCCTCCAAATTTCCAATCTGTTGGATTTGCTTAACAAACGAGTCCAAACCATGGAAGCCACAACTACAAGAATTAAAGGATGTGCTGTAAACTGCCTGGTGCCGTATACCACAGCGCACCCTTGTGGATTCCATGCATTTAATAAGGAGTACACAATAATAGGCAGGTGGTTTTAATGTTACACTGGTCGGTGTCCATACATACTGGTATGACTGATTGCTATATTTTGATGTGAGATGATAAACAAGATAAAGCTTGTTCTATCTGTGATTTAGAGTAATCCATGAGTTGTAATTGTTTGTTGTTTTAACCTCTTGTTTGTTAAGCACTTTTACTTTTTGAAATTAAAGTGAAAAGTACTAATTATGTTATCATTTCTTAAAGATATAGATGAGTGTCGCTCTTTGTCTACGTGTCTGAACGGCATCTGTTTGAACTCAGAGGGCTCATACTCCTGCTTTATTTGCCCCACTGGTTTCGCAGTTTCTTCAGATGGAGAGCGGTGTAAAGGTGTGTGATATATTTTACTGTACATCAGGGTTCACAATAGTATGATATGTATGCAATATTCCAAAAAAAAAAAAAAAAAATCATAGAGGGGTTTTACTTGGATCCTGTTTCATCGAAAACAACATGTGGAAGGCTTCTACATGGAACTTTTAAGTGTTCGTCTGAATGACTTCCATGTTTTCAGTTCAAATGTATATTTAACGTACTTCATTCCGGTTTATTTTATTAATGCCTTGTTTTTATTATCGTCTTTCTGAACTTTCTTTGTGTTGTTGTTGTTTGATGATTATGCTGTTTACTGAATTTAATTCTATTCAGTATTACAGTATTGAAAGACTGTCAACTACAATGGTTTTCAAAGCTCTTATTTAAGGTTGAGAGCATCTCTAACTGCATGTCCTCAGGAAATATACCCATGTGAAAAAGAAAACAGAGGGAAAAGGATTTTTAAAAGACTGTTTTGAGTTAGACTTATTTAATCGTTTAAGCTTATTCTGTAACTAAATGATTAAGTACATTTGGAGTTCAATCCCAGTGGCCTCTAAGCAAGCAATTGTCCAGTCAGTATACAGGTATACAGTGATTCAGCTAATTTGGTATATAATCACTGCATAATCGTACTGGAGTTGCGAAGAGACTTAAGTCGACTGTGGGCGAAGGTCACCAATCCATTGCAGGGCCAACATGCACACATCCATTCACACTCACACCCAAGGGGCAATTTGCAACAGCCAGTTAGCCTAATGCGCATGACTTTAGACTGTGGGAGAAAACTAGAGGACTCCCACGCAAGCACGGGGAGAACATGCAAACTATACACAGAAATCCCTTCAGTAAGCCCAGGACTCATACCTAGGACCTTTTTTCTGTGAGGCGGACGTGCTAACGTTCTTTAGAAGTCATACACTACTGCACTGTACTATTGTATGAAATAAAATTATGGGATGGATCCTGATTTCACTGGATATTTTGTCAACCAAGAAATGCACCAAAAGGCAGATTTATGACAGCAGAATGTGAGTTTAACACATGGTCTCATATCAGACTGTTTATCATGCTGTATCACAGGACCTGATAATGGACAATGCAGGATTTGTCAGAGCTGTGCTATATTCAGTGATCACATCATTGTTCGGTTTTGTGAGGCTGTTCTGTTTGGCAGGGTCCAAGGGATTTATGTACCGAGAAATTTAATTGACCATGAAAATGATGGCCAACTCTGACTGTGAAACTGTATATCCAGCTCAAATAAGATTACAACTGTAGTGAAAACAATATGATCCTGAATATATTCAGAGTAAAAAAGAAAAAGAAAACACTATTAAACTGTACTTTTCCCTGCAGCCAGGGTGGTACCCTCAAAGTTAATGCTTTTCTACCTTCAACGAGTATTATTCCGCTTAGAAAGTTGATATAGTGCAGCATTCATTTTTTTTTTTTTTTTTTTTTTGGAAAGGTTTAAGGATATTTTGTATGAAACATTCTAGGTAAAAGATATGCACTAATGTCAGAAAGGTATTTGAAGCTACCACCCCAGCTAGAAGGAAAGGTACAAGTTAATACGCATTTTTAGTTATTCCTAGTAATTTTTCTATATTTAATATACAGAATGTCATACAGACATAAAAACTTCTAACTTTAATAGTCCCGGGCTCAGTGAGGGAATTTCAGTGTGTTTGCATGTTCTTCCCATGCTTGTGTGGGTTTCCGCTGAGTGCTCCGGTTTCTTCCTACAGTCCAAAGATATGCACATTAAACTAACTGAAATTCTTGGTTGCCCCAAGGTATGAATGTGAGTGTGAATGATTGTGTGCATGTGTTGCCCTGCAGTGGTCTGACAAGCTGTTCAGGGTGTACCTCACCTTTAGCTGGCGTTGGCTGGGATGGGCTCAGGATTCCCCACGACACTAATATAGTAGAAAGCAGTTTGAAATATGACATGAAATGAATTTGTGTTGCAGAGTAACATCCCCTCCAGATGTGTACTGAAACATGTCTTTCAGCTGAACGTTTTCTGTAAACGCCTCTGGCTTTTGTTGCCTTTTGCCGAAAGATTTAGAATAATTCCATTCAATTTCATCTCTGTTTACACAGTTGCACAACAAAGAATAATCTTCATCATATAATGGTTATTTTATAATAATTATAAATTGTGTGTTTTATGTTACGAATATATTAATTTAGGATACATTATTCAACTCCATGCACATGGGCTGATTTGCCAGGCCATATAGCACATTGCCTGTTCATGATCTTACTGTTAACCATTAGATGGTCAAAAGGTCAGCTACAGATATTGATCATAATTTAAAGGACTGTATTCAGCATGATTGAACAGATTGCACTTAAATATCAATAAATCAATCTGTCGTGACTGCAGATTAATAAATTTGGCTGTTCTGTCGATTTCACAACTGGTGCTCATAGACAGAACACAGTACTGCAAAAAGAGAAAGAAATTCAGTTACGAGTAGATATACAGACCGATAGAACACCCTCTTGGTTTTGTGTGTGTGTGTGTGTGCACGCACGCGCATATTTAACTGCAACGAAAATGGTTTTCTTTTGGTTACCATGGTTACAGTTAGGGTTGGATTTAGTTTTAGGTGTAGCATCAGTTAGCTGCATAATAATGTATGTCCGTGCAAGGTCCTCACAAGAATAGACAAGTGTGTGTGTGTGTGTGTGTGTGTGTGTGTCCAGCTCTAATATAGCACTAGTCCTCCAAGCCTTTGTTGATAGAGCCATTATGAAGTGCCTGTAATAGCTTGCCATTTCGGATTGTGCTCTCCACCCTACATACCTTATCTCTCGCCTCCTCCTCATCAGCTGCTCTGTCAGTGCAGTTTAATAAGGTTGGAGCTCTGTGTGCAGACTAAAAGACTTGAGCTAATTCGCTGTGGTATGCAGTCTGTTTTGTTGGTTTATCAGCACATCAGCACGCCCTTTTTGTGTCTGAAAGTGAGTGGTTTGGAAGCAGGTTGTGTTTTGATTGGAAAGTGAAGAGGTATCGATGGTATCAAAATAAATCCTTGAATCCTTAAAGCGAATCCAGCAGAAAACAGAGAATGAAGACCACCAAGGTTTTTTTTTTTTTTTAGTTAATTGCCAGTTTGAGAACTTTTGTCCTCTTCATCCTCTTTAATAGTTTGCTGGCTTTATGTTTCAGATATTGATGAATGCCAGTCTCCTGAAATTTGTCCACTTTCTGCTTGTACAAACTCTGAGGGCTCATATTCCTGCCTGATCTGTGAATCTGGCTACAAGGTCTCCTCAGACCGGCGTACATGTGAAGGTGCCGTAAATATATATGCTTATGTGTGTGTGTGTGTGTGTGTGTGTGTGTGTGTGTGTGTGTATGTTAATATTCACTGAAAAACTGCATAAGCAGCCACCAGACATCTTTTTAGAACAAAATGCTTAATAAATAAACATACAGTCTAAGCCAATTTCCCTGGACAGAAAATACGTTTTTAAGACAAGTCTTAATTGTTTAATGGAGTCCAATATTTTGTCAGACATAATGTTTCAGTGTTGTTTTAACCTTTTTTCACATCACTGCACATATCCTGTTTATCCACTAATGCTTTGTTGTTATAGAATCAGCTCCAGAATTTATGAAAATGATTTATCATTCATTCAAATTAGGATTATCATTATTAATTATATGATATTACAAAATTTATATTACATTCAATGAGCGATGGTTTTGGGGTTAGACATGTTGTTTTCTTAAATAGTGGAGTTTTTCTGCAAAGCACTACTCTAAAAATTATTAGAGCCCTGACAATTAGTATGTGATGAAGTCTTAAGAGAATTACAGGACTGAGTCACTTGCTGTATTGTTTGATATGATGAAAGATCCTTTTAGTGGGATTTTTGTTTATTTTTGTTTTTGCATTTGGAGATTATCTTGGTAAAAGACAGAACTATGGACAATCCCTCTACTACTGCAAGGGCAACCAGAATTTTCAGCTTTTTATTCAATTACTCACTCATTTGCTGAACCACTGAATCCTACTACTAGCGTCGTGGGGAGGCTGTGCCTATCTCAACCAAGACTGGTCATAGACAGGGTACACCATGAACAGCTTGCCAGACTATCGCAGGGCCAACAGACACTAGCATTCACACTCACATACACACCTACAGGCAATCAACCCAATGTGCATGTCTTTGGACTGCGAGAGGAAACTGGAGTACCCGGAGAAAACCAATGCAAGCACAGGGAGAACATGTAAACTCCACACAGAAATGCCCGGGACTTGAGGGGCTTCTTGCTGTGAGCCGGATATGCTAACCACTGTGCCATCGAGCCGCCCTGGGCTTTTTATTATAGAAAAAATACCATGATGAACCATTTTGCTCATAGCATTTAAAGATCTGGGCTGCTGATGAGAGTGTTAAGTGTTCAGATGCTATCACTGCTTTATTTGCCATTCTAGTGTCATTTATTGAGGTCTAGTGTCATTTATTGAGGCCCTAAAACATTCAGTCATCTTCATTAGAAGTCACTTTGAGAAATAAATCTGAATCATTTTTAAGAAGGAAACGATGTTTACATTATTCTTTTAATCTGTATTATTATTTTAAAGGGTGCCAATAATTCCCAGGTAGGTTGTATATTAAATTAAGTCCAATCAATTTGTCATGTGATGTTTTGCAGATATTGATGAATGTGAGGACATGGCGGCGTGTCTGAATGGACAGTGTACAAACACAGCTGGCTCCTACCTCTGTGGCTGCGCTCCAGGCTTTGAGCTATTAAACTCCCTCTGCAAAGGTATTCCATTAACGATACATACAATATTCTGTACAGCCATATGTGATTTGGTGTGTCTGTGAGTATTTATGGGTCTTAGGAGGTCTCTGTATGCGTGCATATGTGACCCGCTTCAGCATAATACAGATTAAGTCACAAGGTAGTGTATTGAGTAAGAGCCAAAGTAAGTAGAAAATGGCTTACCTGAATGAAAATGCGATATCGCCAAAACTACATCCTTTAAAGCGTAATCCTCTACATGACCAAGTTCAAATATCCATAAGCACAATCTAACCATGCTAAAATGCCGATTTTCAAACCGCTTTTGTGATTGCTCAGGGTATTTCCCTATTATACATATTCATTACCAGAATACTCTACCTACTTACAGACTCCCAGAAGCATTCTCCGAGTCATACATCGGTAAACCAATGAAATCAAAAGAGACATGACTCGGTGTAAATGAACTCCTTTATTGGTAGGAAGACGCTAGTACGATCGCTCTGATTGGTCAGTTGGTTCATTCAGAGTATGGATTTTAGGGAGTTTAAAATGAGGACATTCAGAAACTGGTTCCGTAACTGTAACTGCTATTTTATCGAAAGTACCATTTCCTGATTAGCAACATACAAAGTGATGTAACTCAGTCAGTTTTCATGCTATTATTATGTATTATACCTCATATTGATTCATAATAAATTCTCTTTCCAAATATAAGAATATCTCAGTATTTCAAATTTCCTGGTTAATCCGTATTATGCTGGAGCGGGTCATTTACGTCAGTTTGAATTGAATGCATGAAGCATGAAGAATTCCTTGATTTACTTTGGTTAACATGATACAAAGTGTTTAGGGTTTTTTTTTTTTTCTTTTTTGACAAACTGTGTCAAATCTGGTTACCACATCCATCTCACAGCAAGGTTTGAAGATGCGGGCTCAGTAAAGGTGTTTCTGTGTGGAGTTTGCATTTTTTCCCTGTGCTTGTCTTAGTTTCCTCCAGGCATTCTGGTTTCCTACACAGTCAAAAGACTGTGCTGTTCTAACTGCCCCAGGTGTGAGTGTGAGTGTGAATGGTTGCATGTGTATTGGCCCTGCAATGGACTGCCAAGCAGTTCAGGGTGTACCCTACCTTCGCCCATAGTAAATAGGCTAGTGAGTAGGCCAGTGACCCTAGTAGGAATAAGTTCAAGTTTAAGTTCTAGAAGCTTATTGTCATTTCAACCACATATAGCTGACGCAGTACATAGTGAAACGAAACAAGGTTTCTCCGAGATCACGAGATTAAATTAGGAAAAAAACAACACAGATCTAGGACCAAGTTTTTTGTATTAGCCACATAAAGTGCAAAGTGTGCCACTATGTGCCACAGTGCAAAGACAATACAGTGCAAAAACAGTACAAAAAGAAAAGACAGCACAAGAATGAGACACTTAGTGCTGAAAGAAAGAAAAAGATGAAATGGAATAAAAAAATGAACCGATTCTTTGAATCATTTCATGAATAAGCAGTTCAGCGAATGAATGAATGAGTGAATGAATAACTGTGGATATGTGTGTTAAGGGAGATTGTGGAGTGCTCCTTTAACTGTATATATACAGGTAAGGCTCATGAAAACCATCCCACAAAGTGTCTGAACATTTTTTTTTTTTTTTCCAACTGGAATTCGATACATTTTAAAAAGTTGGATGGATGTTGAGCATCCATGTCCAAAAAACCATTTCATCCAATGACCAATAGTTTTTTTTTTGTGGTGTGCTCTTCAATAAAGGCATGTCAGAAGCGATTTTTGGGTCATTTACATTATTGACTGACTTAACCTTGTTTAAACAAGATTAGGAAATTTGGTACGTACTTGTTGGTAAACATGTATAGTATACATGGAAATGTTTAAAAATGAACGAATGCTTGGTCTAAATTCTCAAAAACATGTCTAAAGATGTGTAAAATGCCTGTGAACATTAAAAAAACTGAAAATGTGAGGTTTTGGGTCATTTCAATAGGCTGTTAGTGGGAGAAATATTGGTGACAGACCCATAAAAGTGTACATGCCTGAGTAGATCTGGTCATGCTCTTTCACAAGAGACTATAATAATCAATATATTCCCATTATTTACATATTTACAGCCATTGAACCCACATTTATACCCAGGAATAGTTTTCATGAGCCTTACCCATATATGTCAACCAGGTGATAATCAAGGCCAGGCTGGAGTTAGCTGTTAAGACGCACAGACTTTGCTCATTATAACTTCTGCTAAACTTGTGAATTTACCATGGTAAAACAACTGTCAAGCGAATGGGCTTTCATAACTTTCTGGCCACTTGTTTTCCACTTTCTGGAGAGTGCTTTTGACATTTAGCTGTATCAAATTAAATGTTCAGTTACATCACATGATATGTTTAATGTGGACAGTATAGGCATGAGACAAAGCATGTAAAATGCGTTCAGTACGTTCATGACGAAGTTTTGTAACACTACAAAAGTATGCATAGGAATTGCAATCTGCTCCGCTTGACTCCATTTCATAGAAAATTGTGTTGAGTACAACAGATCCAGTTGAATTTGTATAGTGCATGCCAAAGTAATGAGTGCTTACAGAGAGATTGGGGTGAAATTAAGGCCAGATCTCTCAGTGAAGGCTGCTGAGTTTGGATGTAGACCGCGCCCTACTTAGTGAAACAACCGTACTGTGGCGTAATGCCAAACATAAGTATGACGCCAAAGTGGACCAACAAACTTCACAATAGCCTTTTTTATTTCTGTAATCACTGAATAATCAAGATAAGCAACATGTCATGGATAGAAAAGGAGAGGGAAGGGAAAGCAGCGAGAAAGGGCGGCGGAGGAAATTGTCTAGAGGATGATGATGGATGAGAAAGAAGACAATTTGATGAGAGAGCAAATATCAAACCCACTAATTATTTATAATGGACCATGGCAAGATGTCAACAGCTTGTAAAAAGTGTGCAAGGAGTGCCTGACCTTGTATGCAATTTGTCTACACATGCAACCCTATTTTCAATTCACATTCCCAGTGAAAAATTCCTAGACACCCTGCTGGAAACATCAGTAGAATAATCAGATGAATAGTTCACATTCACTGTAACAAGAACATTCACTGTAAAAAGGTTTGAGATAGCAGCATGCAGCAAAAAATCTAATAATGATTATATAATATAAAAGAGCAAATGGTTATTTTAGGTTCCACCAGGTGTGGTTATGTGATGTTGTGTCTGTGTCTTGTTCCATCCTCAGCGCAACTCAATTCTACACTGAGAGCGTTCAGAAGTGGTTCAATTTACAAGAGGAGTGTTTGTCCTGTTAAGAAATCGGTGTATTAATCTTTAAACCATTCTACATGCCTGGCTACATATCCTTTTTCCACTTGGCAACTGGCAAAAATAAACCAGGAGAGTATTCAGAGCAGTGCAGAGAGCAGCTTCTGAGACACTCCTTAAACACTCCATGGCGTCTGTGATAAAATCATAAGCATTGTAATAGCATGACCTCGATTAGCTGCAGTGACCCTGCTGCAGACAGAATACGACGCAGCCAGGCCTGGTGCACTCTAGACTTTAGATCCAGCAAATTGAACTGAGCTCTTCAAAACAGCTATAGCCGAACAAATCAATCAATGAAAAAAAAAACAGTCCATAGATTAGTAACTTGGGGCATGGTGGTGTAGTGGTTAGCACATCTGCCTAACAGCAAGAAGGTCCTGGGTTTGATTCCCGGGCTCAGGTGTTTCTGTGTGGAGTTTGCATGCTCTCCTCATGTTTGTGTGGGTTTTCCCCAGGTACTCTAGTTTCCTTCTACAGTCCAAAGACATGCACATTAGACTAACAGGCTGTTCCAAATTGCCTGTAGGTCTGAGTGTGTGTGTGTGTGTGTGTGTGTGTGTGTGTGTGTGTGTGTGTGTGTGTGTGTGTGTGTGTGTGTGTGTGTGTTTGTTGCCCTGTGATGATCTGGCCTTTGCCCATTGTCGGCTGAGACTAATAAGCTATTCGACAAATGAATAGTGAGATTAGTAAAGCTTCTCTTTTTTAAATAAAAATCATCACAGATTCTTGAGCAGACTGTCTGCTCTGACATGCATATGTCTAAATATTTTACTTCAAGTCAGCTCACTGAGAAAGGAACACATTTATCTCAACCGTTTCTTCTCTGATGTATGAGATGTCATCTGTTTAGAAATCATGGCAGTAGATATTAGTGGTAACCTGAAACTCTGAGGCAAAAGACAAACTTGTAACTTCAAACTTATGACTCTTACTGTTGCTTGTCTGGACCACTGTAAGCAAGGAATTTTATGGATCCATAAAACTGTATGTACCCAACTACCCATGGTATAATATTTATATGTCATTATTTATGCTAATACACAAAGCAGAATTGTTCAACACTTTGAATTTTGTATGAAATAAGAAGCTCTTGCCTATTCATACATGCCGGAATGCTCCCAATCCATTCCTAACACATAGCAAGCTGCATTATTCTCAATCTTGTGCAATGCCATTTAACCTACACAGAGGTATATACACCCTTCTGGCCTGTGGCCACTGGAAATATTGGCCTCTAATTGTGCTATAAATCAGGCTAAGCGTTTTTTCCTCCGTCTGCGTGTGTGTCCGTCTGCACACAGGCAGTGACGCCAGGTCACCAGCATGGGATTTAAAGGATGAAGTGATGTATGTGCCTATCTGTGGCTGCCAATACATGTGCAACTGTGCATATATATGCACATGGAAACATTCCTTCATCCCAAGTCAGGTGTATCTGATGTTGTGAATTTTTTTATGAGATTATTTACACTATGTTGGTGTACTCTTGGCTAGACGTGTGCATTTCCAAGAACTGCAGGTGATACAATATTGGAACTCGGGTATATACATATTATTATATAAGATAAATCTAGAAACAGTGCAAAAAGCTCTGCGGGTCTGGTGTCCCTGGGTGGAAACATGGGGTTACCCCAATTATTAAAAGAGGCCCAGTATGATATGGAGAATTATTCAGAATGGGGGTCGTGATTAATAATGCCCTCTGAGATCTGAATACAAAAGCCGAGTGCAATAATTGTTTTATTATTCGTTCAAAATACAAGTAGCCTGCTATTCCCCACTAACAGCATTTCCAGTTTATTCAGAGAAATTACACGAAAATAGAGAACAAAATTAAATTAAATTATTTGATGGCAAAAAAAATATATATATTTTTTTTTATTTTCAAGAGTTAGACTTTTTTCCACTAAATGCAACTTTATCTGCTTGTTGTGATGACCACACCTGTAGTCTTGAGCGTAGGCAGCCATTTTCTTACCAGCTTTCTCTGTAAGGAAGGGGAGCGGGGAACATAGATATAAAAAGGATAGACAGTCTACACCCTTCTGACAGCATTGCTGGCAGGAACATCGCTATTGGCTGAGAAACTTTGCGCCGCTGTCTTGGTCGTTGCTACACACTCTCAGATATGGCTTACAACAGCATAAATAATGGGAAAATAAAATGAAGCTTTAACAGCTCAGGGCCGTAGTGCCTCACTGTAAATTGTGCTGACTAACAAAGGTGTGAGACAGGCGGAGCCATCTGCCTCAAGGCAAAGCCTGTCGATCTTGTATATGTATGAGAAGGAATATCTGCATCATTGACGCTCACACTCCATAATTATTCAACGTATTCAATTTCAGTGAATATGTTGGCTTGTAGAATACCAAAATATAGCTGTTGGCTTTCCACCAATTAGAAAGGAGAACATATTTTGAATTAATAATAAATATAGGTTAAATAAATTATGATATTTCTGTACTTGTTCTGTCTCCTAATTTTATAAAAAGGCACACTAGTAGTTCTTATGTAAAACCCTCACATTTGTTCTCATTATTGACTCTTGGAGAAAGATTGGGTATGTAATATATTCCATAGTTGGCATCAGTAATAAGTCCCTTCTAAGTTATTCAATAATTTAACAATTATTCTACAGTCCTTGTTTAATCATGCATGTGGTCATCATTATTAATTTTATACTAGTTGAGTTTAGGAATTTTCCCAGCTCAATATATTTTTTTTTTTCAGGAATGCCTATTGAGCTGAATAAATTCATAATTGTTTCAGTGGCATTATTGGCAGATGTGACTGTGCTTTTTATTTTCTTATTCTGTTTTCCATCTAATACTACGTAATTTTAAACCGAACTGATTCAGTGAGATTGTAAAAAAAGGTCTAAATTATGGAATTTAGTGATTTAGTGATTTGTGTTGTGTTATTACAGCTGTAAATAAGTTTTATACTTTGAGGTAATGTTCCTATTTATGAATAACTTGTTTACTTTTGGGCTCCTGGGTTTCTGGACTGTCTAAAGTTTCACCTGATTGTCAGGAGATTACAAATTTGAATCTCATCCATGCGCAAACCAGCATTCCGAAGCGAGTCACAGGCTCAGATGTCCGGGATGGTATTTTATTCTTTTTTTCTATCAGTCAAAGAGACAAACACATGTATATAGAATATGGCAGTCCAGACTTCTTTCTTATCATATCTTCTTTCTTTGCAATTATTTCTTATTTCTTATCACAGTTTAAAAAGATGAAGCCAGTGAAATGGAACTGCCATGTGAAATGGGAGATGTAATTAGGTTGAAATTAGCAACAACCAAATTTTTGGCAGGGTCGCACGTTGGTGTAGTGGTTAGCACATCTGTCTCAAGGCAAGAAGGTCCTGGGTTTGAGTCAAGGACTTGGCAAAGGTGCTTCCGTGTGAAGTTTGCATGTCATTCCTGTGCTTGTATGGGTTTCCTCCAGGTACCTGGTTTCCTTCCACGGTTCGGAGACATGCATGTTAGGCAAATTGGCTGAGAGTGAGTGTAAATGCTTGTGTGTGGTGAGCTGTTCAGGGTGCACCCTGCCTTTGACCAGAGACGTCTGAGATAGGCTCCAGCCTCCCTATGGCTGTAATATAGGACACATAGTTTCAGAAAGTGATTGAGTGAGTAAATTTTGGTGGAAAATGGGTTCACAACACAGTCGGTTAACTAAATAGCAGGATTTTATATTTTTATATATTTATAAAATTTTTATAATTTTATAATGTTGAGAGAAACGTAGGTAGTTATTATTAATAGTTTTGCAAACAAGTAGCTCCTGATCATGAGTAGTACTTTAACATTATTGAGGTATTCTGCCAAGAGATTTATCATAGTTCCAGATTTATCAAAGTTTGGCATCTTTAAAAAATATTACGTTATTGTTTCCTTCATTAGCTACACCAGCACCTCATCTATCAATCCTCATGATAAGATTAATACTACTTTGACAAAGACACTCCCGTGTAAGCCTCAAGCATATAAAACCGCATCAAGCACATTTGTTTCTCTCACAAAAGAGATAGATGTTGAGCGAAAATATCTCACAGGATGAATTTCTTTGTGAACAGACAGCCCTTTGTCATTTGAAACAAGTTACTGATGGTCGCCTAGAGTCCAAAAGTGCACTCGGGACTGAGTGTAGGGGTAGACACACACAGTGGAATATGACTCCACTTGTTCTCTACTGCTCTGTGTGTGGATGGGACCAGATCCTTGTGTTCTTTCTGTCAAGGCTGTGGGCTATGTGGTCAGTAGCCTTTCCATATTCAGCAGCGTCACAACATTACACATCATCTACACTGGTTGCATGGTTAGTGGTTCGACTGTGGCATAGATCTCACCCAGAATTGTTAGGAATCACAAGAAACTTGTATGTTTTTTTGTCAAGTGACAGCACCTTTTAGCTTTCCAATGTGATTTTTAGGTTATGGACTATGTGAAGGGCCCAGTGGTAGGGTGCTGGATTACTGATCCCAAGGTCAGGGGCTCAAGCCCCACTATCAACAGGTTGTCATTGCTGTCCCGTCCCGTACCCCCCCCCTTCCCCCCCCAACTAACTGGGTTATCAAATGGCATGTCTCTCACTGTCTATGGCGAGAGACATGTAAAAGAACCATGGCTGATTTTCGTCAAGAGTAGGCAGCATTGCCGTCAGCGTGTTTCTGCCCTGCATTGGCCGGGCGAGCTGTCCAGGGTGTACTCTGCCCTCGCCCAGAGTCAGCTGAGATGGGCGCCAGCTTCCCCGCGACCCTAATTAGGATTGAGCGGTTCACAAAATGAATGAATGAATGAATATGTGAAATTGTGCGAGGTTATAAACATCAATATTACATACATTATACGGTGTGTATCAAAGTGTGTGGCATATCGCTATTATAAAATTGTAATGCATTTATTTCACATTAGTCAAAGAATTACAAGCTTCACTGAACGGTATCTCGCCCAAGCACTCAGCGTTCCACCCTAAATGTCTTCTCCTGTGAGTAAGGTTAAGCCCGAATCTCTGAATCTAAAGACTTATGACTTTTCCAGTGTTTTGAAAACTTGGCCATTTTCCCCATGTGACTTAACTTCAATGGTTTGATTCTTCTCTCAGTGTATCTAAGTGGTTTCGAGACATTTCCTTCACTTTGAACTAAGTGTACTAATGTGTTGCTTTTAATGAAGGCCAAGTTCTTGTCTCTTTATTATGATGTATGTATATTATTAAATATTAAACCATTTATTACTGTGCAGCTTTTCCACATTAGTCGAAATCTTATTAAAATGCATCAATCCGCAGCATTGAACTTTTCACTCTGAAGATGTTCTGCTTAGTGTGAGGATGAGCCTGAGTGTTTGAACATAGGCACATGACATTTCGTCTGACATTGTTTTCCATGTGATTTCACTTCAAAGCTTTGATTCTCTCTCAGTGTATATTAGCGGTTTTCAGACATTTCCTCATCTTTGAACCATTTGTGTCATGGCCATAACCATGACCATTGCTTTAAATGAAGGCCAAGTTTAATTTTTCTGTGAGTATCCATATATGCAGCACCAGAGAAGAAAAGACAAGACAAAAAAACAATATTGAACTATGACTTTTAAAAAAATGAACTAATACCCTGCGCATATCAACATTTCTTCTGCAGCCTGTGCATTAGCTGTGTTATGTTGGAAGTCAAGACAGCTGGAACCTGATTAATGACCAAGTCTTTCCGGATGTGTTCCTCCCAGACACATACCACTTCTTTGGTGGGATTTTGTAACTGCTCATTATTCATGTTTGACAGTCCATATTGCAAAGACTGAGTGTAAAAACCTCAATCTAAGCATCAGTATTAGATTCGGAATCTCTCTCCAGCACTACTGGGTATTTGTGGTTGTCAGAGAGGTCATAATTGGCAGGCAGCTCTCACCTTGGCCGGCCTGTAAAAGCCACATTAAATAAGAGCTCAGGCATTTACTTATAGGCCACCTTGTGTTCTGAGCTGTCGAGGCCAAACCCAGCTCTCAGACACAGGCCTCCATACAAAGCTTACTTGTTTCCACTTCATCTTGGAAATGCCTGCAAGGTGCTTCCATCATCCTAATAAAGCAATGGATGAGCGGCTTCCAGACGTTCCAATTACTCACTTTCTCATCCACTTACAAAAAAATCATCACCTATGTATAATGACCAGACTGCATAATTTGATTGTTTCTTTAAGAATTTGGAAGAGTGGAGATGTTTGGAGACGGAGATTATTTTTGGCTCTGCTTGATAATAGTTCAGGGTCTGAAGACGTCAGTGCACACGTGCCCGCGCATGTGTGTGTGTGTGTGTGTGTGTGTGTGTGTGTGCGTGTGTGGTCTCTTCATATTCACGTTGTGGGAACCTAAATCTTTTTACACACTCACATTATAGGGACTTATCTTCCTTGTGAGGACAAAACGCAGGTAGACCGATCAGATAGATCATTACATTTTAAGGTGAAGATACATTTGAAGGTTAGGGTAAGGTAAGTGTTAAGTTAGGGTTAGGGTAAGGGTTAACGTTAAGCAAGTAGTGGTTATGGTTAGGGTAAGTTTCCAGGAAATTATTGCATTGTATTGAAATTAATGTAGTGTAAGTCTGTTGGGCTTTTTACACCCGAGCCAAATGGCTCTTCAATTTTCGTAGCGTGAAGAGATGTGGAGTTCAGCACCTCCTGGATGGGATGCTAGTCCATTGCAGGTTACCTTCCTAGTAGTTTTACTGGTACCCATTTATACTGTTGGGTGGACACAGGCACAGTTGTGGTTAAGTTCTTGCCCAGGGGTCTTAGTACGGTGGGTGTCTAATGGGGATTTGAACCCATGACCTTTCGATAATGAGCCCAGCACCCTAACCATTACACCACCGGCCCCACAAATTAATGTAAGTCTATGTATTTATGTATTTATGTATTTGTGTGTGTGCGTGTGTGTGTGTGCGTGTGTGTGTGTGTGTGTCTGTCTGTCTGCCTGTGTGCGTGTGTGTGTGTGTGTGTGTGTGTGTGTGTGTGTGTGTCTGTCTGTCTGTCTGTTTGCCTGTGTGTGTGTGTGTGTGTGTGTGTGTGTGTGTGTGTGTGTGCAAACTGTAAGGAAGCTCTATGCAGGAACCTATCTTACTTTATATACTTTATACGTCTGCTTTAAGTGAATCCAAGATGTTCCTAATTAGTCCAGTTTGAGTGCACACACCTGTTTACTAGCCCTCCTTGATAAAAGTGGCAATGGAAAAAGAACCCTCTAATTTTCCTGGTCACCAAATTTCATGTAATCATTACATTTAACCTCGAATGCACTCAATAACTGCTTGTTCTCTGGCTATGTGCATCAGTGAGTAACCAGTTATTTTGCCACAGTCCTCACATGATATCTGATAGTTTGGCTCTATTCTCTAGCCTCCAGGAGGGGAAGTCCTGCTTTTGTCATCTCTAAAAAAAAAAATGCCTAAAATAAATATGATGTAACAATTGAACTATACCGTTACCTTCTCGCGGGGGTTTCACAGCTGGTCGGACCACTACCAATGCTGTTCAAAAGTCTACTTAAGCCTTTAAAACAAAAGGAAATGTATTACATAGAAACATAAAAGACATTTCCTCAATTATGGGCTACAGTTTCTTTCAGCCCATGCTGTGAAGGTGCACATGCATGTTCAGACTCACGGTGCACTCTATGTGTGTTTGCACCGTGAGTCTGAACATGCATGTGCACCTTCACAAACCTCTTTATTGCAACCTTATTAAGGCTGGAGTAGTTTTGGCTGTGGTGGAGTATTCCCTGACCACGTCAGTGTCTGATTGTCTTCCAGCTGTTTGGCTTCTGTCCTTTCAATCCAACCGCAGGCTAGTGATGTTTAGTGGGAGTCTCTCTCTCGTGACTGTCTCAGACTGCCTGCACTTATTAGGAAACGTATACTCCAGTGCTTTACTTAGATCTAGTTATTATTCTAATCAAAAATATATATCTAAATAGAGTGGCTGTGGCGGCACATGTGGTGTAGTGGTTAGCATGTTCACTTTACAGAAAGGAAGTCCTGGGTTTGAATCCCGGGCTCAGGCATTTCTGTGTGGGGTTTGTATGTTCTCCCTGTGCTAGTGTGCGTTTGTTCTGGGTACTCCGGTTTCCTCCCAAAGTCCAAAGACATGCACATTAGGCTAATTGGCTGTTCCAAATTGCCCCTAGGTGTGTATGTGAGTTTGAATGGTTGTGTGTGTGTGTTGGCCCTGTGTGGTGTGGAAAGCTGTTCAGGGTGTACCCAGCCTTCACCTAGTGTCGGCTGAGATAACCACGCAACCCTATTAAGCAGTTTGGCAAATGACTGAGTGTGAGTGATTGAGGCTGTGGCTGAGGTTTATCCCCTCTAACAGTTCTATCACTTTTTTCCCCAGTAAATAATAATCAGATGATCTTCTCCCTCTCTTATGTCCTGGCATGACTAACGAAAATTATTACTTAAGAAAAATATTCAAGGGAGAAAAACAAAACAAAACGCAACTGTCAAGCCATAATATGGAGGGTGGGAATTTCAGCTATGCACACAGAACAAGATGTTCTCTCTATATTCATACAGCAAGGTTTATATCAAAGATTTATAATTGTATTAATGACTTTGTATGACTGCTTAATCTGCTCAACAGCTTTGTGGTGCTTTTTGATGTGTAATAATGCAAAAGATTTCTAATCCTCTGACTATAATGATGGATGAAATAGGATCAGTGTTATCCTAAGGCTGATTTTTCAGAGTAAAGGCCACGGAGATGACATTTATAAAGGTATTACAAAGGCCAAGGTAGCTAGAGAGTGTGGTAGAGAAGTGAAGAAAAGAGTACAGGCAGCATGGCATGGGTGGAGAAGAGAGGTCAGAGTGATTCATGTTAGACGGATATCTGTATGACTGAAGGGAAAGGTTTATGAGACAGTAGTGAGACCAGCTATGCTGAATGGCTTGAAGACAGAAGGCGGAGCTGGAAGTGGCAGAGAAAAAGATGCTGCGATTTTCTTTGGGAATTACAAGATTAGAAAAATGTACAAATTAATATGTGAGAGGGACAGCACAGGTAGGATTGTTTTGGGGTTAACGTGAACCCAGAAGCCAGATTGAGTCGTTTTGGGCATTGGCAGAGGAGAGATGAAATTATATTGGTAGTAGAATATTAAGGATGGAACTGTCTGGTAGGAGGAGAAGAGGAAGGGTAAAGAGAAGACTTATGGATGTGGTGATGGACATACAGATGATTGGTGTGATGGAAAACGATGCAGAGGACAGAGCACGATGGAGAAGGATGATCTGCTGCAGAGACCCCTAATGGGAACAGCCGAATAAAGAAGAAGAAAAATGCAAAAACGAACCCACCTTACAGACTTCCATACTCTGTATGGTTCAGTATTAGCTCCAGTATCCAAGTGTTCCAGTATTGCAAGCAGCATGGTTACAGTGTCATGTCAAATTTCATACCATCACTACCGGAAGTACTGTACGCTGTTTACAGGGCACGCCTCATGTGTAATGACTAATCACAGGCTTGGTTGCGTAGTGTGTTCATCAAAAGTTCAGCACACGGGAACAAAGCCCGTGTACGGCTTCCATTTGTTCTGAAATCACGTCATATTCATAGAAGCCAGCCGAGTGTACAAAACCAAGGCTGTAATGGTTGATGTAAAAATAACTCTTGTTTAGATGAGTTATTAAAACTATTTGAAATTAAGTTGTAGCTTTTTTTCCCTTATAAAACATTAGAAAAGTAGTCAAAGCAAAAGTTTAAAAAGGATTTACTTTGTTACATAACGCCTGGGTAATCTGTCCCCCGACTCGGTTTCCTGAGTGTTTGTGCTCCAAAGTGAAGGTCTCCAAGCTTACAGCTGGACCCTCTGAATATCCAACACCAAAACAAGAGCATCACATCGCATATATTCTTCTACTTATCTTAGAATTATTCTGATGAACCATGGTACATGGTTTTAAACTGTTGACAGATTGGTTTAGCTGTAGAATTGTAATCTTAATTAACATAATGATATTGATTGAAAATGTGTGGCGGTGGGGGAGTGAGCTGCACCGTCCCTTCCTCCACCATCATGGCTAAAGTGCACTTGAGCAAGGCACCTAACCCCCAACTACTCTCTGGGTGCCCCAATGTGTGTGACAGCCCACTGCTCCGAGTGTGTGTGCTCACTGTTTATATGTGTGTGTGTGTGTGTGTGTGTGTGTGTGTGTGTGTGTGTGTGTGCTCACTTTGGATGGGTGAAATGCAGAGGCAATAATTTCCCTTGCAGCATTAATACAGTGTAGCAAAATAAATAAATAAATAAAAATGTGTGCAGGCTTTTAAAGATTTTGAATTTTGCTTTGTATTTAATTTTTTCCTGTTTAGATATTGATGAGTGTGAGGATGAGATGATCTGCGGTAGGCACGGCTTCTGTGAGAACATGAATGGCTCCTATTATTGTCAATGTGACCAAGGATATGTCAGTACACCCGAGGGCCAAAGCTGCGTTGGTATGGAATTCGAAAACACTTTATTAACTCATATGTATGACTCAATTAAAAAGATGTTTAACTGATTGAATGACAAGTGTATGTGTGTGTGTGTGTGTATACAGATGAAGATGAATGCAAAACAAGTAGTGAGTTGTGTGGTGAGGCTCATTGTGAGAATGTGGAGGGAAGCTTCCTGTGTCTCTGCCCCACTGATGATGAGGAATTCGACCCCATTACTATGCAGTGCAAATTCAGCCACACCATAACAGGTACAGAAACATAAAAAACACATGCTTGCATACAAACTATTTTCACATTGTCCGTATTCTAAGTGGCACCAATGTCTCTATTTCCAGAACAGGTGAAAACAATTTGTAACCTAAATATTCCTGTAACTCTCAGTTATACGCGGAACAAATTGCACAAATGTGTCCAGGTTCTTTTATTTGATTTAATATTCCATATTGTGCATGCAGCAGAAACACAACATAAAGCCAAGTTTCAGTCGACTTAATTCTGCTTCAGGGTGAGCTGTTGGCACATTATACGTGGAAAGATTTTTTAACATATAACAACCTTGAGCATAAGCAGAACATAAGCAGATTACTGACCAGCAATGCAATTTGGAAAAGGCCTTAGGGTAACTATATCTTTTGGTGTGAAATTGGCCTGTCATATTACGACCAATAAAGAATATGCTTTAATAACTTTAAATGTCTGATATTTTAATCAACTGATTTAAAAAAATCAGAATGTTGGCTTTGTCAGTTATATAGATGTAATCTGCTGTGTTGAAGTATGATCAGACGCCATAGAACAGTGATCAGGTCACTCAGACCGTGTTTTTGAAATGTCCAGTAAACATTACAGCATTGAGTGAGCCATGTAGCCATTGCCTATTCCCACCCATCACATGACAGCTACCAGCCTGGGAGGGCGATGGCTTCCATGTGCTTCTTCCATGAAAGCATCTTTAAAATTGCTGGCCTGACAGGGATCTCAGGGATGGTGTAATACATTTGGAGTAAAATTGCTATCCACCCACTTCTATATCCATGAGCTCACCCACACCCACAATTCATTACTGTCATTTGTGGTTGATAGGAGAGTGATATTATATGTGACCCCTCCCAACCACAAATGGCTATGGGATTCAAGCCCATGATCTCTGAATGATAGAGCAAACCCTTTTGTGTCACACCACTCAGGAGCAAAGCAACTGTGTTTTTATATTGTTACTTATGTTTCACTGTTTTTAAAGCATCACTCAGTGTTCTGGCCATTTGATTAGTGTTCTTTGTGTGTACAAAGTCTCACCGGACTCCTATGGCCCTATGGATGCTCATGGTGCTTCCCATCGTGCCCCTGGTGATGAAGAAAGGAAGGATTGCTACTACAACATCAATGATGCCAACTTCTGTGAAAATGTGCTCTCCAAAAATGTCACCCAGCAGGAATGCTGCTGTACTGTGGGGGCAGGCTGGGGAGACAACTGCAACATCCATCCATGTCCACAAAAAGGACAAGGTAGGGCATTTTTCTTGGCCATCTCTTACTTTAAATATGTCTGAATTGTCCATGTGAATGTGTCTTATGGAATCCATTTACATCCCCAGCGGAGTACCCTGAGCTGTGTGTTCATGGTCCTGGTATTCTCCCAGTTGTTACCACAGACCTCAGTGGCCTCGTCAGTAGAGGTATTTTGTATTTTGGTTTGTTTTTTTACATCTGCAGTGATTTGTAATGAGTTTACTGAAAATGTATTAAATCTTCATTTAGACTTTGTCATATGGGCTTTTAAAACGAGAGCAAAATATAAACAGGAAGTGACTCTTCTTGCAAGGAGAAATGCTTCGTTTTTAGTGTTCGAAAAATAACATTCCTCATATTTCATCATGTGTATATACATTTGTTCACTTAAATTGTCGATATTCTAATTTTATGCATTCAATGACATCAATATGTAATACCCATAACTACTTTTGTTCACAGATGCAGATGAGTGTGAGCTGTTTGGGCCAGAAATTTGTAAAAATGGTTACTGTGCAAACGTTTACTCCTCATATACCTGCTACTGTCACAGTGGTTATTACTATGACAACGTCCGTATGGAGTGTGTTGGTAAGTTGTTTTAATGCATGATGTAGGAAAAATAAAATGAATTTAACCACAAAAAAAATCCGGTTTTAATGTGTTAAGGTGCTTAAGTTTTTCTTTAAGAAGCATTTCAATCCTAATACTCTGCTTCAGAGACTCCTTAAAAGAAAGCAGCTAAAAAAGAGGGCAGTACATTGGCATAGTGGTTAACTGTTTTACAGATCATTTCTGTGTAGAGTTTGCATGTTCTCCTCGTGCTTGCGTGGGTTTCCTCCGGGTACTTTGATTTTCTCCCACAGTCTAAAGACACATTAGGCTAATTGGTTGTTCCAAATTTCCCCAAGGTGTGAGTGTGAATGGTTGTGTGTGCGTTCATCCGGCAATGGACTGGTGAGCCGTGTAGGGTGTACCCTGCCTTCGCCTCAAATCTGCTGAGATAGATTCACCCTCCCCGTGACCCTAGTAGGCTTAAGTGGCTTGGCAAATGTATGAATGAAGATGAATGAACAAACCTTAAGCATGCATCTTTTGAACTCCCTTTGTTTAACATGTGCAATGTGGCAATGTGTTATTTCACAGAAAATTTAATACATTAGTGGTACTTATAGATGGAAAAAAAGGTCTGTTTATCCACTGCCCCACTGATTAATTTAATGTTTTTATACCAGAGCTCCCAAACGGTGCACCCAAGTGGAGCACTGTAGTCATGGAATATGGCTTGGATGGTTGTCCCATGTCCATCCAGTGTCCACGCATCCCCACCCCAGGAAACTCAATGATGCTGCCGTGTTGATGCTGATTGTCTGCTATATATATATATATATATATATATATATATATATATATATATATATATATATATATATATCTGTGACTTGCATAACAACAGGCAGCACTAAAACCCCACAGAGTTAAGTAAATAAATGTTCGTGGAGCAAACACCGAAATAAAGCTTCATAGAACATGAACTCGTTAAACGAATAATTATACTAACAATACAGGTGATTGAAATGAAATCAGCTAGTGAAACAAAGGCAGTAAAAAGCAAACCCGGGCTCAGATATCTATCAATATAGACATCTGTCAGGAGCTCCACTTTGAGGCAGTACCTAAATCTATATATTTAAGTCATATTGTAATTACGCCAAACTTCAGCTAGCTGTCCCTGTCCTTTTTTGTTTAAAAAAATTAAGTGTGCTATTGTGCTGGTAATTCATTGTAGATTGAACACATCTGGTTGTAAATTTGCAGTTAGCATGTATTTTGTACCTTTGTCCCAGATGATGATGAATGTAAGGAGGAGAATCTGTGCGAAAATGGAGAGTGTGTCAACACACCTGGCTCCTTTAACTGCTTCTGCAATCCACCACTGGTCCTGGATCACACACAACATCGCTGCATCTCTTCCAACAGCTCAGCGGGTGAGCCTCTCATCTCTCATTCACTGATATGTGCTGAACTGTCATTTATTTTTTCATTTAAAAAAATTTTAATATGCTCTACCTTGAACTTGTTTTTTGGTGCAAATGTCTCTTCTCGTGTGTGTGTGTGTGTGTGTGTGTGTGTGTGTGTGTGTCTTTCTGCCTATAGGTCTTTACCCTGAAGAGCTTTATATTCACACAGACATCTGCTGGCGGGAAATTCAACCTGATACCACATGCATTAATCCCATGCTTGGATTTTCAACTACCTACACTGAGTGTTGCTGCCTCTATGGTGTTGCCTGGGGCACACAGTGTGCTTTCTGCCCTGAACACTTATCAGGTGTTTTAATAATTATTTTTATCTTTACACAACTTTATGGAAACATTAAACCTACACTAAAGAACTCATGCTTTCGAAAGAAAAGTCGCACAAGTAACCAACATTATAATGTGTCTACCCACAGAGGATTTTGCTTTATTGTGTAACCTGGCTAACAGAGGCTCAGACAGCCTGATGGAGCAACCAGGCTTTGAATATGGGCCTGAATCCCCTCCAGAGGGACTCAATGTTCCACTTTATTGGGAGCACCCGCCACCTGCCCGTGTTAACCCTTACACAGGTAGCTTCTTTCTTCCAAACTATGAACATTTTCGTGCATGCACATTTAATCACGAATATTATTTCCATTTCCTTTCTGTTACTAGTAGTCATGCAGTATTTTTATATAAACACAAACTCTTTATAAACTTCTCTTTTAGATCATAGTGCAGGATTCGAGGGTCTGCAAGCAGAAGAATGCGGTATCTTGAATGGCTGTGAAAACGGCCGATGTGTCCGTGTACGAGAGGGCTACACTTGTGATTGCTTTGATGGATATGAACTAAACTTAAGGAAGATGGCGTGTATTGGTAAAGAGTTTTTTGTCTAACTTAGTTCGATAATCAAGTAACTGTACATAAACATGGTAATTACTGGAAATATATTTTTGGAAACTGGGAATGTTAACATAGTATAAAGATCCTTTTAAAAATTTGTTAGGCATTAATTATAATGTATATTATGTATACAGTACAAGGGATTTTGGGGTAAAATAGATCAAACTGTAAAATGCTTTTAATAAATTACACTTAACTATGAAGGATTTAGAAATTTTAGACTGTTTTTAACATTGCCTTTTTTAAACTGGCTCCTTACCCAACAAGATTTTTATAGGAAGTTAGCCTAGGAAAGCTGAAAAATAATTGCCATAAAAAATAAAATAAAATAATAATAATAATAAAATAATAAAGTATTTTCTTGCCATTTTGATAAAATTTAATTTATGCTTGCTTAAAGTAGTGGTGTCTTGCCAAACACATTTTTATCTGTTACGGCTGACTGAATTTAGCAGCTGCTCGTTTTCCCAGGCCCCCTCACATATGTCTTATAGTCATTTCATTAATGAATGTAGATTATATCAACATCTTATTTTGTCTGACCTTTTACATTTGCAGCAATCTAGACTCAAACTGAAAGAAATGCTATATAAATAAAGATTAGTATCTTTCTCCATCACACTTCAGCACCGCAACTCTTGGAGGTTAAGTGTTATGCATACAGACACTGATGGAAAGCAAAAGTATAAAGCAAACTGAATGCTTTTTGAGGACGTCAGCTATGTAACACATTGAAACACTGATATGTTCCCCCACATCTGGCAGACACTTTCTTAAAAAACGTCTATAAGGGTTTGAAAAGTTAGGCGTTTGGCACAAGCAACAGTGTAAAAATATGCCATTTAAATTCAGTGTCAAAACTGCTTCTATTAGAATGGCTTTTATTTTATGAAGACTTTTATTTTTTGTACCTTTGAGCCTCAAATAGAGAGTAGAGAAGAGTCAGGCTTGGATATAATCTTTAAAAAAACCCACTAATTTTCAAATTTCATAGTGTTTTAAGAGGATATGCCTGAGGCAAAGGTTGCGTGTATTTCAGCGCACTTACCCTCAATCACTTTTCCAGAATTTGTCCACGAAACAGACAACTCTTGGATGTCTCACAAGAATGCTTCTCATCATGCGCTCAGCCAATCAGAGGTGTTGACAGTAATGCTCTTACATTAGTTCCTGTGAATCAGAATTTGGAATAAACGATCAAAGCATGCTCTGCGCCATGTCAAAGCTCAAGCAGCAGGTTGTCGAGCCAAACTCCTTGATTCATAGCTGCATTGTGTACTACATTGATATTACACAGTAGAAACGTGTTCCGTTTGTTTGATTGGTGGTGGAAACTCAGAACATGCTATATACCTCATCACCCAAGAAGCTGAGCACATTCTGAAAGCGCACTGCATTTGTGAATCAGAATAAATGATTCTTTTCAAAGTCCAGAGAGGAAAGCTATGAATGTTTTGTACTGTCTGCAGAAAAACATTATTTAAAAAGTCTGCCGAACTGCTTAATCCTACTAGAGTCGCAGGGAGGCTGGAGTCTATCTCAGCCAACACTGGGCGAGGATGGCGTACACACTAAACAGCTCACCAGACCATCAAAGGGCAACACACAGACACAACTATTCACACTCAAACCTAGGGGCAATTTGGAACAACCAATTTGCCTAATATGTCTTTGAACTGTGGGAGGAAATTGGAGTATCCGGAGGAAACCCACACAAGCATTGGTACAGCATGCAAACTCCGCACCCGAGACCTTCTTGCTGTGAAGTGGATGTTCTAATCAATATGCCACAATACAACCCCAAATTCGATTTCAGTGTCTTTTAATTAACGAAGACGCACAGAGGGAAAGGTTGATGTTGCTGAAGACTATTCAAATCAGTAACATCCACAACCCTGAGGATTTGAATTGTTTTAGTATATACTACATGGGAACCGAGGCAAAACAGCACACTAAAATAAGATTTTTTAATTTTTTATATATTTTTTTACTCATAACGGACACATGTGAGCTTGCACGTGCAAGCAGGTGTCTCTTTGACTCTTTTTATAGTTTAAGTTTATACTATATGGAACCTATGAAAAGCAAACTAAAAAGGAATTTCTATAGTTTCATCATTTATTCATTCATTCATTTATTCATTTTCTAAGCTGCTTAATCTGAATTAGGGTTGCAGGGAGGCTGGCGCCCATCTCAGCCGACTCTGGGTGAAGGCGGGGTACACCCTGATCAGCTCGCCAGACCACTGCAGCGCCAACACACATACAACCACTCACCCCTAAGGGCAATTTGGAAGAACATGCAAGCTCCACACAGAAACACCCTGACATACTGCGAGTGTCAATACAAGACCTGATTTAAGAATTATCCAGTCAAGATAATGATTTTAAATCCCAAGACAGCAGACTCATCAGATCCCGTGTAGTATATATTAACATCACCTTAGTAAAGTAGGTTTTAATATTAGATCTCACTGCATATTCACACATAAAATGCCAATTAAGTTTAAGTTTCACTCTTTCAGCAGCTGTGGGCTCCTTTAACCTTTGGGTTCTGACTGGTATCTATCAAAGTATGGTATTGTGTTTGTTATTTTCAACTACATCCAATTAAAAAATTTATGATTAGGTATCAGTAACAGGTACGAGGTGGCAAATCAGAATCCTGTTACAGGCCCTTTACTATTCATATCCCGTTTCATTTTAGCAAAGAAATACTTTATTACACACCTTTAACATTTACCTTTTTTCTACTCTGTCACCTGCAGATATAAATGAATGTGAGGATATTAGTGACAAGGTGGAGCTGTGCAAGAACGGAGTATGTACCAACACAGAAGGCTCATACAAATGCACCTGCTTGCCAGGCTTTTTGGCTTCTTCTAAGCCCCATGAGTGTATCCCAGAGGACAAAGTCTCTGTTGCCCACACTGTGGGAAATTGATGCACTTGTCTCTCTCTCTGTCCTTCTCTCTCTCTCTCCTTCTCTCTCTCTCTCTCTCTCTCTCTCTCTCTCGCTCTCTCTCTCTCTCTCTCTCACACACACACTCTTCCCTCCATTGCTTCTCTTAAAGGACTGACACTAAACCTGCGTCAGTGAAGCCGAGCCAGCTGAGCTACAAACATGAACACACATCCAGTTACAATCAAAGTCCATTCCGTCTTGTACATAATAAGTGATTTTAAAAATAAGTACAAATTTCAACAGGAACTGTGAAGTGTCTATACTTTCTGATCCCTTCTCATGCTTAAAGTGATTTGCACGACATTCTGAATGTTACCCACATGGTGATTGCATTGACTTGATTTAGAATTTACCCACCTAATTTGTTATTTGAGGTCTTTCCAGCTCAGGCTTTTGGGTCAAGGCTTCATTGAGGGGGTTTGGGATTGTTGTACAGATCTAGTACTATGTATTTAAATTGGTTTGTTATATATTCTAATAAACTCATTCAGTACACATAATATTTTGCTTGACCAAAAAAAAAAGGTACAAAAACATAGAAAAAAAATGTTTTTTTGATTAACCATGTAGATTTATAGATTTCTGTACAAATGTTTTGTAGCGCTATCTTTTATATATGGAAAAAAAGGTTTACACTGTATCAGATAAAGTGTATGTATCCTGCCCTGTGGAGCAGACTATGAAATGTTATTTTATGGAATGACTGCACTTTTTAACTAATGTTATGTGGTGCCTTCAATCCAGCGAACACCTAGTTCAGAGATTTTCAGCAACACCTTAATGTGCGTCACATTCGCTTGATAATTATATAGTCTACTTTGAACTGAAATACTTGCATCCATTATCGCTGGCTAAACATTCAACAAAGCTGCCTTAAACACAATGCAAACCACTTTTAAACAAAATATTCTGTCCGGCTGTTGAGCAATATGGCATGTATACTATAACACATTCAAATATTTTACTACTTGGTTTATAGCAGAGGGTATTGCGAAACCTGAATATTACTGAAAAAATACACAGACAGGTGACATATTAAAAAAAGAAGAAATAATAGAAGTAAATAGCAAGGTGTTAAGCCACAACAAGCCACCAGAATAGCTAAAATGAGTCATGGCACCAACTCTACACTTTTCTCGAACTGTGCTGGACGGGTGAACACCATTTTCCCAAAACATATTTCCTCAATTGGTGCATTTATGATGGCAGTTAAGAACGCTGTCTAACATCTGTCTGTGATCAGGTTAGAAATGTTTCAACACAGAATAAAGATGATCAGTCAGAATAACTTTTGTATTGATTTACAGTGAAGTTTCTCTCCAGTGGGATAACTGGACCCAGACCATGCAAGCAAAATACACTCCCCTACAACATATCATTTTAACTTTAATACGGTGCCCATCCAAATACCAACATCACTTGATATAAAGTAATGATTAGTTCTTGATAATAATTAAGAGACATGTTATACAGTATGTGTGTACTGACTATTATTTTCAATGGAGTCTCAGTGGCCACTGTGAAACCATTTTTGCCTGTGTGCAGTACACATCTTTAAATGAAGTTATCATCACATCACAAACATTTTTGGTATTTGAAAGGCAAAATTAAGCTTACTACATGATGATGGTTGTTATAAGTGAACTGTAGGAATGATGCCTTTATTGATACTGTGGTCCACCCAGTTTTGTTCATTCCACTTGATTACCTCTGACTGTAGTTGTTTCTGGACAATAAAGTCTGAAAATAACATTGTGTCTTTTGTGATTCATATGCATGTGCTTAGTACAACCTGAATTCCGGAAAAGTTGGGATGTTATTTAAATTTGAATAAAATGAACACCAAAATGACTTTCAAGCACACATGAGCCAGTATTGTATTCAACAACAGAACATAGATAACATAACAAATGTATAAACTGAGAAATTTTACAATATTATGCACTAAATAAGCTCAGTTCAAATTTGATGCTTGCAACAGGTCTCAAAATAGTTGGCACAGGGGCATGTTTACCATGGTGTAGCATCCCCTCTTCTTTCCAAAACAGTTTGAAGACGTCTGGGCATTGAGGTTATGAGTTTCTCAAGCTTTGGTGTTGGAATTTGGTCCCATTCTTGCCTGATATAGGTTTCCAGCTGCTGAGGAGGTTGTGGTCACCCTTTTTTTTATCCCGAATGAAAAAACTCACAATTTGTTATAGTTGTTATAGTACCGATTCTGAAATCCTATATATATA
>JAQMYF010000023.1:42183880-42205418 GCA_030014195.1 Neosilurus mollespiculum
TGTGTGTGTGTATATATATATATATATATATATATATATATATATATATATAAAATTGTGTGTGTGTAAAAATAATCATATTGAGTACACAAATGTTTGGTTCGTACGTACTCCAAAGTTTCATTAATATTTATATTCCTTATGGGATTAAAGTTTGAGGTAAAAGTTATGTGATTTTAAATGACACTGGTTATAGAAAACCATTTAGAGAACAGGAAACGATTGCGCAAATACACACATGGCGTGCCAAAAAACATCTGTGGTCAAGGTTCTCTCTGACATAAAGACGCAATGTTAGGACCCATTGACAGTTTGCTTATTGTCTGTAGGAGAACATTAAACTCCACAGAACAATCTTTACCACGTGTTTATGGATTAAAAACTGCAATTTCCTCAAAACATCTTGTTACTTATGTAACAAAATCTGTTCAAAATAAACTCTATTCTGTCCTCATATGTTGCCTGTTGATTCAGTTTTTACTATTATTAAATTAAATATGCTAATTATTATTGGCATAAGAGTCTGTATTTATGCATGTCATTTGTAATATTTTTTTTTCTTAGGCCTCTGCAGAATGAGGCAACAGGTATCGACCTGCAGGTTCCACTGTATCAGGAAGTGCGGGGTGCCATGATGACGGGCCACGTGGAGTACCAGATTGTGGTGATCACTTGCCTTGCGCCCTTCAAATCTACTAAACACAAACCAGGAGACGTTATCCAGTTTGTGGTGAGTGGAGGATCCCGAAAAGAATCTCTGAGACTAAAGACTTTGAGATATTCCACCTGATTTTACAGCCAGTGGTGTGTTTTTGTTTCAATATTTTCTGCTCCCAGGATTATGTCTTAGTCCTGATTGGGTGTACATATACAGTTCGCTATAAAAATGAATTGTAGTTTGTTATGTAGTTAAAAAAGGTGAGGCATTAAAAAAAAAAAGCAGCTGTGTTATGTTGAAGCATTTTAAACTGAGTTTATGTGTCCTTGGGGTTAAGCCTTGCTAATCTGTTTTGAATTATAAATTTCTAGAAATTTGTGTTATCACGTCACAAATATTCTCAGAAAAATAATTGTTATTAAATCTTCAGGTGTCAAAGAAGTACAGTGAAATTGATGAGTTTTACACCAACTTGACTGATCAGTATCCCAGCATCCATCTGCCTGCCATACCCCGTAAAGTGCTTTTTGTGGGAGAAACAGACATCCGTGAACGGCGAGTAGCCTTTGATGAACTTGTCCGTTTTATATCCAAACATCCGACTCTCTCTACCTGTCCAGAACTCATGGAATTCTTAGGTAAGACACGTGGTGATCTCTGTGCATTGCATGTTTTGTACAGTGTTGAGTCCCTTAGTGTCGTCATATTTGTGTTAAATATCACAGGAGCAAAAGGTGCATTTCATGATGTAAAAGCCACCAATACCCCTGATGTAGCAGAGGATGAAAATGAGGATGATGGGGTGGATTTTTTTGGAAAAGAAGAGCCAGCTGCTATTCAGCCTGAACGAGGAAAGAAGGCAGTGGAAGTAGCAAAGGTACATGAGGTGGAAGAGGAAGAGGAAGAGGAGGAGTTGTTTGACCCCTTAGGCAGTGTTAGGTAAGAATAACTTTGTATGAGTTAACATTATCCCACAGGTCAAAGAAAGTGGAGTTTACTGTCCAAGATGTACACATCTGATAAGTCCACTAGAGGGCAGTGTAACATTTCACTTTTACTGACTTGTCTTCAGATTTGAATATAAATTGTTTTCAAATTTCAGAAAGTTTATATAATTTGCTATTCATGTATAAAAACATACAGCTTTTAAAATAACAGGAGTCTATGTATATATTTATGTGTGTGTACGTATATATGTCTATGGCTGTATGTATTTGTATGCATATGAAAGAAGAGTTCAGATGTAAAACCCAGTGAAGTCCACTTGACCTCTTATGTTTTTAAACAATGAAATTTGCCTGGTGGTAAGGATAAACCTCAGTTATTTCTTTTTTTTTTTTCTTCTTTTTTTTATGGAATAGTTTAGGGTCAGTGTGAGTATGGATAGTTGTGTGAGTGTTGGCCCTGCGATGGCCTGGTGAGCTGTTTAGGGTGTACCCTGCCCTCGCCCAGAGTCGGCTGAGATGGCCGGCAGCCTTCTCGTGACCCTAAATACGATTAAGTGGCTTAGAAATGAATGAATAGTTGAGGGGCACCGAATAAAATATTATATTATTCAAAATAAGCCTTTATTCCAAAACTCAGTAATTACCAAATTTTGTTTGCTTTGTCTGCAAAACATGATAACATGGTAAACTCATTTGTTTGCGAAACTCAGTAAGTCCATCTTCAAAGATATAGCCTTTCTAAAATGTTGCTGAATCAATAAAAACACAGTCTACAAGTGAACACCAATTAAAAAAAAAAAGGCAGGTATGAACACTAAACTAATTAACTTAATTAGGGTTGATCTTTGTTTTTCGCATGCTAACATAGCGAATATGGGCGTATCTGTCTTGTGCGTCATGTGGCCCGAGGCACACCTGTGATTGGTGCTCTGCAGACTACATGGTTTTGCATTCAAATGCCGATGGCACTTATGAGCTTTTGCAAACAGAACACATATTATCTTGGATTTACTGTAGTGCAAACGGGGGTTTGCAGCAAAGTGTATTTCTTCATCGACTACTGGGTACTGTAGACTTTCATATTCAATAGTTATCTCATTTTTCAAGGATTTGGTGTTTACAGGGTTTTGCATCTGATCTATTCATTTATACATACACACACAGATATATATATATCAGGATAAGTTAAGCTAGTTAAGTTTCTCGAGCTGTGTCATTTATAGGTTTATAAATGTTTTGGATTAAAGGGGTTCTTATGTTAGTCTCCTTGTATGAAGTACTATATTTAAATATTTATACTTGAAGTTTTGTTTAAAATCCAATAACAACACTGGAAGTGTTTTGAAAGCCACTGAGAATTTTCCAGAGTTACAGTAATGCTGGATAATTTGTGTACCGGCTCTGTTCTCCTTCTAACTGATACACACTCATGGGGCCAGATCCGACACACCTTCACAGGTTTCAGTGCAAGACTTTTACCGTGGTGGAGGTAATAAATGTGGAATCTTTTTAGTAATCCGAGGCTCATTAAAGCATGTGGTGTTTTTATTCGTTTTGATCTGTTTGTGGTTCATAGCATAACTTTCTTTCATTATGTCTGATTTGTCAGTTTGACGTTACTGGATGTCTTCCAGTGGTACACACTCTTCAGCACTGTTCCAAACAAAATTACTTTAAAAGGTCAAATCATTTATGCTTTTTATAAATCCCAGCTGAGAATAAAAAAAAAAAAAAAATGTGAGGTACGCTCAAAAGACTTCTTAAAATAAAATAAATTTTTTTTTTTACATCATTGCCCCAGACTGACCTGAGTGGTATCACTCACGTGGGCTTATCTGTATAATTTTGAATTAAATGGTTACATCAATTATCCGGTACGTCATTTAATTAGTTGTGTGAGAAAGTGAACAGATAACGCTTTAATCTGATTGTCGGCTTTTTAAAATAATACTACTGGTAAGAGCTATTTGAATATCTGTGGTTACCACCCATCCTGGAATGATAGCAGTGTTGTGTCTCGGCACGTGAAGCTCTGACGATTTGTCTCAAAATCACAAGGCCATCCTTCTCTACGTCATTCTGAGTCATGAGCACATTTACTGGAAAAGAACTCGTGTATCTCTTGAGTTTAGGAAGTGGCTGTAATTTCTTTTTGAAAACATTCTGGAGCTGTTTCTCTGATGGGAGAGATGTTAGGCTCTTCCGTCCACGTTGTTTTAACAGAGCACCCTTCTGTTTTAAATCACAAGCATTTATAAGCTTTTCTCTGGCTTTAGAAAGGACGTGGTATGTGAAACTGAAATGTTATGAAGTGATTTATTATTCTTCTGAGGAAAATGTTACAGCTAGTTTAGAGTAAAGATAAATACCCTGTCGATCACTGAGTATGAATTGTCAGCGAGAAATGCTATTTTGCTTAGACTTACCAGAACCAGTTTAATATTTGTCTGGTTGGTAAAAATAAAAGCTATTCTTGGTTATTCTTGGTTTCATTATTCAGTGGTTAGCTTTGTCACTTCACAGCAAGGAATCTCTTGGTTCAAACCTTGCAGCTGACTTGGGCCTTTCCCATGCTTGCCTGGGTTTCCTCTGGGGACTGCTGTTTCTTTCCAGAGTTGAAAGACATACATATCAAGTTAACTGGCTACAGTAAATTGCCTGTGTGTATGATTGGTTGTGTCTGTGTTCATTCCGTGATGGATTGATGATCTGTTCAGGGTGTTACCCACCCCTCATCCAAAGTCAGTTGCGATTAGCACCAGTTTCCTCCATGACATGGCACAAAAAGTCATGCTTATTGGTTTATTTCTAGTGTAATAACTTGGTTATGGATACATTATAGAAAAGTCATCTGTCACCTTATCACTACATCTCAGAATTAATATTTGCTACACTGTGCTCATTTTTTTTTATACACCTATTTAGTTTTTCACTTCCAAGAAATCTGTAGTGCTGTGTAAAATTGGGTCCATGTCTGTAATTTATTATATCACTGGTAGTTATATTGAAATGCCTTTGTAATCACATGATGCAGTTGTATCCTCGTCCATTTTTTCGACTTTTCCTTTCTAAAGCTAATTCGTATTTATAGGTCTAAAAAGCCCAAGCCTGTGAAGCCAGTGCCAAAACCTGCAGCTAAACCCACACTCTCTCTGTTTGATGAGGAGGACGATCCAGACAAGGAGCTGTTTCAGCCTGCAGTAAAGAGAAGTGAGTGTGGTTTTTGTGTTGCACCTAAAGTGAGTAAATTAACATGCAAACACTCCGTATATATGTTTAGGCTGCCACTTGCAGCAGACTTTTTAGATATAAACCTATGGAGGGAAAAGCACAGAGTGACAGTGCCACCCATCACCCCCCATGCCTGCTAACCAATCAGATCACATAGAAAATATGATGAATGCTGATTTCATTACTGGGTGATATATAAGGCGATTCAATCAAAATATCTACCAGTATTCCCCACTGAGATAATCTGTATCTAAATATCACCACTTGGCACTTTTAGGACATTTACCAACATTCAGTGAGTTGGACTTCTTCAACTGTAGCTGCATACAAGTTGTACTTGATTTTCAACCTCCAAAACTACATCCAGAGCAAACAACCTTCTCATCATCAGATGTTTGGTGATGAGAAATCTAACTTAAATTGCAGGCTATGCTAGTTATGCAGTTGATACCAGCTAGCAGCTGTGTCCACAACTAGCATCTCAGACCTACATGGTTTTTTAAGTATAGTTATGGTATACTAAGACTGAAAAACCTGAAAACCAGAGTATTTCCTCTTAATCATGCAGAAGATGTTGGGAATGATGTATTATATGTTCATGGAAATAGGTGGAATGGTTGTGTAGTGATTAGCACATCCGCTTCACAGCAAGAAGGTCCTGGATTCAAGTCCCAGGCTTAGCAACAGAGTTTCTATGTTCAGGGTGTGCCCTACCTTTGCCCAGAGTCTGCTGAGATAGGCTCCAAAATGGCTGATCAAATAAATGAATATTTTAATGGAAATGTTCTTACCTTCATTGTATCTACAGGTGATGTTAAATTATTTGAGGACCCAGATTTAGGTGGAACTGTCTCTCTTGGTGACTCTTTGCTGCTTCCTAAAGCCTACAAGAAGACTGAAGCCCCTGCTATCACTAAACTAGATGAAGATGTGGATGAACTCTTTAGGTCAGTCCTTGTGCCTTCTTTATTTTTCTGCAATGTCTTGAACCCTTGTTGTCCTGTAGACAGGTAAAAGAGTGATGCTGGGAGAATAGCTCAGAAAGAGCAACAGAACATCATATTACTCCACAAAAAGGTATTCTTTTCTTTATATGCTTGGGCTGACACTAATCATTCTTACAAAGGAGTAAATGACAGAACCATAAATGGAATATATACAGTATGTATTTTAATAACAGTTACAGTATTTCTGTTAACTTTGTTTTGTGTTTGGAGGAAACATGACATAAACCCATTAGAGCATTATTACAGCCTGGAAAAACACAAATCTTGTTGCCCTTTCTCCTTTCGAAATATGTGTCATTCTTATTGTGTCATCGATGAGATCATGTGAGAATGCATTGTTCAGCCTTAATAGTCAAATCATTATTGTTAGAGTTAGATTAGAAATAGATACTTGAATTTAGCCCTTATATGTAATATCACAATCAACTGTGACTGACAGTGTTCATTTGAATGCATTATCTGTAGACCGCTCACTGAAATACAGTGGCGCCTGAAAGGTTGTGATACCTTACAAATTTTATACATTTCTGCATAAATATGACCTAAAGCATGTCCTAGAAGTAGATGAAGAGAACCCGGTTAAATAAACGAGACAACATTTATTTAACTTGGTCATTTGATCCCATATTACATATCTGTGAGTGGCAAAAGTTTGTGAACCTCTAGGAGTAGCCGGTAATTTGAAATTGAAAGGTGAAATTAGAGTCTGGTGTCTTCAATCAATGGGATGACAATCATGTGTAAGCGGGTACCCTGTTTGATTTAAAGAACATTCATCTAAGTGTCAACACATGTTTGTGGAAGTGTATTGTGGCACGAACAAAGGAGATTTCTGAGGACCTCAAAAAAAAAAAAAAGAGTTGTTGATGATCATAAGGCTGGAAAAGATTACAAAACCATCTGAAGAGTTTGGACTCCGGCATTCCACAGTAAGACAGATTGTGTACAAATGGAGGAAATTTAAGACCGTTGTTACCCACCTCAGGAGTGGTCGACCAACTAAAATCACTCCAAGAGCAAGGCGTGTAGTAGTCAGAAAGGTCACAAAGGACTCCAGGTTCTTTCAGCTTCTAAGCAACTGAAGGCCTCTCTCGCTTTGGCTAATTGGTTAATTAACGCTTTGGTTAATCTTCATGGGTCTACCATTAGGAGAACACTGAATAAAATTGGTGGGTATCCATGCCTGCTAGCATTTTAATATATGATGAGTATGTGTATGAGGATTCAGTAACATGCATCACTTTTAAATACATGTTGAGAACTCCGCCATTCAGTTAATTATTGTTATCAATCTTCAAATAAAGTTGTGTGTAAATGTTTTGCTTAAGCACTTGATTTATTAGGCCCATTATTTCACTGTATTGTACATAATTTAATGTTAACGTATTTAAAAATATTTACAAGATTTGACAATGTATCTGAACATTATTTTCACTGAGTTATGAGAAGACTTTTTATTGGTATTTATTAAATAAATGAATACATTACTAGAGCAGTATGCAGGTTAAAGAGCAGGATTCATAGCTAATGTTTCAGATTACTTAAAGATTACTGTTGTGTTCTACATTTTACTCTTGTTAGGGTTGACGAGGATTTGGACAAACTATTAGCAATCAGTAAACCAGTAAAACCAAAGCCAGCTGTTGCCCCGAAACCCGCAGTGAAAGCCAAACCAGTGATTCCACGCAAGCCAGCCTCCCTGGCACAGCCTAGCCGAGCGCCTCCTCAGCCTGCCGTGGTCCAGGCAATGGATCAGCATGACATCTTAAAGTACATCCAACAGAACGAGGCTGCAGCCAGTGAGGACCTGGACCTTTTTTAGTGTTGTTGTTTAGGGACAAGCCAGTTAAAACACTAGCCAGTGACACTAAAACATCCTTCTTCTCATCTTTTTGTTCAGTTTACACACCAACATGAGGACAGGAGAGTTTTCCTGGCAAGTTGCCTTCAAATAATATTGGTGCTCTGACAACATTTTTCACCGCAGATTAGAGAACTGTAGAATGTCCATCGAACTATCAACATTTATGGCATTTTCCTTTTTCAGAGCCACTTACATTTCATCTAATTCATACAACTAAGCAGATAAGGGTTAAGGGCTTTGCTCAAAGGCCCAGCAATGGCAGATTAGTGGGACTGAGGCTTGAACACCCAACCTTCTACTCAGTAACCCAGAGACTTTACCACTGAGGCACCACTGCTTCCCTGAACATCAAACCAAACAAATGATTATTGTACCGAAAGTATATTTTACACCAATGTGCACTTGTGCTGAGCTCAATATTAAGGTTTTTGCATATAATGACATCCTACTTTTAATCAAGTTAATATAAATATTTAGCCACTGCCTACAAGTGGAGCTCCAAAAATTCTTGCATTTATTTTGAGTAAAGAAACAGCCATAATATAACTTACTGTCTTTTCAGTGTTATTCCAAAACTTATTTCTCCTCAAGTAGAAATACCACTAATTAAACAAGAAAATCTGCAAAATGCTAGTGCAGTCAGCGCTGACGACGGTAGCAGCGAGCGCGCATTGGGTTGCCTGTGTGGGCACATGAGCAAAACAGCTTGTTTTTTAATTTAACTTTTTAGCATATACTATGCAGAAACGTAAAGAAGTAGTGGTTAGCACATTCTCTCTATGCTTGTGTGGGTCTCCAGAGGGTACTCTGGTTTCCTTCCATAGTCAAAATACATGCACATTAGGCCAATAATTGGCTTTTAAAAATTGCCCCTAGGTGAGAGTGGCAAACTGTCCAAGACGTACCCCACCTTAACCCAGAGCCGGCTAAGATAGGCTCCAGCCTCCCCACAACCCAAGCAGGATTAAGCAGTTTGGTAAATGGATGGATGGATTTTTCTATTTTCTAGGTGTTATAATGATAACACCACCTGCTCCAACTGATTGTGACAACTCGGGAGTGTCCCCATTTTGATTTAAGCATTATCCACTTGGGATAAAATCTATTAACCCCCAAATTGCACTGTTCCTGTGTAGTATACACTAGTATAAATTGACTAATGGTAGGACGTCATAATATGCCATATTACATTGTATAGGCTCACAATGAAGGGAATTATTTTGACAGTACATACTTTTTTCTTTTTCTTTTTTGCACAACGAAACATTTATTTTGATCATATGCATTGATAAGTTAATTTTGAAGTTGGAAATTAAAAAAAGAAAAGCAATAGTATCAGCTTTGCAAACTTGTTTAATGGTATATGGACAACTTTTCTTGTGTTAAATATGATTTATATAGCTGTAAAATAATTGTTATGCCTGTAAAATATTTGTTTACTTAATAAACCCCCGTCCTTTGTAGAATTTTATTAATCTTTTTTGTTTGTCTGTTGCCTCATGCAAACACAAGGTGGTGATAAAATATCAGCTGCTCTTATGAACTAGAGTGCGCCATGTAGTTTTTCAATGCAAGTCCAAATAATGTTAACGGTGAGTCATTGTATCAGCCTTCTAAAGACTTTAAGACTTTTTTTTTTTTTCCTTCTTGAGGTGTAGAGAGAGTAAAGGGGTAGTGGAGAGTGGGTTTGTTTGTTTGTTTTAAATGCTTGACTGAATACTTGCTCTTCATTTCAAGCAATTATTGATGTTTAAACAATCAGTAATTCTGAACCATTTGACCCAAACCCCCAGAGGGTATCCAGTGAATTAAGGCTCGACAACGTTTATTTCTTGCCGCACTTATAAACTGGGATGTTCCTGCTTCTTCTCACACATTATATTCAAAGTCCTTATTAAAGAGGATTTTTTTGGGAATTAACCTTGGGGAAGTGAAAAGTTATCCAGTGTAAGGGTATGTCAGACTATATAACATTACATGTTATGTGTAACAAGAGGGAAGGATCTGTGTTTATCAGAAAATGATGATGGGTCATCTGTCCTGTGCACATATTATGACTGTTGATGTGTACCGGACGTTATAATAACATAACCTTTAATAGAAACTATGACTTATAAATAACCTGGAGGTTTATGTGATTGCCCACTGCCAGTATTTAACCACGATGGAGAACTCCATTGAACCTCATGGAGAGAAGGCAAGAACAGTTTTGAAGAGGTCAGAGGTGTAACGATTCTGGCTTGTGAAATAGAAGAACATTTAATTGTGTGTGTCGAAAAAAAAATGATTATGTAAACTGTGCAGAGATGTTGACGCTACAGGACACAAAGAACATTCCTGTGATAGAATTTGGATAAACAAATGCTTCTACGGAGATGAATAAATCTGGGTGAAAAGTTTAGAGTTTTAAGAAATGTTTCCTTTATTTGAATCTCTCCATCTAATTCCTAGGGTTTCATTTGATATCACATCAAATTATTAAGACAAATAGAGACGCAAACCTTTAAAAAAACAAGCAGATCTTTTCCTTTGCAAATCCAGGTACCTTTAACAGCTCACAATTTATTTTCTGTTAACAGATGCATGTAGATCATATAGAAACTAGTGTTATGTAGGAGTGTGAATGTACATGGAAGATTAATATTTTTCTTCAACCTTTATTTTAATATACTTATACAAGATTTACAGTGGGTCTGTGGTTATTACAGACACCTCATAACGCGAAGGTTCTGGGTTTGAATCTAATGGCTGACTGGAGCCCTTTTATGTGGAGTTTGTATGTTTTCCCCATGCTTGCCTGGGTTTCCTCTGGGTATACCAGTTCCCTTTTACAGTCCAAAGACATGGACAGTAGGTCAGCAGGTTACTCTAAATTGCTCCTAAGTGTGAATGTGAGTGTAAATTGAATTATGTGTCTGTGTTAGCCTTGCCATACGCTGGTGATGTATCCAGTGCATCCCCTGCCTCTCACCTGAAGTCAGTTGGGATTGGCTCCAGCTTCCTCAGTGACTCTGACAGATAAGCGGTGTAGATAATGAATGGGGTAGATTCATGTTGTAGCACATTTTAACAGTTAGAAAAAAAGCACTTTATTCCAGTGCTGAACCTTGTTCCCAGAATAAAAGTACATTTATCTGAATAAATTACTGATCGTTTCACTGAGGAGTCAAGAAACCTGGACAAACATTAGCTAAATCTAAACAACATTTTTATTCCCATTTTCTTATGCTGGCCTGTTGAAGATACAAACTAGTTGAATGCTAATGGATAGCCATCAGAATAAGAACTGCCTCAATAAATACAAAGTGTACCAAGCAACACAGAGAGAAAAGTGACTGGTGCTTCACTCTGTCATCTTAAAAAGCTTTAGGACTTCAGATTAACTACTTAAAGTAGTCACTGTATAACTAGAAATGTCTAATTATCCCCCCCCAAAAAAGTCACAAAGTAATATTTGTAAAAGTGTTTGCACTGAGTAGAATTACTCTTTCTATGTGTTTTTCAAGTACAGCTCTTTTAAAACCAGATTTAAATGTGCAGTAGGTTGGATTTGTTGTTTTTAAGACTCTAATAGTCAAATCAGTGAAGTTGAATAATCTATGGTGGTTCAGCTAGAATTAGCATGCTAACAGGAGTTAGCATTAGCAAAGGCAGTCATTACATCACTTTCAAGCACGTGGACATTCAGCTGTTTGAAAGAAATGTTAAGTCTATGTGCCAGTCTATGCAAACATCTCCTCGTAATGATTTACGAGGATGTGAAGTGGCATCGGGGGGTGTGTTTATAAATTGACTGAAAAGGGGCAGGTTTCCAAACCTCTTTTTTCAGCCATATGATATTTGTGAGCTGATACAATGGCTCAAACTCATTGATTCGTTTTCTGAACCGTTTAATTCTGAATAGGGTCGCGAGGAGGCTGGCGCCAATCTCACCCGACCCTGGGCAAGGGCAGAGTGCACCCTGGACAACTCGCTGGGCCATCGCAGGGCATGGCTTAAACTATTATTTATTATTTCTAGTCCACATTATTCATAATAATAAGTATATAGTATATTCCCTACTGCACTTCTATATACAGAAGCGTTTTCAATTATATTGTTCATGATTGGATCTGCACTGCAGCATTTTATTAATCACTTTTCAGAAGTGCAGCATTTCCACTAAAACATTTGCAGCATTACATTTGGTAGTCATACTCTTGGTATTATTGGAGAATGCCAGAATTAACCCGAGAGGGGTTTTGTCCAAGAACATTCCAACATAGAGAAACAGATTTCCGTCTGCTTCTCTGTTTGTCCAGCTTTCTGGGCAGATTTCAGACTGGCTTACATTCCACCCCTACAACCTCACACACACACACACACACACACACACACACACAAAATCTTACTTTTCCTGCAAGATCACAATGATCATATAATCTCTTTAAAAATAACTTTTTTTAATGCTTGAAAGATTAAAAAGTCAAATTCAGTGTCAGGAGTATTTTTGCCCTAATCTCATATATTAATTCCCGCTATGATAGAATTGAGAAGGATTTCTCTTCAGTGAACATTCTGTATATAATTTATTGAGGTCTATCTACTTTCCAGGAGAACATACATTTATTATATGAATAAGTCTGATTCTCCCTAAAAAAAGAAATCAGCCTGAAGCCAGGAACAGATGGCATTCACAGCACTGCTGAGAGATTGAAAAAAGTGGGCTTTCCCACAGTCTCTCAGAATTGTCAGATCTATCAGTGGGATCTTGGTTCTGGTTTTGTGCAGATCAGACCAGCTTTCAGTGGTTCCAGCAGGGCTGAATCCATAAAGCTTGTGTTGGCTTGAACAAAAAGTTTTAGGAGCAGAACTTAGTTTGGAGCCACATCTGTACAGGAAGTAGGGTCATGTTTGTGGGACCTTTATTAACCTTTTTTTTTTTTTTTTTGGTTAGGAAAAACCCTGAGACACTGACGTATACTGGCACTGACTTGTTTTTATTGAGTATACGGTTTAGGCAAACATTAGGGATGTTTTGTACCATTTGTTTACTTGATTGGCTATTTCCTGTCCCCTGGGCAGGCCTTTAACCCTTTGGGGAGTGTGTGTGTGTGTGCTTGTGTGTGTGTTAAATTTTTTATTAGTTTCCAGTAGATAACCTAAGCTATCCTGAATCTGTAATGACACAAACTGTATCTAGTGTAACTCTCTGGATCAGTTTCAACATTATATTTTCATCAATATCTCAAAGCCAAACGGATTGTCATATAAGCTCATGCACAATTATTTATTCAGTCATCTAATCTACAACATCCAGAGCAAATCCTGGGAAATCTTGGGCTTAAGGCAGAAGAATCTACCCTGAAACTAAACATCAGTCCACAGCAGGGTGCTATTCACACACACACACACACACAAGCAATATAACACAAATAATTTATCCATCGTGACATGGTGGCATAGTGATTAGCACATCCACCTCACAGTAAGAACGTTCTTGGTTTGAATGGAGTTTGCATGTTCTTTCCATGCTTGTGTCTCCTCCCACAGTCCATATTCATGCACATTAGGCTAATAGACTTCCAAATTGCCCCTAGGTGTGATTCTGATTGTGAATGGTTATGTGTATGTTAGCACTGTGATGGTCTCAGGGTGTACCCCACCTTCACCCAGTGTTGGCTAAGATAGGCACCAACCTCCCTACAACCCTAGGAGGATTAAGAGGTTCAGCAAATGCGTGTGTGAGATGAGTGGTTTTACCTACCTACATGGCAAGTACCCCGCCGGTCAGGGGAAAGGAAGATGAGGAAACCCATATGAACATGGTAAGTAGATTTAAAACTCCACAAAGACATTACCTCAATCTCAAGATCAAAATGGGCTCCATGGAGCTGTGAGGCTTCACTGCTGCACACTACACCACTTATCATTCATTCTGCATAATTATGCAAAATAATGATCTGGGCATAGGAAGCAAAAAGAATTGTAGTTACAGTCAATATCATAACAGTGACGGGAACTCTATCTATAGCAGTCTAGTGCATGAGGGAAACACATGACTGTCAGGATTCATGAACATGACACAGTTAAGATGTAGCACATTATAGGATTCAGATATACAGAATATATTTTCTTTTATAATATTTAAATATGCCCTATTGACTATTTGGAAAAATGTTTTGAATTACCTCTCTCTCTCTCTCTCTCTCTCTCTCTCTCTCTCTTTTGTTTCTTGGATTTCTTTTGTGCTGGATCCTTCGGTACCTCATTTGGAACATTTCCTGGTCTTCAGTGTATTTGCAATGTTCAGCAACTCGAAAGCAGAGAGGAGTCGTGTCAAATCAGTGCACTGACAACTTTATATACAACTACCAGGTTTATTTTGAAGAAACCTCAAAAGCAACTAAATGAACAAAATCCAGAAGCAGTTAAAGTCTGCTTTTATAGTTCACTTCGTATGAACAGTCAGTTTTTCCAGGTGTTCCTCGTGAATGCTGCATCAACATCTGAGATGCTCAAACCTTCAATCCAGCTCCTCTGAGAACAGCTTGATTAGATTAAGAGCAGCTTGATTAGTTTAAAACTGGGCAGGTCTTTCCATCTTATTCCTGTTAGCTTTATACTGCGTTTCTTCTATTCTCTGCAGCAGATAGGACCTAAGTGTTTAGTGCACCAACAGTAGCACACACCCAGCACCCACTTATTTACTGCCTGCATCTGACACGTGTCATGTTACTTATCATAGATCTTCACATGCGATACTGCCAGAATTTGAGAAGTACAGTAAGGTGGGTGACAAATGAAAGAATAATAAAATATAATTAAGTCATCAACAGACATTTAATTATATTTAACTAAAAACTTAATTCAATGAATAAAGAGAAATTGTACTGAGTGGCACAGAACTGAAACAGTCCTATAATTCATGTTATCGTCTGCACCTGTGAAGCTAATTTACTTTACGTCATCTATAAAATGGCTTGGGAGCAGAGGTTTAAAGGTTACCCCTGAAAAGGAAGAAATATGACGTTCAAATAGTGTATGTTTGCGTAAACAGTGTAACTCTATTTATCAGATCAACATGAAAAATGATCCAGATTGCTAGATGAAAAGAAAAGAAAAGAGAAAAAGACAGACCAAGGAAGATCATAATGTTTACAAATAGATTTAAATAGTCTTGTGTCCATTTCACTTCGGCAGAAGACGGAGAGTGCAAGGTACCTTCACCAGGCACAAATTAATTATTATAATTTGGCATAGTTATAATGAAATGTCTCCCCCTTGTGGGCATTGGATCAACATTTTGCCCCATGATAGCGTCTCGGATAGGCTGGTGCCAAACTCAGGTGACTCTGGGCGAAGGCAGCTCGCCAGACCATTGCAGGGCTCCATTATTTGATTCATTTCTATCATTTTCTAAGCCACTTAATCCTAATTAGGGTCGCAGGGAGGCTGGCGCCCATCTCAGCCGACTCTGGGCGAGGCCAGGGTACACCCTGGACAGCTCGCCAGGCCATCACAGGGCCAACACAAACATTCACACTCACACCTAGGGTTGATTTGAAACAACCAATTAGCCTACTGTGCATGTTTTTGGAATGTGGGAGGAAACCGGAGTACCCGGAGGAAACCCACGCAAGCACGGGGAGAACATGCAAACTCCACACAGAAACGCCCAAGCTGGGAATCAAATCCAGGCTTTCTTGCTGTGAGGCGGACATGCTAATCACTATGCCGCCGTGCCTCCCTCCATTATTTTAATACAATAAATTTGTTTTGCTAAAGTAAAATTGTCATAGTACGGTATGTTTAATCAAAACCTGATTTCTGGACAGGATTTAGTCACAATGATTTCACACATTTTTCCCAGCCTGCCATACAAATATAAAAACATTCGAAAAATTAACATTTCCATAATTCACTATGTCATTAGTGTACAAACTCTTTTGTTTTCATTTTGTTTACATTACTGAGTTTGTTCACTTTTAATGAAAAATTACTTGAATATAATATTCTGTTTAAAAATAAATGACACTTGATTTGACATTTCATTTCACTGTTAGGAAATGAATGCATTTTTAAACGTGGCTCAGATAGATATCCATTAATTACACAGCTGAGCGTTTCCCATGATATCCCCTCTCTAATGCTTCAGTTAGAAAACAGTGGCTATTTGTGCTCTAGCAGGAATGTTTAGCCAGAAGCGGCAACAGCGAGGCCCACTGCTAAGTAGTGATTAATGCTGCATTGGTGCGGCTTTTGTCTGACATCAGGTCACTCCGACGTTCACTGGACTCCTGCCCAGACATGTTCAGAACATCCGGTAGCGTCTGCTCACTTTGTCATGTATCACATCTCTGTCTGGAATCCATATCACTCATCTATGGTTTTACAGTTGTTTTGAATTAAGCTGCATTTGTCATTCACTTTACTGCAATCACTTTAAGTACTCTATGTTCTAGCGATTACAGATTGCTTTGAACTGGTTATTTGGGGTTTATTACTTTATTAAGTTTTGTGTCGCTGTGACCTGGCTCAAGGATTTGCTTCTTCACTCTCATGAACTGCATCTGTTGTAGTGTGTTATGTGCTGACAACAGCAGCTTTGCAGAACCAGCTGTACTGACATTTTGTCGCCATTCAGTCTGACCTCTAGAAACTGAGAATATCCGTGCATTAGGAGTACTAACTTTGTGTCCTGATGGATTATGCAAACAAATGAACATGTTGCTTAATAGTGCTAGTGTACTGATGTTCATTCCAGCTCTTATGCTCACAAAATGATTAGTGTATTTGATGTCGGCTTTAAGAAATGCTTGCCGGTGACAAACTGCCAAAATTTCCATTACTCACTACAGCAAAGTATTGCAAGATCAGTTGCTTGGAAACAGTAAGATTTTTATTTAGTATTCTAAAATAATGAAGTAATTTAGTATTCTAAAAAGCGAGGTATCAAGTCATGGACAGGTCTCTTCCACTCACCCATTTGCTAAACATCTAGTGAGGTAACCACTACGCCAACGTGCCACCGATGGACAGCTCTGCAGGAGCACAATAACCCAGAGCACAGGGATAGCATGCGAACTCCACACAGAGACGCCCCGAGCCCTGGAATTGAACCCGGGACCTTCTTACTGTGAGGTGAATGTTCTAACCACTGCGCCACCATGCTGCCTCAATATAAAACTATTAACTTAATATATTTAGATTAAACCCCCAGTGCAGCTAACTGGGTTATCAAAGGCCGGCCATGTCTCTCACTGTCTATGGTGAGAGGCATGTGAAAGAACCATTGCTGATTTTCGTCAAGAGTAGCTGCATAGCCGTCAGCGTGTTTCTGCCCTGCGATGGCCTGGAGAGCTGTCCAGGGTGTACTCTGCCCTCGCCCAGAGTCTGCTGAGATGGGCGCCAGCCTCCCCGCGACCCTAATTAAGATAAAGCGGTTCAGAAAATGATGATGATGATGGTGATGATTTTAATACTTTGGAAGTTAAAAAAAGGGTTCAGATGCCATACAAATCTATAGATATACACAATAAAAATATGCAATGTGCATTGACTCTTGCCACTGCAAATAATTCTAGTTAAATGCCAGTAAAGTAGTTTAACACGTGCTGGTATCAGAGTTTCAGATTGGTTTTGTAATAGTACTGCTCATTTTAATATATACGACAACAGTAATTTTTAATGTAGCATTAGAATTAATATACGTCATCATATCTAGCTAGCAGTGAATCCACTAATAATTAACATATTGCATGTTAAATGTTCAAGCTGTATTTCATAAAATCATCGAAACAGTAGTGAGACTCTTTCTGATTTAAATAGACAAATGTGACCTAAAATTTCCCCCAGATACCAGTTTATAAAATTAGAATCATCTGTCCAAGAGGAAAGAACAATTCTTTGATAATTTCATGGGTACTAAGCAGTGGTGTATTCAGAAACCAAAGGCAGATTTAGAGATGTATGTACCGACCGAAAAGGTTTATGAGGGCATCTGTAAGCTATGTTAAGTAAGTACAACACTGACGACATCCGCTTTTGTAACACTTACACTTAGAACATTCTTCTGCCTGGCACTAATCTCTGTGCTTCACCACACAGTGTGAACAAGAGCAGGCTTTATTTGGGGGAGAAGGGAGGAGGAGAGACTGGGCTCACTTGGCATTATGCCTGCACTGCTTTTTGAGCTAAAGTGGCTGTATCAGTCTTCTGTGCTCTGACCCTGTAGGGGCCTCAACGAAGTCTTGAAGCACAGCTCCATATGAGGCATGAAAGTGTTTGTTTTTATGCACGTGTCAAATTCGACAAATGTTGTCACTTACTGTGCTTTACTCTACAGTTTTACTAAAAAGAAAAGAAAAGAAACTTGCAAGTATGGATGAAAATACTGCTGTTTATGAAGAGTGTGTGTGTGTGTGTGTGTGTGTGTGTGTGTGTACGTAGTGGTTAGCACGTCTGCTTCATAGCAAGATGGTACTGGGTACAAGTCCTGGGCTTGGCGAGGGTGTTTCTGTGTAGAGTTTGCATGTACTCCCGGTGCTTGTGTGGGTTTCCTTCAGGTACTTCGGTTTCCCTTCACAGTCCAAAAACTTGCACATTAGACTAATTGGCTGTTCCAAATTGCCGCTAGGTGTGAGTGTGATCGGTTGTGTGTTGGCCCTGTGAAGAACTGATGAGCTGTTCAGGGTTCTCCCACCTTTGCCCAGAGTTGGCAGCGATAGACTCCAGCCTTACGACGACTCTAGTAGGATAAAGCGATTTGGCAGCAAATGAATGAAGCTTTAACCATTGTGTAGCTAAATTATTAGACATAGTGCTTGGTTATTAGGCATAGTGTTAGGCATAGTGTTTGGGGAAAGTTCTGAGCCTATATCTTGGATAGGTATGAGAAAACAGATTAAACAAAAGAAAGAAAAAACAAACTAAACCATGTCTCTAAGATGTCAATATCTCACTCATTAATGCCACTTTGCCCATTAGGGCAATCATTCAATATTATTAACAGATAAGAATGCAATGTGTAATGAGTTTTTCAGGGGTATTGAAAGGCATCATGTTGTTACATTATTCAACGTGACTACACACAACAGACCAGGACATACTCCTGAGGAACTTGAAAGTTTCCAGAGAAAAACAGGAACCAGCAAAGTAGAGTAAAGAATAGTGACTCTCATCCTGTTGTGATCATAGCCATGTTTTTGTTCTGTTTACTTTAACATCTGGTTTCCTTTCTTTCATCTTTTATACTGCATGACATGTCAGACGTTTTGTAACATACCAGATGCTTATATCCGGTGTTTTCATAGTGAAAGGAGAAGACCCAGAAATATCCTGAGGTCCAAGATTGTGACTGAAGTAAGATCCAGATAGTGAGAATATGACAAAGAACAGTAATAATGAGTGACGTGCCATATTAGTGGAAGGTTTTTTTAATGTCTACATCTAGTAATGTCTACTAAAGTTGAAACTATATTAATAATTTTTTCCTTCTCTTTTTCTTTATTCTCACATTTTCTCCTGTATCCAATTCCCACCCGTCAAGTATTTTCCACGTAGTATATCACACGGCAACAACCACAGGGGGAAAAGCATGCACATGGCCCCTGCTGCGCATGCATATTTGGGGGTGACCTAACACACTCAGAGGGAATGCGCTATTTGTACGAATGAGCTCAAGGACACCCATGATTGGCTGCTGATCGCTGTGAGTGACAGGAAAGTGAGTGTATGCCATCCCTCCCTCCAGGGAGGTCGACCAATTAGCTCCCATGGCCTCCCAGTCATGGATGGCTGCGGCATCAACCTGGATTCGAACCGGTTTTCTCCAGGTTGATAGACACCCAACTTGTCGATGCACTACTCAGGATCCCTGTTCATCTCTTAAAATGTAAGCAATAATAGGAACTGACTTCTTTGTGGATGTTTCACAACATTAATTCATTTGTACATTAATATACATTGTAATCTTTGACAAAAAGCTGTGGAATTAGATAACAGAACATGAACTAAAACACTTCAGGACATGGTGTTATCAGAAAGTATTCACTGTTGGGTTGGGTTATATAAATAAACCTAGTTTTCATAAATACACAGCAGCACAGTGGCATAGTGGTTATTACATCTATCTCACATCAGTAATGTTCTGGGTTTGAGTCCTGGGCTCGGCAAGGGCTTTTCTGTGTGGTGTTTGCATGTGCTCCTTGTTCTTGCATGGGTTTCCTCCGGGTACTCTGGTCTCCTCCAACAGTCCAAAAACACACACATTAGGCTGATTGGCTGTTCCAGATTGTCCCTAGGTGTAAGTGTGAGTGATAATGGTTGTGTATGTTGGCCCTGTGTTGGACTGGCAAGCTGATCAGGGTGTACCCTGCCTTTACCCAGAGTCAGCTGGAGACCCAAGTAGGATTAAGCACTTTGGTGAATGAATGAAAGGTCATAAATACGCCAGTGTTATAGATAATATAGACAAAAGACACAGAAGTGCTGATTGTGACTTTATGTCACTCTCCATGCACTGAACTTTTTATGAATTATGAAATCAGTAAATATAATGATGATGTCTTATCCTTTTAAAATATTCATACCAGCATCTGAATGTGGGGTCCTTTTTATTACAAGAGTTCCATCCATTCCGTTTATGGCTGCGCACCACGTAAAAAGAAGAAAACATTTCCTGTCACTAGGCTCAGTCAGTCTTGAAATTTTATTGCCTGGCTCATCATTAGCCACTGTAGTATAGTTGGGTGCAATGGGAATTGTGGGTCCTCTTTCTTGCCGGTGTCATTATTTAATGTAGAAAGGGTCAATAAAAAGATGAATAATGGATCAGGTCTTCATTCTTTTTCCCCCTGAGCTCATAAAGTTGCAATGCTGGAAAGGGCAATCACATAGCATACTGATAGACCTGGACGGAATGTAATTTATCTTTTCCCTGTTTCACAAACATCAGTATTCAGCCTGTGGTTTTAGTTCTGTTCAGGCTTAGAGTGTTTCACAATAAACCGTCTTACATGCTTCTGCCTGCTGTGAATTTAATGTCAATTTAAAAAATGTATATTTACTGCCCAGTATACACATGATGCACATTTTTTCTCAAGAAGGATTGCATACACAATTTCACAGACTTGACTTTAAAATGTAATCATACTCGATGTCCTGAAGTTTGATGCATATCAATTGATTGTTGATGCAGTTATCATTGATAAGTAAAAGGGTGTATTGATAATGGGCTAAACCTTACTGTGGTGCATTAAAGCCTTTGTATGATTTAAATTGTTTCAGAGTGCAGCTGTCATACAATCATTTATTTGCCAAAACACTTAATCCGACAAGGGTCGCGGGGAGACTGAAACTTATCTCCACTGACTCTGGTCGAAGGTGGGTTATACACTGAACAGCTTGCCAATCTGTCACTAGGCAAAACACAACCTTTACACTCACACCCAGGGACAATTTGTAAGAGTCAAATATCATAATGTGCATGTCTTTGGACTGTGGGAGGAAACTGGAGTCCCCAGAGGAAACCCATGCAAGCAACTACATGCAAGCCCAACACAGATATGCCCTTGCCATACTCGGGATTCAAACCTAGGATCTTCTTGCTGCGAGACAGGTATGCTAACTACTTCAGTAATGTATTGTCCCCAATACCCCACCGTGGCACAACTCTCTTCCAGAGCAAGGCTATACTGCTTTGATTTTATTGGATTTTTTTCAATTTGTATTATGTGTAATAGTGTGTAATTAATGTCTAATATTATCGAAAATACAACAGGCAGCAAAACCAGATTTCTAGTCATTTCTAGTGTTGTATATGAAAAAAAAGTGTGTGTGTGTGTGTGTA